>JAOEGL010000006.1:107970487-108452987 GCA_034509955.1 Urosaurus nigricauda
TCTTTGGCCCCATTGCAGTAGCCCATCCCTGTTTTAGATTCATCACAGGATACATTAATGAGCAGAAGAGTCAGTTATGTGTCCTACATTACAAGGAAGATTCTTTCATTTGGAGGGCCATGAGATGTCAACCTTCTTGTTGTAATGTCTTCTACTGGAAGAAATTTCTAGCCTGCTTTAAAAGTAAAGAACAATGTGGAGGAAGAGCACTACAGGGGTATAACTGTGGGAAAAGGGCAAAATGAAATTGAAATTGAAATTTTCACCCAAAGTCCTAGTCCAATACTCGAATCTCTATATCATGCTGGATCCTCATAAATTAAAAAGTGCACCATTTGGTGCAAATGCATGTTCTCTTTAGTACTCTGTTTTGGCAATGCTTCAAGCAGCTATACTAATCAACAAGGATTGTGGAGGAGATTGCAGTGTGCATCTTGGTCGCACCTATCTGAGATGCTTATGCAAACTCTTCCTCAACAGTCAGACATTCCCATCATCATTATAACAGTAGAGTTCATTTTACTAATAAACTACTAATCAGGATTTCATGTAAACCAGTTTCTTTATGCTTAAATTGTTAAATGATGCCACCAAGAACAACCGAAGGACCAACTAAAAATCATCCTGAAATGGAAATGACCAGATGAGCAAATCTAACTAAAAAACAACAACCCTATTTTTATACAAATTACCTTAGCAGAATTGTCCAGAATCATAAAGCCTATGAAAATATTTTATGAGCTTCTATGTAAGACACTTCATCTTAATAACAGTATGCAAGCAGTGCTTGTTGTTGTCATGTGCCTTCAAGTCATTTCCATCTTATAGTGACCCTTAGGCAAACCTATCATGGAGTTTTCTTGCCACAGTTTGTTCAGAGGAGATTTGCCATTGCCTTCCCCTGAGACTGAGAGTGTGTGACTTGCACCCAAGGCCACCCAGTGGGTTTCATGGCTGAGTTGGAAATCAAACCCTGATCTCCAGCATCATAGTCAAACACTCAAACCACTATACCATGCTGGCACATCTCTTCTTAAAAGACCCTCTTTGAAGAAGATCCACTGTTTAAAACAGATATATATGAAGATTCCATACCTATAAATGATGTCTTAGGATGCACTACTAAGAAATGCTAGGCTGGCATCTCTGATGGGCATATATATAGATATATAGATATCTTCAGCATATCTATATCTATATCTATATCTATATATATAGGCCAAAGATATTACCTCTAAATAAGAGAAGCCAAAGGCCCATTCACATTACACAGTTATAGCACTATTATTCCACTTTTCTTTCTATGGCAACATCCTATGGAATCCTTTAGCTTGTAGCTTAGTGAGGCCTTGGAGTCCTCTGGCTGCAAATTCTAAACTCCTCCTCCTTAAACTGCAATTAAATGCTCCTCTTAACTCAGCAAGGGAAAGATGAGTGACAGGGACAGAATCTTGTCCTTCCCAATAGACTCTGGCAAAATCAAATTGCTGCATCCTCTCCTAGCTTTTGTCTTCTTCCTCATTAATAACTTTTGCCATCTTGATCACACTTTGATGCTGCTTGGCCACACATGTCCCGATTTTCAACCGTGAAATGTTTAAGGGCAGGCTAGTCAAATACTGCTTATTCTTGACTGGCAAGGATTTTGCTGCAGCCCCAGGCAAGACATGTTTTTCAAGAATCTTTCCAGCTAGAAATGTCAAAAATTGAACCTCGAGGCACACAAATCAAGTGCTTTAAAAACATTAGAAGAGCCCAAAGGCCTACTTAGCCCAGAATTCTGGCCCCACAGTGGTTCACAATTTGTTTATACCTGGGAAGCCCTCAGGCAGATCATAACCACCATTTTAGATTTAGTAGTATTTGTCATATGGAAGTTATTTGTTCTTTCCCCACTGAATTAATGCACAAATGTTCACTCATATAAATTTAGACACATGCACCAAATATAAGCAAAAACAAACCAACTTGTAGTTTGTGAAACTATCCAAGACGGTATTGTCTTAAGCAGAAAATTCATACAGTTGAGGAGGGAACCTTTGGTCCTTTGTTTGTCATGTGATATCAACTTCCATCAGCCTCTATCTGCATGGCCAGTTGTCAGGGACCACAGGAGTTGTTGTCCGGCAATATTTGGAAGGATTGTAGGTTCACTGCAGTTCCCACCCCTGCAGTGAAGACTTTAACTTTCTGGTCAATAGCAGAATACTCCATCACTGTTCTATGCATCACTGTTGTGTGTTGAGGGAGTGTGCATTCTCAGACAGGACACTACTTTCTTCTTAATAATGTAACAAATGGGTTAGTCAAGAGAGATAAATGGCTGTACAGACATGGATACTGTGCAGATCACCATGACCTAAATGTGGTTTACATACCCCCCTTGTATGGCCATCATCATCATCATCATCATCATCATCATCTTTAAAAAGTTTCATTTAAAAACATATAAAAAGCATAATTAAAAACAAATTAGACTGCTATTCTTGTTATGTGGCCTTCAAATCATTTCTGATGTATGGCAACTCTGAGGCCTATCATTGGGTTTTCTTGTTCAGAGAAAGTTTGCCACAGCGTTCCCCTTAGGCTGACAGAGTGTGTGACTTGCCCAAGGTCTCCCAGTGGGCTTCATGGCCAAGCTGGAAATCAAACCTTGAACTCCAGAGTCATAGTTCAGCACTCAAACCACTACCCATGCTGGTTCCCAACAAGTTAAACTATTAAACATATTAAAAGCATGCACTCTAAAAACATTTTTAAAAGAGTAAATAATACAATTTAAAGCAATACAGTACTTACAGCCCTTTGCTAAAATCCTTCAATTTTAAAGGCCTGTCTGAATTTTAAAAAATGTATATTTTCTTTGCTGATGGAGGGGTTATTCAGACAGTGAAAATAAACCAGGTACAATCTGGGTTGAATCTTTGTTGTTCACATGCATTTCAAATGCTCCCAAGTAAGTTGCGGGGGGGGGGGGGGCTGCCAAAAAAAACTACTTCATCAAGGATAATTGATCTTGGGGTTTTTCCCTTTTAAAAAAAAGATTTGCATGTGAGCAACAAAACTTGCAGAGATGTGCATAAATGAAGTTCCATAGTGTGAACAACAACCTCAGAATGCATGAGTGAGTTTATTTGTATAGTCACTTTAAAAAAAACAACAACAACATTTGAATGACCCCTGAAAGACAGTATGAAGCCGGCCATTATAGCCCCACTAAGGAGGGAGTTCCAAAATGCAGGGGCAGCCACTAAAAAGATCTTCTCTTGTGTTCTCACCAGCCATACCTGTGAAGGTGGTAAGACTGAAAGAAGGGTCTCTCCTGTGGATCTCATGGTCTGGACAGGCTCATATTGGGAGATATTGTCTGTAGATAGCCTGGACCCAATCATGCCATCTGAAGCCTCCAAGTGTGCAAGTGGACATTCAAAAAATTACTTATGGCACTGGATCTATGTAAGATTAAAAATGACCTTTTTTCAAAAGAGAAAGCAACCTTTTGGCTACTTCTGGTTTTGATTTAAAAGGTGTGGGTGTAGAAATGCCTATACACTTATACACACAGAGCATCCTTTTCAAACTGTCATTTTTCCATCAGCGTTTAAATTCATCCCTGTCTCTCCCTTTCTCCCACATGAAGTCTTTGTTAATACACCTGTTTGAAGCTGTTCTCTCAAAGTGACATTTTTATGTGATCATGCTTTTTTCAAAAACCCCAAAATTACATAATCAGACCAGATGAGCTCACAATGCGGATTATAAGGAGAAGTGAAACCCTGGGACTCTGCAGTTGGTAGAGCAATTTCCTGACTAAAGTGAAATCCTGTAAGAAAAAAATATATGTATATTTATGCAGTGCTATATAGCTTCAGAACCTGAAAACTGCTGACTAGTTTCAGTGTCATCTTTACAGTCCTTTTTATTTTTGAAAAAAAAAAAAACTGTCACCTTCCTGTCCTGCTTAGGATAATACCAGGTTGGGGGGGGGGGTTTTAAAAAAAAGGTAGGATTAAAAACTCTTGTATCAAAACTCTTGTATCAAAAGACTTAGGCTAATTTTAGATTTTTAGAATTTTTGCAATTACAGTAGGTTAACTTTTGCTGTCAGCTCTTCAAGGGAAGGAGTGATTTCCATACAGTACCCATGTTTTTTAACTGGATAATAATTAACAGCAATCCATTCAGTGACCAGTATAAGAGCCAATGTGGCATAGCAGTTTGAGTGTTGAACTCTGGAGACAAGAGTTCAATTTCCAGCTTGGTCATGAATCCCACTGGGTGTCCTTGGGAAAGTCACAATTTCTCAGCTTCAGAAAATGACAATGGCAAACCCACTCTGAGCAAATCTTGCAAAAAAAAAAAAACACCCTCTTTGATAGGGGCACTTTAGGGGCACCATAAGTTGGAAATGACTTGAAGGCATACAACAACAAAATACATACTATAAAATGTATAATCAAACTAAATTAATGAGTACATAATGATGAGTCAATTAATTATTAATTGAATCATACATTGAATGAACCTGAATTAGTATTTCTGTTGCTGCAAGGTGCTATATGAACTATATGATCTATAACTGTCATCTTAACATGTCTTATCATGCAATCTACACCATACTAAGATCAGTACAAAAGCTTCTATTCATTTTAATGGATTTGGATTGGATTTTTATTCCAGACTGCATTTGATACCTTACAATTGTGGTGGTGAATTCTGGATTTTGTTTATAAACTTATTCTGGATCTGGATTGCAAAGTTATGGTCCAGCTTTGGAACCACAGTCCATGTTCCAACTGGCATGTGTGTCCTTAGGACCTCTGTAGAGCAACCTTCCCCAACCTTGTGATTTCCAAATACATTGGACTATAACTACCAACATCCTCTGCAGCTATGGTCAATAATGGACATTCACAGAGAGTTAATGTGGCCACTAGGCATATCGGAGCTGCTTGTAATTCCCATGTGTGATGTGGCTCTTACTAGGGTTATGTGCAGATGTTGCTGTACTCACAATTACCTTTCCACACTGCCAAATAGAAGAGAAGAGAAGAGAAGGATTTCAAGTGTTTGCTAAGACATGGGAAAGGTTTACTCTGGAGAGTGCCAGAAGTTGCACACATTGAGCAAACACACACATAGAGGGAGAGGGAGAGAGAGAGAGAGAGAGAGAGAGAGAGTCCAAATACTACAATAATCTGCCCTGGTCATCAGGTAATATCCTGTGTAGAGCAGAGACTTATCTACGAAACTGCTTGTCTGGACATTAATAATAATAATTTTAATAATTTCTTTATTTATATTGCCCCAAGCCTATTTATCACTTTGACCCCTTGTCTTAAAATACCATTTAACTCAGCCCTGCAAAATATATACTCACTGAGCAAAATGCAAGTCAAATAAATAAATAGCCTACCAGCTATCTATTGGGACCAGTAGAAGCTTATGGGCTGAGAAGAGGAATGTGTCACTTCAAAATGGAGGGACACCTCTTCGATTACTCCATGAGACTACTGTAATCGCATATCTTCCAACATATCACAGATGAAAACTGGGAAACATGTAGCCAAGCAACATCAGTGTGTGGTCAAGATGGCAAATATTATTAATGAGGAAAACCACACAAGCTAGAAGAGGCTGCAGCGATTTGCTTTTGGCTGGGTTTACAGGGAAGAACAAGATTCCTCCTTCCCTTCTCCCCTCCGAGTCAACTGTTTGCAAATTACATTTTCATTTTGAATTCTGTTTGCAGTTCAAGACAAAGGAGAACGGTGGGAGGAGGAGAAAGAAACCGGGACACTTTAAAAGCAACCTTAAAAGTGGGACAGCAGAGGATTAATGAGGATTGTTGTTGCTAAGCTGGGACATTTGGAGGGTATGTAATCGGTCCAATAGCTGAAAAGGAATGGGTTATCCTGCTTTTTGTTGTCCAAGGTGGGCTACAATCCCTATGAAGGTGTTTTGTTTTTGCAAAATTTGTTCAGAGGAGATTTGCCAGTCCCTTTCACTAAGGCTGAGAAAGTGTGCCTCGCTCGGGGTTACCCAGTGGGCTTCTGTAGCCAAGCCTTGAACCCTGATCTCCTGGAGGTCTAATGAAATTGACCCTTTACCATTCTCCAAATCCTTTGGGCACATCAGAGAATTCATAGAAAGGGACCCTGTCTCTCTCATATCACACCAGGATTTTGAGTAGACAGAAACATACCAAGTGTCTTCTGCTTGCTCCTAAAAACTCATTTGCCAGGAGCAGGGATATGAAACCACTTCAAGTCTTGATTTAATTTTCTCTCTCCAAAGACCACTTGATTCCCGTCCTTGACTCAGCTTGCAGGTGTCTTTCACCACCAATTTTCACAAGGAAATTTGTCTACATGTCTTCCTATCTTCTCCCTTTTAAAAGAAAAATCAGTTGTTTTCAATATATTTTCAGTTCACACATTTTTCTACTTATTTTTCCACTGATGTTGTTATAGATGTGTTTCAGTGATAATCATTCTAAACTGTTATCATTTTTTAAAAATATACACATGGTTTGTACTTTTATTTTCTATGAAGTGCACTAGATACACATGTGTACATTTGGACAGCAAAGCATATTGCATCTCACAATAATTATCAGAAGTTGAAAAATGGATATTGCCTTCAAGAATTTTGAACCCACTGAAATTCTTTTCTGTCTCTGGATAAGAGAGACTCCTCTTCTCTCCTCCACAGATGAAGAAAGGGAGAAACTATTATGTATATTCCACTGAGAAAGGAAGGGCCTAAGGGAGTCCCTTTGAGATCTAGCAGGTGGATTCACAAAAGAATTGCAGCATAGATGCGGAAATGCATCTAGCTTTCAACAAATGCAGCTGCAATATAATGTTGTATGAAGAGCAGAAGGTGGCTCCATAATCATGATATTTCCTTTAAATAAAGTGGACACTTTGGATTGAGTGCACCTTTCTGAGTGGAGCCAGGAGACATGGTTATGTACAATTTGGCAGTGGTGTCACTGGATGGTGTGGTGGTGCAGCCTGCACCGGGTGACACCCTAGATGAGGGGTGAACCTGGTCAGACCCCTCTCCATGCACTGACCCTGCACGAACTCTCCCCTCATGTGCTGTCCTCTCCTTTTCCTCATCAGGAAAAGGATGGGGTGGCACAAGGAGAGGGAGCATGGACCACTCCTGGATGCTCTGCCCCCCAGAGGTCCCCACCCCATCCTGGGTGACACCGGGTGCAGGGATGCCACTGCAATTTGGTATGAGTTCTCTGTTTGCTGCAGCTGCAGTATATTTAGCAGGAAATGGGGGCAATGCTTCCACCTCTTGTGGCGGTTTGGCATGGGACCCAGATGCAGTTGTTCAGAAAATGGACTTGGGCACCCATTGGTAAAGGGTCCCCTTAAGGGATGTAGGGAGTGGCATAGCTATCAAGGGAACCACATAGTGGCATCTACCCATACAGACTCCCACAGATACCTTCTGGGACTTCACTCCAGCAAATAGGCTCAGTAAGACTGGTTCATTAGCCAGCAGATGAGTCAGTCAATGCCTAGATTTGGACCCATGCTGATGCAGCTGTAACCAATAAAAGTTGTGGCCTCTTTATTTAAAAAAAAGATAGGTAGTGTGTTTCTGTGGTTATTACCAAGGCAAAGCTCCTACAGCCACGAATCTGCAAATGTGAATGTTATAGAAAGCAAAACAAACAGATTTGACCTTTCTTAACCAGGAGATGCTCAATTGAACTGAACCTGTGGCTTTTTATATGCTAACTGAATAAACTGCTGAGCTATACCATACCCTCAAACTGTCCGAATTTGGCAGGGAAGATGCCAGGTAATCCCCTGCCAGAGGCACCACTAGAGTGGAGGGTGCGGACAACACCAGATGACACCCTAAGGGGGAGTGACCTCACTGCCTTTTGGCAGAAATGGGCCTTGGTATTCATCTGTGTCCCTTTAAAATGTTGAAGAGATGGTGTGAGTGGCCTGGCTTAGCTTAGTTGGAGGAGAAAGGAGAGGCCCCAGTTTTTTAAAAAAAAAAAAAATTTTAATTCTTAATTTTTTAATTTGTTTAAATTCTTTTTAAAATAAAATTATATTCTTTTACATTTTTCTTTTAAAATCATCACATCTTACCAAATTTTCACTTGAACCTCATGAAACTATGTACATGTTGTCCAAGGTGGGCCACAGTCCCTATGATGGTGTTTTGTTTTACCAAGATTTGTTCAGAGGTGATTTGCCAGTCTCTTTCTCTAAGGCTGAGAAAGTGTGCCTTGCTCAGGGTTACCCAGTGGGCTTCTGTAGCCAAGCCTTAAACCCTGATCTCTTGAGACTCTAATGAAACTGATCCTTTACCTTTACCATTCTCCAAATCCTTTGGGTACACCAGAGAATTCCTAGAAAGGGACCCTGTCTCTCTCGTATCATACCAGGATTTTGAATATATTTAACATGTGTGTATGATATTGTAATTTAAAGATATATCTTTAATTTTGCTATTTGTTTATGTCACGTGTACTTAACTATTACTGTTACATTCAGTGGTATATAGGAATTGTGATTTATAAGCAACATTAGCACAAAAACATTACTAAGGATTCTGTACAATACGGGATAGACGGAGGTCAAGGGGAGTGACACCATGAGTTGCTGCACCAAAAGTTGCTGAAACCAACCCTAGTGGAGCCATTCTTCCTCACCATCCCACTTTTCAGCTCCTTTAAAATGTCCCAGTTTCTCTTTCTTCCTCCCTCTTTTCCACTTGATCCTCAGCTTACTTCAGTTGCTGCAAACTGAATTCAAATTGCAAAAGTAGTTTGTACCTCATTAATTCAGCAGGAGGCGGGGAGAGGAGAGAAGAGGAAGCAGAATCCTATCCTTCCCAGTAGCCTTGGCCAAAAGCAAACTGCTCCAGCCTTTCCTAGCTTGGGTTATTACCTTTTGGCATCTTGATTTTCCTTAGCTGAATGGTTTTCATCTGTGAAATGTTGGAGGGTATACTATACACACGAGAACCAGTGTGGTGTAGTGGTTTGAATCTTGGACTACAACTCTGGAGACCAGAGTTCGAATCCCAACTCAGCCATGGAAACCCACTGGGTGATGATGGACGAGTCACATTCTCTGAGCCTCAGAGGATGGCAATGGCAAACCCACTCTGAAGAAACTTGCCAAAACAAAACAAAACCATGATAGGGTTACCATAAGTCAGAAATGACTTGAGGATGAACAACAACAACAACAACAACAACAACAACAAATACTACATGTCCCTTCCTACCTCTCACTAGTAAGGCCACACTCAGCATCTTCTGGGATGGGGTTTATGGATCACAAATTATAGAGCCCAGCTATAGAGAAAACATTTATGGCAGAGAGTTAATCATCTCTTTGCAGATCTCTTCTAAGTCTGAAGAGCCTTCAACTAACTAAAACTTCCAGTCTTTCATGCCTAAGCTGCTCTTAAAGTTAGGAAGATAGTTAGCCTACTTTGGAGCAATGCAGTCTCTTAGCATGTCTCTTGAGGGCCCAAGGCATCTCCAGGGAATGTGTATGCATTAAAATAAAAGAGGAGAAGAGAGAGAGGGAGTGTGCAAATACATTTTTGCCTCCTACACAACTACTGCTTAAGATTGCCTCAGGAAATCTTTACAGTACAACTTTGTTGATGCTAACTGATTAGAAGATAGAAGATTTGTGAGGGATTAGAAGAAGCAAATGCTGAAAATATCAAGGCCAAAAAGAAATGCTACAAGGTCCAGTTTTATACATGGATGGCCTATTAAGGGATAAGCATATGGAACAGGGAAATCTCAAGGATCAGAAAAATAAATAGAATGGATCAGGTTTTTTCCTGCTTTGAAGGTAAAGGTCACCACTGTGTCATCCAATCTCTACATTCAAAGCTTTTGAAATTACAGTCACATAGCCATTTGCACGAGGTAGGATAGCTAAAATACCAGCTGTTGTCCCTGAAAATTGCCAAGGAAAAGTTTTCTGGAAGACGTTGTATACTGTGTTGTCAGGGCTAGGCGACTGAAAAGGTACTCTTGATTCAATTTGGTAATTGCTTCTTGTCAAATATGCTGTTGTCAAAAAGCATATATAAAATATGTTTCAAACTGAGTAGGTGGAACATCGTCCGCTTCAGTCTCTGAAAGAAAAGAAACAGAAGTATATTATTCATAAAGGATGCAACAAATGGCTTTTTCCTAATTAGAAATTTCCATAAAGCTCTTTTGAAGTCAGAGTCTCCTAAGTTCTGTGCCAGGCCTTTGGCTCTCACTGGGAGCTGGATGTATTTCTGCTGAGTTAGACCATAAAATGGGCCAGCCCCTGATGGCAAAGAATATAACTGCTTTCTTTATTAAATTTCGCAAACAAGGAGACGTTTTAGATTTTTGCTAAATGTATTAGAGGAAGGTAAAGCATCAGCACAACAGCAGTGGAACTCAAGTCATAGTCTTAGGAGAGATGAGAATGCTTGCCCTGTTTGCCTTGGATAGACCTTGAAATAAACTGTGTGATTTTTCTGGAGGAAAAAAAGCAGAAATAATTCCATTTGTTTCCTGAGCTAATCTGCCAAAGAACTGCAGTCAGATTGTTAACTGGGGCTCATTACAGGGACTATACAACTCACTTGCTGCAAATGCTCCACGGGCTGCTGATCTTTTTCCAAACACAATTCAAAATGCAAGTGAACTGACAGACCATACCTCCCCATATGACCCCACCTGGGACAGAGTGACCAGATGTAATAACCACAAAGGAAGACGAGACACAGCAAAATGTGGGACATTCAAGAGAAATGTAGGGACATTCTCAAATAAAAGCTAAAAACCCTAATATAAATACAAATTCATGCTTCTTAGTCATGCTCAAAATGGAGGAATTTTTGAAATTCCTTCTGAGCAGAAGGTTCAAATGTAAAACATGTCCTGGAAAAGGACATCCAGTCACCCTAGCCTGGGACCTAAGAGCCTCAACAGAAGCCTCTCTCTCAAGTCTACCACCTTCACAGGTACAGATATAGGTGAGGAAGACACAAGATGGGGTCTTCTCCATGGCAGCCCCTAGGCTCCAGAACGCCTTTCTTAGGGTTTGCAGTGCCTCCCGCTATCTTTCCTTCCATCAGAAGACTAAGACTGGTGGCGCAGTGGTTAAATGCAAGTTGTAAATTCAATCCTAGAGCAGGGCTCCAAGGTCCACTCAGCCTTCTATCCTTTCGTAGGTGAGTAAAATCAGTACCCAGCTTGTTGAGGGCAATTGACTTATGCATTGTATACTGCTTAGGGAGTGTTAGTTCACTGATAAGTGGCATAGAAATGTACTTGCTATTGCTATTGTTATAAGACTTTTTTATTCCAGTTCATTTTTGAGAACTGAAGGTTTTTAAAGAAAAGGCTTTTAAGAAGATGTTGCACTATTTTAGGAGATTATCACACATCTTTTTCTCCCAATCTGGGCACAGGCTGGGTATATAGGTTAAAAATGGATGTTATTGCATGCCTCCATGCCCAGCTCGGAGGCATCGTGTACCCAATGCAGTCTTCACAAAGAACAGAAGTTTCCCATTCTTTGTAAAGTCTGGGAGAAGTATGGATCAGGTATGCAATACCTTCAAGCACAGTGGTGTGCAACAACACCCGTTTTTAAGCAGTTTACACCCATACCCAGCTTGGGAGAAAAATGTGTGCAATAATATCCTTAATTGCACTATTTAAAATCTGCTTTGGTTCACTTTGTATCCTGTCCTCCTTTTCCATGATATGTCCTATATTTCAGTCTTCTGTCTAGAAGGAATTTCAAAAAGCCCTCGATTTTTAGCATAACTATGAAGCATGATTTTACATTTATATGAGTGTTTTGTTGTGTCCTACATTTTGTAGTGCCTTGTCCTCCTTTGCAGTTAGGTCATCTGGTCAGTCTGCAGGTGGATGACACACATTAACAACACTGATGGCATGCTGCCCTAAAGTGCTTTCTTAGACACATAGCTGCTCATCCATGCACACATTCATGCACATTCAAACTACTACGGTTGACATCACCCAGTGCGGTAACTCATGGTGTCAACCCCCCATTGACCTGCTCCATTACAATCCCTTACAGAATCTTTAGTAATGGTTTTTGACCTATTGTTACTCATTCATCATAATTCTTGCATATCATTGAATGTCATGGTAACAGTTGTGACATGAAACAACTAGCGAAATTAAAATTATACCTTTAAATTACATTATCATACACACAGCCTCAATGCATTTACATGTTTATAGTTTCATGCAGCTGAAGTGAACATTTGGTAAAAGGTGGTGTTTTTAAAGAAAAAATTAAAAATATTTTTTTAAAAAATAAATATTTTTTAAAAAAACAAAATGGGAACTCCCTTTTTTCCTCCCACTAAACTTCATCCCACTGACACCATCTCTTTAGCATTTTAATGGGACACAGGTGAACACCACAACCCATTTCTGCCAAAAAGGAGATGTTTGGGGTACAGTGGTGGCACCCCCCTTAAGGTGTCACCTGGAGCAGTCCATACATCCTACACACCCCTAGTGATGCCACTGATTCAAACACATGTTTTTGCACACATGTATGTTGAATCACATGCCTATGGAAAAAGAGAAAGAGAATGAGAGGGAGAGAAGCTTCCTTTTTACAATAGAGAAAAGCTGCCACTTTTTCCAGAATGCTCCTGAGGCCTTCAAATGGCAGCTGGGAAGAAAGAGAACATGAAGGAAGAAGCAAAGAGGACATGAAATGGGAAGATGAATAGTCTGAACCTAGACAGACGTTCACAACTATGCACATTTGTTCTTTAATTTTTAGTTCTGTAAATAAGCCTTGTTGAAACACACTCCTTGTACCTCAGTTACCTGACAGGACAGACTACCTGGTGCCTGTGAAGGCCACTGACCTCACCTGTGGACTCGTTTCTGGAGTGATCAATACTCCTGCACAAACATTGTTTACTAACTTCCCTGAATAAAGTTAAGGTAGACCACTCACAAATGTCAGGAAACTTTGTTTATACTAGCTTTTCAGGGCGTTTTCCTTGCGTACAGGCACACACATACAATTGCCAAAAAAAGCTGGGCTGAAAATTTCAGTCCCTTTGTCATTCTTCCATATTTTTACTTATTGCTTGAAAGGATGAATTACAGTAAGTGCAGCATTTCTCATTGCTTGCAGTATTATTTTACAACAAGCTGCAGCTGTCAAAGTCCTCTCTTCAACACAACTATTAAAGATACAGAAGTCTTTTTCTTCACTGTCACATCTAGTCCCTAGGAAGGCCTCCTAAAAGATTTCATCCTTCTCTGGTTACAGTAGCAGCAGGAGACCAGTGGTGTGAAGAAGTTGTCTGAGAACTCAGTCCCACTGCCTTTCCTTTTTTATGGGGATGAGGAATCCTACAATATCCATAGGAGCAAAGAAACATTTTACAAGTTGAGTATCCCCTATTCAGAATTCAGAATCGCAAAATATTCCAGAATTGTCCACATGAGTTTCTGACTTTTGATGGTTCAATGTCCACAAACTATGTTTATATATAAAATTGTTCAATATGTTATATATACAATTACCTTCAGGCTATATGTATGAGCCAGCTTGGTGTAGTGGTTTAAGAGCTGGACTACAACTCTGGAGACTAGGGTTCAATTCCTCACTCAGCCATGGTAACCCACTGGATGACTTTGGGCGAGTCACACCCTCTCAAACCCAGAAAACCCTGTAATATGTTTGTAATCACCATAAATCGGAAATGATTTGAAGGCATTCAACAACAACAAATGTTTATATGGTGTGTAGAAAACATAAATGAATTTCATGTTTAGACTCGAGTCCCATCTCCAAGATAGACCATTATGCCCAGTAGGCCCTTGGTATTGGCTAATGTTGGGTTTCATGACCCCCTGTGGATAACAAAATCCATAGTTGTTCAAGTTCCATTAAATACAATGGATAGTAAAATGTTGTTCCTTATATAAAATTGCAAAGTCAAGGTTTGCTTTTTGGAATGTGTGTGTGTGTATGTATATGTATATATAAGTGTGTGTGTGTGTGTGTGTAATTTTAAAATATTTTCAATCCATGGATGCTTGAATCTGTGGATAAAGAATCTGTGGATATGGATGGATGACTGCAGATGCAAATATTGTTAGGCTTTGAGGCCTGAGTATGAAATGTACAGATGTGCACAAAAAGGTAAAACAAGGAATTATGGGCAATCTACTGTTTTGCTTGCCTAGAATTGTCTGCAGCTGAAGGCTGGAAGCAGACAGTGCTCAAGGTCAGTATGTGCTTGCTTGCACGTAGGCCTAATGTAAACGTCAAGAGTCTTCGTGACTGAGGGGACAACAATGCAGGTAACACAAGGAAGAATCATCAGAAGAGGCTGGGTTTGTGACCACATGGTACAAGTCTATAAATAGCCTGCACACCTCAGTGAGGGTTGTTGGGTAATTGTGTTCTGGAGTGGATGGTTGGAGAGTTTTGTCGGATGAGCGTGTATATTTGTAAATACAGCAACTTAAGAATAAAACCTCTGAGGAGAGAGTTTTGGCTTCAGTCTGTTTTCATCAACAACTGGGAGGAGGATTCCTGATAAAGCCGAAGCTCCAGGGTTGCTGGTAATTCCGAAGGCATCGGAGATTGCTTGAACTGTGCACTTCTGCTTGTTTACATCAACAAATATTTCAAAATCTGGAAAAATCCCAAACAGTTTTGGTTTCAAGCATTTCAGATAAGGGAGACTTGATTTGTATATGGGAGATTTCTTGGGGACGAGGTAACACATATCTATGCTCAAATACATCCTCAGTGACTGGCAGCAGTTCCTGCAATAACAAGAGCCATGAACTAAGCACTGCTGATTGCATGACTTTTAGAAAGTTACATGTTATGTGCTAGCCACTATTTTTTCAAAGAAGCATGCTACTCAATGGCTGACATCCTCTTAGTTAAAGACATAAATCCGCAATTACACCTGTTTTGGGTTGTGTTCTGGTCATTGCAGAGGGTGACATTCCCTTCCTCTCTTTGCAATGACCAAAGCCACTCCATGGCTATTCTATGGCTTGTGTGGAGGTGGGAGAATCAGAGAGGTGCCTGGCTATGTCCTTGTAGCCAGATGTGTAATGATTGCAACCTCCACTGAGACCTCAGCAGATGATACAGTGATTTTGCATCAGAATTCAGGGACATAGCCAGATGATTCTCTGATTTCCCCTGCCCTGCTTTCTACCGGCCATGAAGAGGGCTGGAATGGCTCAACAATAAATCCAGGGGAGTAGCGTGGAATTTTATTACACAAGGCTGCCAATGTAAAATTAAAGCAGGACAGTAGCATCTGTGGCCATAATGTATCACACAATGTTGTATCTATCCTGTGGATGCTTCATCTACCCAGAACACTCCTTTTTACTGATAGGCAAACCCACCAATTGTGCTGCTTTTCCACTATTGATTCTTCTGTGATACATTCCTCCTGTTGAATCCTCGATATGCAGACAGTCACATGACATGAGTGGTGTGATTATCCCCTCTCCCTTGGTATTTCCAAACAGATGCTTTTATTCTATTCTATTTTATTTTATTTTATTTACATAATCAATTGCTATGAGTCTGCAACTGAAAAACAACAACAACAGAATGAAAAGTATGTTGTGAAGGGCATAGGGCAGGAAAGTGGTGCTATGAAGGCCAGTGTACAGAAAACAGAGCCTGAGACTATGGCAGTTCCACTGCATTTTTGAAGAGCAATGCAAAAATGTCTGTCCCCAAACCAGTATATTTTTGTTTCCTATACTAACATGTATAGCCTGGTAGGATCAAGTCCATGGTCAACCATGGCATAATTCTGTATGTAGATCTACTACGCGACACTGCACTGTGCTATACAGAATTCTGGCCATTATGTGTTACTTTGGAAATAATGCATTAGAATGTGTTCCTAAAATGTTGGGGATTCTTTGGCTGCTTTTTACATTATGTTTTATTATACACACACACACACCACAAATAGCCTGGCCATAGAAACAAAAATATAAATTCCTGCTCCTGCCGTCTTTAGGAGTGACTATGATCTATTGCTTGCTGTACACATACTTGCATGCGCGCGCGCACACACACACACTCAAGGACATTGTCAGTTGTTTAACATAATTTTTTCCCCAGTCACTTCCTGAATCTCTCAGTATTTCTGATATCATCATTCTGTGCGCTACTTGAGTAATTGAGTAAAAATGCATGGGAGCAGTCTGTTAGTCACACCTGAAGGTGAGAGAGTAAAAAATGAGTTTACACCATGAGGATTTTTTTTCCTCCTGTCTATTGTACTTAGGATTTTATTTATTGTTTGTTGAATTCATTTCTATGCCACCACTAGATTAGGTCTAGGGTTGCCAGTTCAGGATTCTAGGCCATGAGGTTTCCAGGCCAAAACCTGAGACTTAGAGATGGTCCCTGGAGCTGTCATTAAAGTGTTATGCATTAAGTATCAACCATAATTGTTCACAGCTTGTCATACAAACATAAACAGAGAGAAAGGAGAGAGAGAGAGAGAGAATATAGTTTCCCATTTGGGTTAAGGCATAAATTTTACCTAAATGGGGCTATTCTCAGATTAAGGTGAAATGAGGGAATTAATGGGGAATTAGGGGAAAGGGACCAGGGACCTTTAATCTAGCCTACTTACAGAAAGGGTATGCAGAGCAGAGTAGAGAGTAAGTCCTGGCACCACAACAACTGAGAGGAAAGATGGAAGTTAACCAAGGTCCAAAACACTGCAGAAATAATCCAGTTTGAGAACAATTTAGCTGCCGTGGCTCCATCGTATGGAAACTTGAGAATGGTGGTTTATTGTGGCACCAGAGCTCTCTGACACAGAAGACTAAATGTGTTGCAAAACTACCGTTCCCAAAATTCCCTAGCACTGAGCCAGGGCAGTTAAAGCCGTCTCAAACCAGATTATTCGGCAGTGTGTTTTGGCCCAAAGTGAGTGCATAGTCCCATTGAAAAGTCTTTGCAAGTTGCAGCAACGAATCAATGAAGCCTTGCAAATTGCAGCAAACTGCTGCTCTCTTAGCTAAACTGGAAATGTGCACAGAGCCCTTTCCTCTGGTCAAGAGCTGAGCCCACCAAAACTGGACAATTTGTACCCTCATCTCCCTGAAGATGACCCAGAAAAACTGGAAACACAGAGCCATGACGAGATCTGGCAACCCAAACTAGGTCAAAAGTGCAGAAAGGGGGGAGAGCCTATTTTTCAAAACTAGCACCCAAGCATCTGAATTCAGACAAAGAAATGCCAAATACATCTACTCTGCACAGTGCATTAGGGTGTCTAGGGTACAGTGCTTCTATTTCTTTTAGAATGTCTTCATTGTTCCAGACTTCTTGGAAAGCTTTAGATCTGTTTCTCTTTAGGAGAAAAAAATTGTCCAGGGTGGTGCAAGAGTTTGGTCCAAAATTAGGAATTTCTTAAGTCTTTGTTCTCACCCTGGTATGTTTTGAAAGCCTTGAAGTGAGCAGGCCTGGTGCCAACAGACTGAAACCTGGGGATCAGGCCACAAATAGGGGGATTTCTGAACCTTCTCAGAGAGTGAGTGTAAGTGTCTCGTTAACGTTTATGGAAACATTCCTGTTCAGCTACATTCCCACATATTTTGAGCTTTTTCTCTGTTGTGAAATTCCATAACACCGTGGTATGTGCGCAAATGCCAGGCCGTGTTGCTGTGGCCAACTCTGTGGCTTTTTCCCACCTCATTATTATCACCAGGTTTTGGAGTACGGTTGCCAGGTTTTCTGCAGCCTAACACAGGACATGTGAGGCAGGCCTATAAAAGGCCACCTCTAGTCTTGAAAGGGAAAGGTTCTCACGAGACTGTACCGTAGGTCTGCCTTGGGAATTACTCAATACCTTCTTTGCCTCAGTGTTCTCAGAAAAGGAAATGGGTGCTCAACCTGAGGATAATAGAGCAGAGGACAGATTAGGGGAATTTCAGCACAGAATAAGTAAAGAGATAGTACAGGAATACCTGGTTAACCTAAATGAATATAAGTCTCCAGAAGCAGATGAACTACATCCAAGGGTGTTAAAAAAAACTGGCAAATGTAATATCGGAGCCATTGGCAATAATCTTTGACAACAGGAGAAATCCAAGTGGACTGGAGGAGGGCAAAGGTTGTCCCCATCTTCAAAAGGGGGGGGGGGAGGGAAGGATTCCAACAATTATTGTCCAGTTAGTCTGACATCAATACCAGGAAAGATTCTGGAGCAGATCATTAAGCAGAGAGTCTGTGAATATCTAGACGATAATTCCATAATAACAAAAAGTCAACACAGGTTTCAGAGAAACGAGTCATGCTGGACAAATTTAATCTCTTTTTAAAATAAAAATTACCAGTTTGGTAGATGAAGGGAATGCTGTGGATATAGTATATCTTGCAAGCAGCGGCGCGGCAGGAGAGCGAGGCCGGGACACCTAGGCCTTTAAGGCCCCAAGCACCCTCCGAACGCGGTGGCGGCTCTGGCGGGGGAGGAGGACTGAGGCCGGGTCACCTGGGCCTATTTAGGCCCCTATAGCCACCCCTCCCAAGCAGCAAGCAGCGGCGCGGCAGGAGAGCGAGGCCGGGACACCTAGGCGAAAGGAGGAAGCGCGGATGCTTGGAGCCACCCAGAAGGCCCACTTATGAACTGCTTCTCCCAAAGTGCCCAGGCGGCAGTGGGAGAGCCTGTGGACGCTCAGGGGCCATATAAAGCGGCCCGTAGAACATCTTCCCTCCCGAGCTATTGTTTGTTCCATTCATTGGCAATGAACCCTGTTGGCTATCATCCTGACTTTGGTAACTCTTGCTTCCCTTATCTCCCCCCCCTATCATCCCGTTAGGTTGTGGTGGAGATGGAGAATCCTAACATGGGAAGAGGGGGTGGTCCATCTGGGGAGTAGGAGGGAAATTTTCTTGATACAAGTGGGGCTCCCATCCAAGTTGTGTGGGGCAGGGGGAAGTATGACGGTAGGAGAAAGGACTGGCATTCCAGGGGAAGGCGAGATCGATGTTTAATATCGATCTCTCCTTCCAGTCCTTCTCCTAACCTAAAGGACCTGAGGGTCACTCCAGCCGTACCACAAACCCTGTCTCTGCTCCTGTGCAACGCCAGGTCCATCAAGAACAAATCCCACATTGTACATGACCTAATTGAGGATAATAACTGTGACCTGGCGTGCATAACCGAGACCTGGCTTGGGCCTGAAGGTGATGCTGTGTGGGCTCAGGTCCTCCCTTCCGGGTACTCGGTGAAGGACTAGAACAGGTTAGGTGGGCGGGGGGGGGTGTTGCCTTGGTGCATAAAAACACCTTGTCTCTGACCAGGAACCAGGTCCGTCAGACTACCTATATCGAGTGTATTTACCTGACCCTGAAGGCTAGAGACAGTCTAGGGATTCTGTTGGTGTACCGGCCACCCCGTGCGCTAACAGACTCCCTTAACGAGCTGACACAGTTGGTCTCGGAGCTGGTGTTGGAGTCCCCCAGGCTTTTAGTCCTGGGGGACTTCAACATCCCCTTCACGGCCAACAATGTTCCATCCGGTGCAGCTCGGGAATTCATGGATACCATGACAGCCATGGGCCTGTCTCAGCTTGTCACAGGTCCAACGCATTTTGCGGGGAATACCCTTGATCTGGTTTTCTGTACGGACATGGAAACTCCGTGGGCGGAAATTACCAACATTTCCACCCTGTCATGGACGGATCATTTCCTGGTGGAGGCAAGCATCAAGGCATCGACCCAGATCCCCCCCGGGGGTGGCGGACCTATTAGAATGGTCCACCCTCGAAGGCTGATGGAACCTGATAGGTTCCAAGAAGCCCTAGAGGGGTATATGGTTGGAAGTGATGGCGATACTGTTGATGCCCTAGTTAACACCTGGGATACCGATCTCTCCAGGGCTATACACAGTATTGCTCCCAAGCACCCTCTCAGGCCTGCTTCCAAAAGGAAGCCCTGGTATACGGAAGATCTCTGGGCAAGGAAGCGAGTCCTGCGATGGCTAGAGCACGCCTGGCGGAAACACCAGCGTTTATCCGACAAGGCTCTCCTAGACCATCTCTTGAAGGACTATGGAGAGGCGATACAAGCAGCTAAGAAGTCGTTCTTTGCTGCTCGTGTCGCGTCCGCGGAGTCGCGTCCAGCAGAGTTGTTCAGGGTAGTAAGGGAGCTAACTCAGCTCCCTCCTGCCCCGAACCAGATCCTTGAACCTACTAAGGCCTGCTGCGACAAATTTAACAACTTCTTCGCGGATAAAATCTCTTGGATAAACGAAGGTCTGGACGCCAGGGTTGAAACAGAGACCAGAACAGAGGCATCCAGAGCTTCCATGGACTCGGTTGTACTGGATCAGTTTGAGTCTGTCAGTACTGAGGATGTGGACAAGATCCTTAGAAGTGTTAGGAGGACAACCTGCTCTCTCGATCCCTGTCCCTCATGGCTAGTGGCACAGGGGGGACCGGTTGTAACTCGACTGTTACACCGGATTATTATTTCATCTCTGAGGGATGGGCAGTTTCCAGACATCCTTAAATTGGCCATAATTAAACCTACACTTAAAAAGCCCTCCCTCGACCCCCTGATTTACAACAATTATCGGCCAGTTTCTCTGCTGCCATTTTTAGGGAAGGTGATAGAGAGGGCGGTTGCACTCCAACTTCAATCGATCTTGGATGAAACGGATTTTCTAGATCCATTTCAAACCGGTTTCCGGGCGGGCTACGGGGTTGAGACGGCCATGGTCGCCCTGGTCGACGATCTCCGTCTGGGCATTGACAGGGGTAGCGTGTCCCTGTTGGTGCTCTTGGACATCTCAGCGGCTTTCAATACCATAGACCATGGTATCCTTCTGGAGCGCCTGGCAGAGGTGGGAATCGGAGGCACTGCGCTACAGTGGTTCCGGTCCTATCTCTCTGGGAGGCTCCAGATGGTGCAGCTGGGGGACGTGTGCTCCGACAAGAGGGCCCTCACCTCTGGGGTCCCTCAAGGAGCCATTCTGTCCCCCATGCTTTTTAACATTTACATGAAACCGCTGGGAGAGATCATCCGGAGGCATGGGGCGCGGGGTTATCAGTACGCTGATGACACCCAAATAGTCTTCTCTATGTCTCCGACTGATGCAGTGACCAGAGATGGCGTCGCTCCTCTCGTGGCCTGTCTAGAATCGGTAATGGACTGGATGAGGGAAAACAGACTCAGCCTGAATCCAGAGAAAACGGAAGTACTCATGATAGGTTCCCCAGGTCCAGGTATGGAGGTGATTCCACCTGTCCTGGACGGGATCACGCTTCTCGTCAAGGACACTGTACGCAGTCTGGGGGTGCTCCTTGACTCGTCGCTCCATCTAACTTCTCAGGTGGATGCGACAGTCAGAAGCACCTGTTATCAGCTTCGGCTGATACGCCAGCTGCGTCCCTATCTGGACCGGGGGGACCTTGAAATTGTAGTACATGCTCTGGTAACCTCTCAGTTGGATTTCTGTAACGCGCTCTACATGGGGCAGCCTTTGTATCACACTCGGAAGCTGCAATTAGTGCAAAATATGGCAGCATGGGTGGTCACTGGTGCTCCCAGGGCCGCCCATATAACACCAATTTTGAAAGATCTTCATTGGCTGCCGATTCGCTTCCGGGCCCAGTACAAAGTGCTGGTCATTACCTATAAAGCCCTATATGGCTTGGGCCCAGAGTACCTGAAGGACCGTCTCTCTCCACATAATCTGCCCCACACACTAAGATCTTCTGGACAGCTGTTATTGAGAGTTCCGGAGACTAGATTAGTGAGCACAACGAAGAGGGCGTTTTCCATCTCTGCCCCTTGTCTCTGGAACTCACTGCCTACCGAGCTCCGCTTGTCTCCCTCCCTCACCCAATATAAGAAGGACCTAAAGACTTACCTATTTAAGCAGGCATATCCTTGAATGGACCTTTTTATCACCTGCCTGTTAGTAAGCCGCTTCTGCTTTACTATTGCACTTTGCATTGGGGATACTGTTTTTATTGTTTTTATTGTATTTGGTTTGTTTTTAACTATATGGGTTCGATGTTTTAATGTTTATATATGCTGTACACCGCCCTGATCTATGGAAGGGCGGTATAGAAATAAACCTTATTATTATTCTTATTATTATTATTGATTTCAGTAAGGCTTTTGACAAGGTTCCCCATGACATTCTTGAAAACAAGCTTGCAAAATGTGGGCTAGACAAAGTAACTGTTAAATGGATTTATAATTGGTTAACTGGTCTAACCCAAAGGGCGCTCAGCAATGGTTCCTTTTCATCCTGGAAAGAAGTAACCAGCGGGGTGCCACAGGATTCTGTCCTGGGTCCAGTGCTATTCAATATCTTTAGCAATGACTTGGATGACAGAATTGGGGACATACCTATCAAGTTTGCAGATGATACCAAATTAGGAGGATTAGCTAATACTCCAGAGGACAGGATCAAAATTCAAAATGACCTGAATAGACTAGAAACCTGGGCCAAAGCTAACAAAATGAATTTCATCACAGAGAAATGTAAGGTACTGCACTTAGGGTGGAAAAATGAAATGCACAAATATAGGATGGGTGACACCTGGCTGAACAAGACTACATGTGAAAGGGATCTAGGAGTCCAAGTAGACCACAAGTTGAACATGAATCAACAGTGTGATGCAGCAGCTAAAAAGGCCAATACAACAGAGGCCTTACAATTGCCTCCTTTAGGCAAACTGGAACTCTGACTTGTTGTAAAGAGATGTTGGCTCCTCCCTTCACCCATTAGTTTCCGGGTGCAGTACAAGGTGTTGGTAATAACCTTTAAAGCCCTTCATGGTTTAGGTCCAGCTTACTTGCAGGAGCTCCTTTTTCCATACAATCCACCCCACACACTCAGGTCCTCTGGGAGCAATTTACTGCAGCCAAAGAAGGCCAGGCTCACTGCATTTACCCAAACAACCTTTTCATCAGATGCTCCTAAACTATTGAATGACCTGCCGGAGGAAATCCATCACATTACAAATCCAGACGCCTTCAAGAAGGCTGTCAAAACGGATCTCTTCCCGTAGACATTTCCTGACTGATAGACGGACTATCCCACTGTCCCTTAATACTGATATGGTTTGCCTGTATATCCCATAGTGCCTCATTTTAATGAGGTTTAACTTAGATTGATTTTAGTAATTTGAATGTATTGTAAGATGTTTTTGTAGTTTTAATTGGGGGTAAGGTGATTATGTTATTTTATTATGTTGTTCACTGCTGTTCCTGTGGTATTTTATGGTTGTTACCCGCCTTGATCCTTCAGGGAGAAGCGGGCTATAAATAATAATAATAATAATAATAATAATTATTATTATTATTATTATTATTATTCAGCCAGCCCCTATCTGACCTCTTTAATGGGCCAGGAAGGGCAAAGGGACAATTTTATCTGCTAAGTGCTGTGCAAATCCTTCACAGTGGGCTGTCAAGCACTTTGTTATCATTCTGCTTTATTTATTTATTTATTTATTTATTTAAGAAATGAATATGACAGCTTTCAGGGTAAAGTCCTCCCAAGACAACTTAGAAACATAATTCAAAGAAAACAAAACATTAAAAAAAAAACAGACCTCAGTATAATTGCTAATCTCAACTGGACTATATGAATCAACTGCTAAACAACACTTCGATATTTATGTAAATCCCATTGCTTCAGTGGGCCTAGTTGGAGCTTGTAATTGGATTTGGACCACACAAAACCATCCAATTACATTTTTTTTAAAAAAAATGCTTAAGCTTAAAAGCCCATGATAGCACTTTTAGGAAAAGGAAGATGCAAGGAAATATGTTTTAAGGTCCATTTAAAAGCAACCAAGATTTGGTTGTCTTTGTGAAGGTCTGAGTAAAAGAGAGGTGTGTGTTTGTGTTTCCTTTTAAAATTTAAATCATGTTACTAGAAGGTTTTTAAATTATGAAGAGTGCACACCTTTCACTTTTATTGACAAAACAGCAGAATGCTGTAATAAAAATGCTCTCTTACCACTCTGGACAAATAATGGGAAGATTGGGATATTTTGTCTAAGAGGTAGCTGGAACTATACAAATATTTCTTGATAATGAGGCACCAGCTCACTCCTGAGAATACAAGCCTATGTTTGCTGTATTTTCAGTCCACCTTTGTGCAAAATATAGAGTAAGAAGATGATGTAATAATAACAAGAATAATAATAAGAATAATATTTTTGTAAACAAATTATATCTGTACTACCAAGCTACAGCCCTTTCCAATTAAACCTACAACATTGCATGCCAAGCATGTGGTCTACAACTAAACATTCAGTATTAGAAGTTATTGGAACAGGTTCTGAGGATGCAAACAGAGAATTTCACATCTGGTATGCTGGCATTGTAAGAGGGCCTAAATATCCTAAGGGCACCATATCCCATCTATTCTTGGAAGCTAAGCAGGGTCAGCCCTGATCAGTACTTGGATGGGAGACTGCCAATGAATACCAAGTGCTGCATGCTATCTTTCAGAGAAGAACTGGCGAAACCACCTCTTTCTTGCCTAAGAAAACCCTCTGGAATTCATGGAGCTGGCCTAAGTTGACAAATGATTTGAAGGCGGCACTTAAACACACACACAGGCTTTTAGTCTCTTTCTTTCCAAGTTTTAGTGTCGTGGATAAGAGACGAAGCATACATAATTAATATTCCCTCCCCCTACCTCGTGTCCCTCAGATGTGTTGGACTATAATTCCCATCATTTCTGCCAGGTCAATGGTTTGGGATGATGGGTTTTAGAGTTTAAAATACCTGGAGGACACAAGATTGGGAAGGGTTTGATTAAACAGAGTTCTGAAAGATGTTGATCATGGTTAAGTTTTCAAATATTTTTTTTAAAAAAACCTGTCCTAGCTAATTGCTTGAATACTTTTCTGGGCAGGGAACTACAGTGGGCCCTTGCTATCCGCTGGGTTTTGATCAAAATTTGTGGATGTTCAAGCTCCATTATATACAAAGTGTAGTAAAATGATGTCCCTTATATAAAATGGCAAAACCAAGCTTTGCTTTTTGAAATTTACCTTTTCAAGCCGCGGGTCAAATCTGTGAATGCAGAATCCATGGATAAGGAGGACCAAACGTATTAAAGAGTGCCCCAGTCTTGTTTGAAACTGAAAGAAGAAATCCATAAAACCCTTCTAACATTCTCATTTGGGCATATTATACACACACCCTCACAAACACACACACCTCAAATCCTAAATTAGAAAATTCTGGAATTGATTCTAATAATAGAATCCTAATAGTACTACCAACAAAGATCTGGAATTCATCCTAAGGTCTGCTTCTCTTCACACTCTGGTTTGGGCATCAGTATAACTATGATGATTCAGTGGAAATACTGCTAAGTCATAATGAGGAAGTGAAAGGAAAGCTGGGTTCATGATTTTCTTCTGGTACTGATAATATCCAGAGGACAGAAAGCACTCACACTCTTTGATCGAGCTATGGGTGTAGAAGTAGGCCTTGGAAAAACTATTTGTTCTGTTTGAATCGAATGTAGTCATCATCACTTCCTCTCCAGCAACCTGTTAGATATTAGGTGATATTTTTTAGAACCAGTCTGGAAGCAATCATAAGTCTCTTACCAGAATCAGTGCAATTGAAATAATTGTGCCTCTGCATTGTCTGTCTTGTACTGTATTATGAAGCCTTCCAAAGGTTGCTGGACTGAAATTCCCAGCATTCTTCACCACTGGCTATTCTGTTGAAGGCTGCTAGGATTTGCAGTCCAACAGTATTTGAAGAAATGCATGCTTCCCATTTCTATTATAGGGGATGGGATGGCATGAAAAAGTAAGACAACAGAGACAGCTAAAATACAGCCAAGGCTAGAATGGGACTGGTACAACCTATTACGACCCTCAACCCACTGGTGATATTCTTTGAATCAGAGGCAGAAAATACAGGTTTAGCCTCCCTTATCTTTCCTTGGGACCAGAAATGTTTTGGATTTTGGATTTTGGAATATTCGCATATATTGAATGAGGTATCTTGGAGATGGGATTCAAATCTAAACACAAAATTCATATGCACCATATATACATAGCCTGAAGGTAATTTTATACATAATAATTTAAATAATTTTGTTCATGAAACAAAGTTTCACTGCAGCATTAGAGTACAGTCAGCCCTTCCCTTACGTGGGGGATCCGTTCCAGACCCCCTGCATAAGGGGCAAACCACGTATGCTCACACCCCATTGAAAACAATGGGGTGCGTGCATGCAGCATGGGACGGTGCACGTACAATGGACACATGTGCCATCATTTAATTGTAGCGTGGCTTCAGGGTGAGCCAAAAGGCACGTAAACATAGTCAGCGTATGGCACGGGATAACTGTATACTGAAAGTACTTTGAACCATCAGAAAGCAAAGGTATTACTATCTCAGCCACCTATGAAGAAAGTTTTTGATTTTGGAGTTTTTCAGATTTTAGAATTCCAGATAAGGAAAAGTCAACCTGTATCAGTTTTTTTCCAGAGATTTTGGTTAAATGGAATGCGAGGAAGGGAGTCTTCTTTCAGAGTTCTGGACTTTTTGTTAAATTTTAAAGGGCAGGTTTCTTGAAATTGCGATCAGTTGCTACTAAAATGCTTGTTTTCTGGCATTTATTTGATTAAATGTGTTCAGCTACATAAAATGAAGATTTTTTTTAAAAGACTCATGCGTGATTCTAAGTGGTCCTCTTGAGTTCATGCCCCTGCCATGAAAAATTATTTTTAAAAAGCATTGCTTTCCCAAACTCAGCATAGTAGCAACCAATGGACCAAAGTCCCCTCTCCCCTACAACATGATCTCATAGCCTCAAGTACAAGCACTTTAAGTTTGTCTGCGTATGTGGTAAAATACAATTCAGGAAGGCATGGGGAATTGCTCAGTTTTGCCTCTCTTGACAGAATGAAGTGCCCTTTGTAATAAAGTGACATTTTCAGTTTCTGATCTGCCAGTGAGCTATCCGAAAGCTGGTGTTTGTGAGATTTAGATTCCTTTTCTTTTCTTTTCTTTTCTTTTTTTATTCTTCAGCCATGCAACTCAGCTATAACTGACTTAACACAGCACACTTAAAACTTTGTTCCCTGACTCAGGAGCAGCTGCAAAAGTTCTTCCATTTCCCACATCTAACCCATGCTGGCTTGCATTCCTGGCACGTCCAGAAGTGGAGAGGAATCTAGGAGAACAAGAAGTGCTTTCGTGGGGCTCTCTGGTTACAAGGCAGGTGGAAGGTGGCATTGCTCCTCTTGAAGAACAAAACAGCAAATCGTTTCCAGAGATCAAGGATGGCTCACATTTGTTCTTTCACTCTAGATTGCCCTAGAAAAGTTTTCTTTTTCTTCTTAGAAAGAAAATATCCACAAACCTTGCCAGTATCTTTGTGTTATACTTTCCTCTTCTGACTAAACCATTAACAAACACATTTTTGTAGTTCCTCTAAGGAGTGAAACTATGGTACATAAAATAGCTCTGTCCTTGGACTGTTCTTCAACAAAGGAACTTGTTTGCAAAAGAAATGACTATGTCTTGAGAAATATTATGAAAACCCATTTAAGAAGACTGATGGAGTAGGGGAAAGGAAAACTTCTCTGTCCCATTTGTAAGAATTATAATGCAAGAATTTGCAAGATCAGAAGTGGCTGTTTTCTAATCAAGTTTCCCCTAGTAAAGCCTGGTATGGCAACTATTCTTTTATTTGTTTGTTACATTTTTATCACACCTTTCCTCCAAAGAACATAAGGCAGTTTACATGACTCTCATCCTCCCCAGTTTAACCTTACAATAGTCCTAGGAAGTAGGTCAGGCTGTGTCCAAGGTCAAACAGGGAATTTCATCGCTCATTGGGAACATAAACCTGGAATTCCAAAGTCTTAGTCCAATGCTATAGTCACTGGCTTGCAAAAACAAAAACAAAAGCAACTTAGAAAACTATTAAAGGGAAATATCTTTAAGCCGGGCTATTTATTTATTTGAAATGATTATAACCTACCAATTAGGGCAAATACCTGTCTATGAAAACAACTGCTCATGCTAAATGATGTAATTGTTTGGCAGAAGTGGAACACCAACACAGTCAGTCCTTTGTATCCACAGATTCTTTATCCATCGATTCAACCATCCAGGCTTTAAAAATTTAATATATATATATGAATTCCAAAAGTCAAACCTTGGTTTTGTCATATTTGTTTGTTTGTTTGTTTATAATAAAATGACAAAACCAAGGTTTGACTTTTCGAATTCGTGTGTGTGTGTGTGTATACTTTCTCAAAAAATCCTGCACATGTGTTTCTTTTTTTAAAAAAAAGTTTAGTATTTCCTGTAGTTGTTACACACCATGAAGTTGGCTTTGATAAATGGGAACTCTATGTATGACAGACCTGCAGGAACCTAAGTCATGTCCTGCTCAGGTCTTGTAAATTTGAGGCCATGGCTTCCTTGATTGAGTTGGTCAAACTATAATGCAGTCTTCCTCTTTTTCTACTGCCTCCAATTTTTTCAATTTTATATGTCCATTTTTATAAATACTGTCTTCAACCATTCGTTCCTACAAATATTAAGTACCACTGAATTTAATGGCGTTACAGGCAGGTGGATATGGGGACTGCAGGCTCTTTTATCACCACTGGGGATTATTGCTTGAAAGCTAGGTGGGTTGTAAACCAAATGTATTTATAGTACATGAGCAAATACAATTCTTAGAGTCCCATAAACATAACATTTAATCTGCAAGACCCTGAAATAACAAAGCAAGTAGAGTCAAAAAGCTTTCACTTGCCAGGCATAATATTAAAAGTGTTTGTGACACGAAAATAACCACCATGAAAAGATGGACCAGAAAACTAGAGATATTATTTATATTATGCCATCCTACCATCCCTGAGCCATTTTTGAAAGTTTTCCCCAAGGAAAGGGTGATTAAATTATGAAACTGAAGTCTATTACTTACCCCAAGCTTCTGGATAAAATGTACTACTCAAAAGGAATAAAAAGTTTGTTTTTACACACTTAAGTTCCCCTGAGAATAAAAATTATTTTTCACAGCAAAAGGATATTTACTGGAGGAAGTAGTCTGAAACATTAGGAAAGATTTTTGTGGCCATCTTGGATGATTGGGGGTATTCTTTTGTTAGAGTTTTTAAAGGAATAGTTGGTTAGTTCACCTATCAGGACTGGTAGTACTGTAGCAGATAGCCCTTACTGCAGTGGCAGAGTTAGACTAGCACAGGCAACATGTTCTCCATGGTCAGTTATTCCTACAATTTGGCCAGCCCCCACACCACCAAATTCACAGTACTGGTTATAGGCCTGTCCCCCACATTTTTGCACCAGCCTAAGACTTTTTAGCAGAAAATTGCACTTATGCAAAAACCTCTTCTAAAAGAAACACTGTTGTTGTTACATGCCTCCAAGATGACTCTGACTTATGGTGACTTTATTATAGGGCTTTCTTGGCAAGATTTATTCAGAGGAAATTGGCTACTGTCTTTCTTTAAAGCTTTCTCCAAAGTTTTCATGGCTAAGCAAATATTCACTCCCTAATCTAACATTCAAAATTCTGTGCCATGCTGGTCATCAAATAAACTGTTCTCCTCTAAAACTCAGCAGTGGCTGCAGTGGCATCAAGAGGACTGGCATCACCCAGTATGGTAACTCATTATGTCACCTCCTCCTCATTGACCTCCTCCCATACAAAACCATACAGAATCCTCAGTCATTTTTTTTTATAATAATGTTACTCATAAATCTTAATTCCTGCATATCACTGAATGTTGTGGCAATAGCTGTGACATCAACAACTAGCAATATTAAAATTATACCTTTGAATTACACTATCATAAATGAAGTTACGTGTACATAACTTCATGCAGTTAAAGTGAAAATTTGGTAAGATGCAATGTTTTTAAAGATTTTTTCAAAATAGTGCAATTTTTATTTATTTTTTTTCAATAAATTAAAATTTTAATTTTTAAATTTTAAAAAATCCTGAGGCTTTTCCTTTCTCCTCTCACTGATCCTCACCCCACCCACACCATCTCTTTTGTTGAATTTCAGCATTTTAAAGCACACAGGCAAATGCCATAGCCTATTTCTGCCAAAAGGCAGATGTTTGGGAATAGTGGTGTCACCCTACCTCAGGGTGTTACTTGGTGTGGTCTGCATGCCTTGCACCCTGATGATGCCCCTGAGTGACTGATGGCCTCCATGTCAATGAAGTTATGACCATCCTCTGGGTTTTGGTTTCCAAATGAGGTATCCAAGGTGCTGAAACTAATTCAAGGCTAAGGTTCAGTACTTTGCATAGTTTCTTAAAGTTCAGAATTAAACTTGGAACAGATTCACGGAACACAGCTCTCACTGCTAAAACAATTCTTTTCTGAAACAGTGGTTCCCAAGTTTCTGATGTGGGGGACCAACACTTTTTCCCCTAATGTTCTAGGGATTAGTCCCTTATTTGGGCCCATTGGCTTCTTTTCTGGGAAACTTGCCATAAACCAGAAGCCAATAGTTCACAGACTACTAACAGTTCATGGCACTGTTCTAAAACTGACACATTTCTCTAACTTGCCACAGGACTGCGGTTTGCAGGTGCAGCCCATGGCATAGTCCAGAGATGTACAAAACTGGCCCCAATAATTGTCAAAGCTGCCCATTCTAGATTTAGAGATCCCTTCCCATTATTCTATACAGTCACCCCTCCGTTCTCATGGACTTGAGATCCATGCTCTTGAATATTCATGGAGGGGCAACCTCTTTAATTTAAATGGGGCGCCCCCCTGCAGAGCATACACTGCACATGGTTGCAGGTACGCACCCCATTCAAGCCTATGGGGCTTGTATATCGGCGAGTCTCGATTGGGGGGGGGGGCTCTGGAACAGATCCCTCACAAAAAAGGAGGGCCAACTGTAGTTGTAAGACTTATAACCATAAATCCAGAATCGGAACACATGCACAAGGAAAGATTTGATCAAGGTTCAGTAAATAATGCCAAGTCCCTCTGCATGCCAGCCCACACAAGGAGATTCCAAGCTCCTGTTAATGCATCTCCTTTGGATACAATAGTTCTATTTTGGTTCACACAGATAAGTGAGACACTTGGGCATCCTTTGCCACCCACAGACTATAGAGGCCATAACCAACCAAAAACCAGGTCGCTGGTTTTTTTAGGGCATTCTCCTTTTTGGCTATTTGGCAAATGAACAGAAAACAATTCCAGTTGTGCAGGCTTACTTTTCAGACGTTTATAAGAGACTTGTTGTGAACCTGATATTCCCTTATGAAATCCAGCAGATAAATATTAATCTCGTCCACTTTCTTCTCCATGAAGGCAACCCATTGTTCCTATCCCATATATTTATTTAAGAGCAAGATTTCCAAGAATGCTTGTGAACATTCTTTTTGCACTTTGTCAACTGAGACTTATATTCTCATTCCTTGACTTCTGCCAGCTGTTTTAGGGTTGTCTCTGTGGAGAAAAACATTGTGTCTCCATAACGGCAAACAAATAACTAAGTAACAGAGTAAGTTTTTTATTCAGATATTCTTCAGCTCATCAGAGGCTACCAAAATGCTTCATTAATATATTTTGCCCATTGTCTGTTATTAAACCTACTTTCATTACTTGTATGATGTGGTATGGAATTTCTGCCAGGGCTGCAATTTAATCGGTGCCTGATGGTTATTACGGCTGTTATGGTTTTCCCCATTCCTTACAGGAAATCAGCCACAGAGCTAACTTCAAATAGACATTGCACAGATTGTAGCTTGGTTACCTCTTAAAATGGACCCTGGGAAGCAGATTTCTACAAGTTTTGTGATGCACAGTAGTAGAACTAAGACTGCATTTATTACCCTAATGGCTCCTTTTGCTCTGTCTGTCCTTCTGGAGGAGGCAATATCCCATATTGTCAATAGTGTCATGGATATTGTATATCTTTTAAGAGCACCTGTAGCAGGGACAGGGAACCTTGTGTCCTTAGATGCTTTGGACGACAAGTTCCATAATATCAGATCATGCTGTGCTAACTCCTTTGTTAACTGGGTGATGGAATCTGTAGTCCTAAAAAACAGGATACTGGAGACACAAGATAACTGTACATCAGAGCTTGAGCATGTTTATTCATTATTTTGGACTACATCTCCCAAAATTCCCCACCGGACATGCTGGCAGGAAAAGTCTGGGAGTCTGTAGTCCAAATACACTTTCCCCAAACTTCTGTTTTATGGACTCAAGTCCTGACACCAGGGCACAGTTAAATAAAGCAGCAGTTCTGGGCAAATTGTCAGCATGGACTGGTTCTTTGCTAGTTCTCTCTTTCCCCAGCCAATAGTCCCACATAATGCAGTGGAGGTGAGAGTGCTCTTTTCAGACATCCCATATTCACGGTTAGCCATCCAGAAATGGGACTTGCTCAACTGCTTTAATCCAACTGGCAACTATTTACATTAGTTTCCATTTATTCCTTTAGTTGTGTGCAGGGAGGGAGATTAGTAGTTTTCCTCCAAGAGAGGTTTCTCTGTTGTTGTTTTTTTAAAAAATCTCCTTAAAAACCCCAACTGCTGGTGTATAAACGTCTGGCCATTTTGAGCTTCAGTGAATTAAAACCTGGCAAAAGAAGCAGCAAGCTTGGACTGCAAGTTCTTTCAATAAAATGTCTCTTTTTATGGGCAAAACCATGATGAGTTTTCTCCTAGTAATCCCTTTTCAATCCCAGTTCCCATGAGAATCTCCACTCGGAAGGTGATTCACTCTGAAAGGAGCAAGCTTGGGAGGATGGGCACCACTTCTGGCAACAAACACATCCAGTACATTCTGGAGCTAGAAATGTGTCATTCAGCTCTTCTTTTAGCTGTTTGAAATATCAGAGCCATAGCCTCAATATCTTTCATTAGGAAAACTTTTCAACGTTTAGAGGTTTTTTTGTTGTTGTTGAGGCAACATGTCCAGAAGTGTGCATGACCAGCCCATAACACCTTTGAATATTTTTTTCTATCTGAGACTTAATTTTCTTTGCACTTATAACCTGTTTTTCAGTCTGATTTGGTCCCAAAAGTGGCTTATAATTGAAATCCACAGAAAAAATACAGTATATCTAGGGATATGTTGATGTATAGCCAGGGTGTCTTTTCTGCCTTCAGTCAGTGACTTTACTAGGGGAGTGCAGGGGATGCAGATTGCATTGGGTGACACCCCTGACGGGTATGTCACCTAGTGGATGATACACTTGGGGAGGGGGCTTCTTCTGAGTCTGACATGATGGTTGCCACCATGACACACTGATAAGATTACCGCATTGCATTCCCAGAACGTTCTCAGAACGGTACAAAATGGGAGCGAAACAGTACAAAATAGGAGCAGATGGGACCAGAAGTGGCCATTCCCATTTTGTACCATTCTGAGAACATTCTGGGAATGCAATGCAGTAATCTTATGAGTCTGGCAGCGGCTGCCTCCTGAGTCCGGCATTGGACTCAGAGGGCAGGGGTGCAGGATGGAAGATACAGTCAACAAGGCAAACGTCAGATCTGTAAATAAACACCATTTTTGTTAGAAGGAACCTGGTGGAAGTAGGGATGAAGGAATGAACACTTGGCATTTATTATACACCTGTTGGCATACGCAATACATGACTGGGGACTCTTTGTCCTTACAGATGTTTCTTCAACTCCCACGACCTCTTACTATTCACCATCATCTTGGAGCTGAAATCTAAAACATCTGGAGGGCCATCTGGAGAGTCAAAGATTTCCCAAACCATGCATGTGTGTGTGTCACATGTTTCACTCTAAAATATATAACATGGTATTCAAGAAACTGGGGCTGCTGCAACACTGTAGAATTAAGCATAGTTTGACACTGCTTTAATTGTCATGGCTCCATCCTAGGGAATCCTGGGATTTGTAGTTTTTGTGGCACTTCTGAGGGAGAAGGCTAAATATTTCACAAGCTACAAGTCCCAGAATTCCACAGGATTGAGCAAAGGCAGTTAGAAAAGTATCAAACTGCATTAATTCTGCAGTCTAGATGCAGCCTAAGGGGGTTAATACAATGCAGCCCGTGGTATTATTCCATCAAGGAAGTGGAAACCGAGAGGGAGGTGAAAAATCGGGAAGTGTGAGAGAAAAATGGGGTATGGAAGAAGATTGGGATGTGGGAAGAGAAAGTTGGGATGTGGGAAGAAAAACACAAGGGGTAGTGGAAGAAAGGTGAAAATCTTATTGAAAATGACCAAATCAGACATAAGAACAGTGGAACCTCCCTTATACTATATCAGCCCATTGAGTTATCTTGTACAGTACTGGCAAACTTCTTTCTTAGCCTGGTCTTTGGGTGAGATGTATTCCCTGGTGGTCTCCCATCCAAGTGTGAAACAGGTCTGAATCTACTTAGCTCCTAAAATCAGATAAGAATGTACTGTATTCTGGGTGGTATGGGGGAAAATAGCAGGGAGTGCCCAAGATGATGAAATGATGGAGGGAGCTGCAAGGTGAATCTGTCCGTCCCCAGCAACCACTGGAAGAAATAAGTAACGAGAGAGAGAGAGAGAGAAGAGGGGAGGCAAGGGAAAGGGGAAAAGAAAAGGGGAAGAGTAGCTCTGCTAATGTGGGTACCAGACTTGCACAGTACCAGTTTGCCCCCACCCCAGTATATTGCCACCTAGGGAATGAGGGATTTGCCAAAAGAAGAGTCCTCACCCCTTGCTACAGTGGATCATCCAAAAAGCCCCAAAGCATAAAATAATTTGGCCAGAGTATTTGGCCTGTACTGCAATAGCAAGAGCTTGATCATATACATGGTTCCAGATTCCCTGAGAACAAATTTGTTTTTCTAACATTTGGACACTGCAAAACATTTCAAGGCCTTGTGCAACATAAATGACAAGTTTGTAAAAATGCTCGCTGTAGCCACCAAGCCATCATCAATGGTCTCAGCTTTCGGGATGACAAGTTCATTCAAGTGCCAGTGTTCCATAAATGACCTGGGACATCTTGACCATAAAGCCCACGCAAACCCTAAACCACAAGTCTCTAGCTTCATAAATTCAGTACATGAAACCATACTGTACAGTAAGGTTGAAATTTACTGAACGCATAACAAAGCATGCTATTTTTAGAACATGCTGCTCTTAAGTGGACAGTTTAAAGAGGAACCTACAAAAGTTACATGTACTTTCTGGTAGTAATTACCTCCTACAAATGTGACTCATTCCTGCAGTTTGAATGTATACGGTTGATGTCCCAAAATCAGCAGTCTTATAAATAAATCTCTGAATCACAGACTGAAAACCTTAAGTGTTCAAATATTTCTGGCTGCTCTGGAAGGCAGCTTTCAGTTTAAGCTTTTAACTTCATAACAAAATTCCAAAGTAACAATGTTGATATTTAAGGTAGGCAAATGCAGATAAACGGCAGGCTGTACTCAGAGATGTGTATAAGCATCTTGTCCTTTTGCTTGCCCTGTGCATATAGCTCTGTAAACACCAGTGAGCCTTGCGAAGTTGGATGGGAAGGGGCTGGAATTGTTTCATTGAGGAATGTAAGTGTATACTTTGCACATGGAAGGTCTCAGGCTCATTTCTCCACGTTGCCTTCTAAGGTAATGGGCAGTGGTTTAGTGGAGTCAGGGCTTACGAGGTTGATGTTCCAGGATTTAGCTTGGTGGTGGTGGTAACTGCACCTTGAGGTGACTGCAATTCTTGGTGACCATGAGACATCTGCAAGACCCCTGTCCCCAACTGTTCTGCTTAAGCCCTGTAAATTCAGGCTCATAACCTCCCTAATTGAGTCTGTCCATCTGGCATCCAGTCTTCCTCTCTTTCTGTTGCCTTCTACCTTCCCTAGCATTAACGTCTTTTCTAGTGAGTCATGCCTTCTCATGGTGTGGCCAAAGTACAACAGTCTCAGTTTCCTCATCTTGGCTTCCTGAGAGATTTCAGGCTTGATCTGTTTAAGGATGCATTTGTTTGTCTTTCTGGCTGTCCACAGTATCCTTAGCACTCTCTTCCAGCTTTTCTTTCTGTCAGCTCTCACATCCATACATGGTGATGGGGAATACAATGGATTGGACAATTCTAACTTTAGAATTCATTTGTGTATCTTTACACTTTTGTATATTGTCTAGTTCTTTCATGGCTGCCTTTCCCATTTGTAGCCTTCTTCTGATCTCTTGACTGCAGTCACTATTTTTATCAATGTTTGATTCAAGGTAATGGAACTCAAGGTAATGGAATTTTTTTCAGTTTCCCTGTAATCTAGGTTGAATTTGTGTAGATCCTCTATGGTCATTATTTTTGTTTTCTTTCTGTTCAGCATTAAGCCTGCCTTTTGCACTTTCTTCTTTTAGCTTCCTTAGTAATTGTTCCAAGTCTGTGATGTTTTCTGCTAATAGTGTGGTGTCATCCACATGTCTCAGATTGTTGATGTCACCTCCTCCTATTTCCAATCCTCCTTCTTGTACATCTAATTGTTCTTTGGGAGAGCCCAAGATTGTGAGTTCGATCCCAGGCAGGGGCTCCAGGGTCAACTCAGACAGGCATCCTTCCAAGTTCACTAAAATGAGTATGCAGCTTGTTGGGGACAATTAGGTTACACATTGTAACCCACTTAGGGAATGCTTAATTGCATTGATAAGTGGTATAGAAATGTACTTGCTATTGTTCTTTGTATAATATTTTCTGCGTACAAGTTGAACAAACAGGGTGGTAGAATGCAGCCTTGTCTGACCCCCCCCCTGGCCAATTGAAATTTAGCAGCAAAAATCAAATATTATGGTTCCACCCTAACACACACATTTTCCTGTTCTCTCTGAATCTAGGTGTGATTCCTGCACGAGATGGGGAGCATTGTTTTATAGCTAAAATGTTGTTGTAAGCTGTTATTATAAATGTTTTTGTTTATGACAACTTGGTTTTGAATTAGCAGTGAAGATGCATTAACTTTACAAAATGCCTGCTCCTGGTGGAGGTAAAAGCTGGTTTGTTGATATTACTCAGCACAGCAACTGCCTTTTGGATTTTCCTTATCTGTGTGGCTATGGGACTATAATGGTTAGGGCCCTCACCTCAAAAACCTACAATTACTTCATTGGTAATTGAACTGGGTAGACGGCCATCTACATTCCTTAAGGACTCTTGGCAGTCTGAGTAGATAGCACTAATCTAGATGGAGTATTGATTCATCTTTTTATAATGCAGCTTCACATATTCAGTTGCTTCAGTAAAATACATTACATTAGGAGGATGAGGAAGGGAGGGTGTGGAGAAAAGAGGGGTATGTACACTTTTTTTTAGGGCTACAAAATGTAAACTGTAACAGAGATGGGTGGGTTGATCTGAGACACTAAATGGAAGGCTATGAACATATACAGCGAATGCAGCAGTATTGTTTTGATGGAAAGGGTGTGCCCACACCTTGCATTATCTGCTCAGCAAATTAGCAGTAACTTGGGAGTTGCAGGAACTGACCAAACACGGGTGTCTGGAAGATGCAGATAACCTTTTCTGAAACCACATGAGTAAATTTCTTTCTCCATGCACATGAGCAAGTGAGCAAGAAATGCAACACAGGATGGTCATGAGCAAATGCTGACCACAGGTGCTGAACATTTTTGGATCACTTCCAGATAATTTCAACACTCCCTTTTTCTTTCCCTTTCCAGATCAATCATGTTGTCAGATCTTTCACAATTCCAGGATTTATTTATTTATTTAATAGAATTTATTTATTTTCTAATAGAAAAATATATTGGTTCAGACTTTGACAATTTCTCATGTTAATTATATTTCATTTGGTGGTCTCCCTCACTTTAAACTTTTGATCCCAGCCTAGATGTCTGTTACCCACATTGTTCATCTTGCCCATCATTACAATGCCATACCAAAGAATCCCACCCTTACAGATGAAAGGAGCAATCCTATGAACACTTACTGTAATACTGTATAAATACTGTATATTTTTAACACTGGGTTTTACATCAAATATATTAAATTAAGTTGGGTCCTTTCACACTACATAATTAGAGCACTCTGATTCCACTTTAACAGCTAAGGCAGCATCTTATGGAATCCTAGGAACTGCAGTTTATGGAGGGCTACCATGGAAGCTCATTGTGACCTTGGGCAAGTCACACTTTCTCAGCCTCAGAGAAAGGCAGACCCCCCCCCCCCCCGAACAAATCTTTCCAAGAAAACTCCAAGATAAGTTTGCTTTAGTGTTGCCATAAGTCAGAGACAACTTGAAGGCACACAAAAAAAGTGCTTCACCAAACTATTAATGCCAGGAGGTGGCCATGACAATTAAAGTGTAATCATAGTGCTATAATTGTGTAGTGTGAAAAGGCCTCAGTAATTATTTGTATGTATATTTATATGCTCTGTTCCTTGTTTTTATTCTATCAGATTCCAACTTTCCCTCCCTCCCCCACTTTTAGATGGCAAGATACTCTGGACAGGGACCCATTTATTTAAAAAATAATAATAAAAGGCTCTAGTACCATTGTGGATGCTTTGAAAAATAATGAATAATCAGATCTTTTGTAATGATATGTATCCTGCTCTCTCAATAAATATCTGAGAATTTGAGAATATCCTGTAGAAAAATGGAAAACTTCTGCATTAGAAATTAAACCTTTACTTGATTTCACATAAAGCAATTGACTGAAAACAAAACTTTTTAAAATGTTCATGTGCAAATAGCAAACATTACATTAACCTGTGTCTTTTATCAGTCATACCCATTTGCCCATTCCGTGTGTCTAGAATATACTCTGAAAAATGCACAGTCCTAAAACTGCAAAAGAACTTCATTTTCTGATGAGCTCTAAGAATTAAAATAGCTTTAACTGGGAAGTAAGCAATGCCTTAACCAAAAACAAAACATTAAAAGAGAGGGGGGAACCTTGACAAGCACTTGTTCCATTCATAATGCTGCTTGTTAAATCAATGTTCAGCTTCTTTTGGAATTAATCCCTGTCTTGCAGCTGTTCTATGTTGCTGGATTTGCCCACAATGACACTGAAGAATCCAACAAAAAACCAAAAGCTCTTCATCTGCAGCTACAGAAAGAACTAGTGCCAAAGACAGGGAACTACTGCTGCTGATGGTGGTCCCCTGCCAGTGGCTAAAAGTATATCACCAGATCTTCAGCATGATCAACTTCCTCTGTAATGTCACCTATTGTTCTGCTTTTTCCCTCCATGAAAATGGTGCAGCAGACTTAACAAATTACTAACTGATTCAGCAAAAGGCACTTCCTGCTTCCACACACAGATACCTACCTGGACAAGGAAGAATGAAGGCAGGCAGTCTGCGGTATGCCTGTTTCCCAGTCCAGCCACTGGGTCTTAAGTATATAAAAACCTTCTTCTTTGTTACATGACCCTAAGTCTTACTCTTGACTTATCCACAAGTCATCTCAAATTCCATAATTTTGGTCCCCAAACCTGCCCTTGACGTATACATGAGATTGACTTATAGTCGAGTATACATGGTAGAGAGAAAGAGAGAGATTTTTGTGTGTTTTCTTTTTAAATTGTGATTTGTATTTTAACATATTTTACCCCATCTTGGCTTTGAGGAGAGAGGCAGGAAGGAAATAATTAATTAATAATAATAATAATAATAATAATAGTAATAATAAGCAGAGTCCCATCTAATTATCAGTTCCATTAAGCTCGTTCAGCTGGGTGCACCAGACCATAGGGCCAAACCACACTGCAGAAATAATCCAATTTAATACCACTTTAACTGCCCTGGCTCAATGCTAGGGAATCCTGGGAATTGTAGGTTGTGGTGACACCAGAGCGCTCTGATAGAGAAACTAATGTTCCCAGAATTACCTAGCATCAAACCAGGGCAGTTAAAGTGGTGTGAAACTGGATTATTTCTGCAGTGTGTTTTGGGCCTGCTTTTAGAGTGCCCATTACCACACAAGGTTAATTCTAGCACTGTATTCACACAATTCACTTCTTTAACGTGATTACAATGGTAGCAACAATGCTATGAAAACACTTATTTCTGCATTCCCTTTAAATAGCACAATAGTCCCTGCTTTGTGACAAATGTTTGTGATCTCGTTTTTCTGCACAACACACATTACCCTAGCCTCCAGTCCCTCTTTTCCTGCTTTGCACATGGATTTTGTTTTTAATTTCTTCCAGAATCTCACAATGACAAGATCAAACCAGTAATTGCAAAATTCTTTGGGCAACTCATTTCTGATGGTTCACAATTCTAGAGTTCCATGTTGTTGTTTTTAGAATTAGTGGTTCTGTAGATAGCAAAACACTTGTGAAAACCTTCTTCACTAAACCGGAAGCTTCATGATGTAACAGAAACAAAGAGAACCATTCATAACACACCCACTTGCACACGGTCAACCTTGCAATCTCACTATTGTAGCACTAAAGCAATTTGCACTTGCACAATCATGTGAATGGAGCAATATTGGTGGTTATTGACAGGTTTCTCTCGTTAATGCAAAATTGCACAACAATGATAAGACAACTGGTCATGGATGAATGACAACGTGTGGAAAGAGGAGGAAAAACAAGTTATAATTCCACTTCAATTCTATCACTAGTGCCTCATGTCCTGAGAAAGGAAGGAAGGAAGGAAGGAAAACAGAAAGAAAGAAAGAAAGAAAGAAAGAAAGAAAGAAAGCACAGCTTTGCTTAAAATACAGATGTAAATAATTCCTATATATATATTCCTCTGGGGTATTAGCTACTCCTCCTAATTTGGTGTTGTCTGCAAATTTGATAACTAGGCCCTCAATAATTTCATCCAAGTCATTAATAAAGATATTGAATAGCACTGGGCCCAGGACAGAACCCTGTGGGACCCCACTGGTCACTTCACTCCTGGCTGAAAAGGAACCATTGCTGAGCACCCTTTGAGTTCGGCCAGTCAACCAGTTACAAACCCATGTAACAGTTACCTTGTCTAGTCCACATTTTGCAAGCTTGTTTGCAAGAATGTCATGGGGAACCTTATCAATTAAATTATATGTCCTTTTAAATTGATGTATCTTAACTGGTGTGGTGTGTCTGTTAATTGTTGTTGCTCTCCGCCTCAATCCATGGGAAGTGGTGGGAATAATAATAATAATAATAATAACTATTATTATTATTAAATGGCACAGCAAGAATTTTTAAAGTGTTACCTTAATGCATAGTTGGGAGAGGGAGCTGCTTTAGGCAAACTATCATCTTGGACCAGCAAGGTCATAATATATCTCTGTTAAAATTGGTTAGAACTACCTCTGCTCCTGCACACTGCCTTCAGTGAGATGTACATTGCTCCCTAAACTCTTATTGAAATACACACCAAATAATCCTGATATTAGAGCAGAAATGTTTGTTTTCTTCTGGTCTTGATTCAGGTTTGGTGGGATCAGCATTCCTTGCTCTCAGATGCCTTTCTTTTCATTTTTGTTGGACAATTTCATTTGTTGAAAGAACAGATTTAAGTGAAATGGTTCCCAGTCTTTGTATGTACAAAGGCAAGTGTTCCAAGGCAGTCTTCTGACTCTTTAGCCTCATCATCATGAAAGGGGACACAATCTCAGGTGGTTATTAGGACTCTCATGTCTTTTTTAAAAAATGCAATCTATTGCAACCCACCACTACCACCTAAACCTCTGAAGGCCTTGTAAATACATGCCAGTAAGGAAATCAGGGTATGTTTAGACCTGATTTACACAGCAGATGGGTGGAGGCAAAATCCTAGAAGTACAATCAGCCCTCCTTCTTCACAGATTACTTATCCATGGATTCAACTATCCACAGCTTGAAAATATTTTAAAAATATATACATTCCAAATAGCAAACCTTCATTTTGCCATTTTGTATCAGGGACACCATTTTATTATGCCATTGCATTTAATGGAATTTGAGCATCCATGGATTTTGGTATCCATGAGGAGTTCTAGAACCAAATCCCAGAGGATACCAGGGTTCACTGTACAATAGAATACTGATGTTGTTGTTATGTGCCTTCAAGGAATTTCCGATTTATGGCAATCCAAGAAAACCCCATGGCAACAAATGTACAGGTGACCCTTGGTATCCACTGGGGGTTGCTTCTAGGACACCCTATGGATACGAAAATCTGGAGATGCTCAAGTCCCATTAAATACAATGGTATTGTAAAATTGTGTCCCTTACATGAAATAGCAAAAAATGTATTTATTTTTAAATATTTTCAAGCCATTAATGGTTGAGCCCATGAATAAAGAATACGTAGATACCGAGGGCTGACTGTACTAATCTACCCCTTAGAGAACTTACTGGGCAGCCTAAAACTGTTTTTTAAAAATAGATTACAAATTTGCAAACCCTTGATGCTATGTCTTCCACCCACCTTATTGTCATTTCTGCTATATTGTTAAGTCAGAGCTACTATAATCAACTAATCTCATGTCAGAATGGCTACTAGCCAATTGGAAATTCAGTTGCAGCATTAAAAGCAATAATCTTTTCATAAGAAATGGAAAAGGCAAATGTCTCTTTCAACTATCCTGAGATAGTCCTAAATGGTATAGGATAATGACATAAGCAAGTAAAAAAAAAAATGATAAATCACCTAGATAGTGAGGCTTCTGTCTGGGAAACAGTTGCTGCTTCTCTCTTCTCTTCAGATAGACTGTTAATTCCTTTCCTGATACTCTCAAGATCTCATGGTTTGGCCAGTGTCTGATTAATGTGCTGCACTTCAAAATATTTACAGTACAATGTCCTTAGAATGAGCCTAGAGGAGCATTAGCACTGGGATCACGGTGAACTTGAGAAAAGGAGCCAGGTCACAAAGTGTTTATTATATAAAGTTTCCCAAACATGATCTGACTGACTACTAGGAGGCATTGAATTTTTCTGGAGTGACTTAAAATATTTTTCTGCAGTCTATAAAACACTGTGTGTGTGTGTGTGTGTGTGTGTGTGTGTGTGAATGTGTGTGCATGTGTGTTTGAAAAAAGCCTAGAACCAGAAAGATTCTGTTGTTGTCATTGTGAAATGGTCTTTCCCCCCTTTCCCTTTCTTTCTCCCATGGATCAACTGATGGAAAAGTACCCTGCCAGGGATCCATTTTTTCCTCTAGTGCAGAAGAAAGGGCAATTGCAATGGGAGTGGGGGGGGGGGGTTCAAGTTGGCTGGGTACCTGAGTGCTATACCTATTAGTTCTTTGGATTTTTTTAAAGAACTGAAAAAATGTTTTGAAAAATTATTTATATATATGTAAATTTCATTTTATAGCATATAGCATTAAATTCATCATAAAAGGAATTAAATGAAATTGCATCCATTCCATATTATTAACTTAATTAAATGCATCATAAAGTAAAGTACTTAAATGTTATTTATTTTTAGGTTGTTATTCCAGCTGAGAGAGCAGTCTGCAATGCACCTTTCCCCACTCACTGGCTCTTCTTCCAGTTCTATAAAAATTCCTCTCTCCTTCTTCCAAACCTTAGGGGTGAAATGTAGGGGGGAAAGGGGATCAGTAGACATGAGTGACTCTTGCTACAACCAGTCCAGTGCTCCTCATCATGACTTAGAATCATAGAGCTGGAAGGGACCACAAAGGCCATTCAGTTCAACCCCCTGCCATGCAGGAACACACAATCAAAGCACCCCTAACAAATGACCATCCAGCAACTGTTACAGAAAATCTTTATGTCCTCCTTTCTCATTCCTCTTTCCCCTTGGTGTGGCTCATTGGTTCCACTTCCCCTTGGTGTGGCTCACTGCTATTGAGAAGTGAAAACTGAAGCAGCAAGCAAAAAAGCAAGTGGAGGTGGTAGAGGCATGGGCAGGAAGATTGGCCCCAAAGATGGCAGAGGGAGAGAGAAAGTCTAGTTACAAGGCAGCAGATTTGTCAGCATAGATCTGGACCGCTTTATTTAATTTTGGCATTAATTTTGATCATGTCAAATTTTGAGAAATTGCAAGGAAAGTTTTTTTGGGAGGGGCAGGGTTACAAAACAGGGGTTGAGAAGGCACAGGAGAGGGAGCGCATGGCATCCCTAGAAGCCCCGCCCCTAGAAGCTCGACCCTCCACATTGGGTGACACCCAGTGCAGGGATATCACCAAGCGGCAGACATCCATGCACTGCAGACAACCACCATGGCACAGGGACAGAGACCAAGGTAACAAGAAGGGGGAAATAGACCACTGTAGGGCCATGATACTTCAGTCTTCCGGAGTATTGTTATACTTCCTTTAAATGATCATATGTTTATGTTTCAACATCATACAAGCTCAGTTTAATTGACAAAACTTAAAACTGATGTATGGCCCGAATGAGGCTGTATAAAAGTAACAATTTCAAATGTTTCTTAAATTTATTCAAGGATTTTGGTGCCTGAGGCAAAGGAGACAATGGAAAAATCTAAATTCCTTAGCAAAAAACTGACTAGACCAATAGTGAATGAAGCCCCAATGGCTCTTTCTCTGTGTTAATTAGTGTTATCAGGTGTTCAAAATGCATCATAACCATCTCTTTTCCAGGCTAAACATGCCCAGCTCCCTAAGTCTTTCCTCATAAAGCATGATTTCCAGGCCCTTCACCATTTTGGTGACCTTCCTTTGTAACACTCCAGCTTGTTAACATCTTTTTTGAATTGTCGTGCCCAGAACTTGACACAGTATTCTAGGTGAGGCCTGACCAAGGCAGAATAGAGTGGTGAAAGGATGTATTCCACAGGGAAAGGGAAGAAAAAGTAATTCTAGGAAAGCCTTGGATGGTCCTATCTGGAAGCTAAATCTGCTGTTGGCTGGGTGGATTTTATTTAATAGAATTTTGAAGTGCATACAGAGAATACTTTATAGTGTACCATGTAAGTAAGAGGTGCACCATGCCTAAAGGAATAAGCTTTTAAAAGTGACAAAGCCTTTGTTGTCATGTATATTGCCTTGGTGCCATACTGCATTTTTCCTTCATGATTTATCATAATTTCTATGTGCTTGTCTTGCTGGAGTATAACTGTGCATGCGAGCCAGTTACTTGCCTGATTTTGATATGGTTTTTAGCTTGAGGCTCTGAATTATATAACTTTTCTTTTTCTTTTACAAAGCATGCTTTTTAGTATGAGTTCTCTGTGTTCCAGCCTTTTGCTATAACCATTTTCATATGACATTTTCCAGTGCATGGAACAATGGCTTTAAAGAGACACTCTAAAGAGTTGGGTGCTGGTAATTATTTGGGGATGATTTTAAAGAATTATATAAGTATTCTCCATTGTTCTTTGTGGTAATTCACTATTTTTAAAGTGGCTAGCAGAAAATGGTGAAATGTTAAAGCAACTTGGGATCTTATAACTGTTGAAAAGCAGATGTGGGAGTGAATCACATTTTTATCGTTTTGCCCTTCACAGATAACAATTGAAAGGGGAAACAAAATGCATATTTTTCTCTGCACTTGGGAGTATACATATATTGCTCTCAGAAGTGTAATTTAAAAATGGCGAAACCTGTGGCAGCTCGTAGCTCTCATGTCAATGGATGGTGAATCCATTTCAGGTTTTAATCTTAACTTCCAAGACATCTGACAAAGTGAATCTATTTGAGGATAAAATTCATAAAATTCAAAACAAAGAGAACCATTCGTAACACACCCACTTGCACACGGTCAACCTTGCAATCTCACTATTGTAGCACTAAAGCAATTTGCACTTGCACAATCATGTGAATGGAGCAATATTGGTGGTTATTGACAGGTTTCTCTCGTTAATACAAAATTGCACAACAATGATAAGACAACAGGTCAGCGATGGATGAATGACAACGTGTGGAAAGAGGAGGAAAAACAAGTTATAATTCCACTCCAATTCTATCACTAGTGCCTCATGTCCTGAGAAAGGAAGGAAGGAAGGAAAACAAGAAAGAAAGAAAGAAAGAGAGCACAGCTTTGCTTAAAATACATCTAGATGTAAATTTAGAAATAATTCCTATATATATATATTCCTCTGGGGTAGTAGCTACGCCTCCTAATTTGGTGTCGTCTGCAAATTTGATAACTAGGCCCTCAATAATTTCATCCAAATTATTAATAAAGATATTGAATAGCACTGGGCCCAGGACAGAACCCTGTGGCACCCGACTGGTCACTTCTCTCCAGGATGAAAAGGAGCCATTGTTGAGCACCCTTTGGGTGCAGCCAGTCAACCAGTTACAAATCCATGTAACAGTTACCTTGTCTGGTCCACATTTTGCAAGCTTGTTTGCAAGAATGTCATGGGGAACCTTGTCAAAGGCCTTACTGAAATCAAGATATACTACATCCACAGCATTCCATTCATCTACCAAGCTGGTAATTTTATCAAAAAAAGAGATCAGGTTTGTTTGGCATGACTTGTTTCTCTGAACCCCATGTTGGTTTTTTGTGATAATGGAATTATCTTCTGGATATCTGCAGACTCTCTGTTTAATGATCTGCTCCAGAATCTTTCCTGGAATTGATGTCAGACTAACTGGGTGATAATTGTTGGGATCCTCTTTTTTCCCCTTTTTGAAGATGGGCACAACGTTTGCCCTCCTCCAGTCTGCTGGGACTTCTCCTGTTCTCCAGGAGTTCTCAAAGATTATTGCCAGTGGTTCCGATATTACATTTGCCACTTCTTTTAATACCCTTGGATGTAGTTCATCTGGTCCTGGAGACTTGTATTCATTTAGATTAACCAGGTATTCCTGTGCTATCTCTTTACTTATTCTGTGCTGAAATTCCCCTATTCTGTCTTCTGCTCCATTATCCTTAGGCTGAGCACCCTTTGCCTTTTCTGAGAAGACTGAAACAAAGAAGGTGTTGAGTAATTCCGCCTTTTCTCTTTCCTCTGTCAGCATTTTGCCATCTTCTGCACGCAGTGGCCCAACCATTTCCTTCTTCTTCCTTTTACTACGGACATACCCATAAAAGTCCTTTTTATTGTTCTTAACCTCTCTACCCAGCCTGAGTTCATTCTGCGCTTTAGCTTTTCTGACTTTATCCCTACACGTACTGGCTATTTGTTTGAATTCCTGTTTGGTGATTTCCCCATTTTTCCATTTCTTATACATGTTCCATTTAAAACCTAGCTCAGTTGAAAGTTCTTTAGTCATCCATCCTGGTTTCTTGAGACATCTCCCATTTTTCTTCCTCATTGGAACTGTTTGAAATTGTGCCTTCAGTATCTCCCTTTTGAGGAACTCCCATCCGTCTTGAACTCCCTTTTCTTTTAGTGTACCTGACCATGAGATCACCCCTAATATTTCTCTAAGTTTATTTAAATCAGCTCTCCTAAAGTCTGGAATTCGTGTCTGACTATGCCTAGCTTCTCCTTTCCACTGTATAACAAACTCTAGGAGAACATGGTCATTCCCACCTAAGGTTCCCACCACTTGCATCTCATCAACTAGGTCTTCCCTGTTGATTAAGATCAGGTCCAAAATAGCTGACTCCCTTGTTGCCTCTTCCACTTTTTGCACAATGAAATTGTTTTCCAAGCAAGTGAGGAATTTGCTAGACCTTGATGATTTGGCAGAATTTGAATTCCAGCAAATATCAGAATAGTTGAAGTCACCCATTACTAATATATTTCTCCTATGTGAATGTGTGGTCATCTGTTCTAGAAAGGCATCATCTAATTCCTCTGCCTGAGTCGGGGGTCTGTAGTAGATTCCCACAGTAACATTCCTGTTGTTTCCCTCTCTTTTAATTTTTATCCAGATGCTCTCCACTTGGCTTCCAATATTGATGTCCTGGTGTAAATATCCCTGACATCCCTTCACTGGTGTAAATATCCCTGACATATAATGCTATTCCTCCTCCTTTCCTGTTTGGCCTGTTTTTCTTAAAAATGTTATACCCTTTTATTTCTACATTCCAATCGTGAGACTCATCCCACCAGGTTTCAGTGATGCCTATTATGTCATATTTCCTTTGTTGTGCTAGGATTTCAAGTTCATCTTGTTTATTTCCCATGCTCTGTGCATTAGTGTAGAGACATCTAAGACCATGTGTCCCCATTACTTGCTGCCTGTGTACATTTTTTTGCCTCCTACTGTTGGGTCCTTGCACTGTTTGCCTTGTTCCCTCTATGTCAGTTTCAGTATTTATTCCAGCCCTTTTGCCTTCCAAAATGCTGTCTCCCTTCCCCACATAACTCAGTTTAAAGCCCTCCTGATCAGATTCTTCAGACTGTTGGCAAAAATGTTTCTGCCAACTGGCATGAGATGCAGCCCATCCCTTGCCAGAAGTCCCTCTTCATGGAACCACAGCCCATGATCTAAGAATCCAAATTGCTCTCGGCGACATCATCTGTGGAGCCAGTTGTTGACATCTGCGATTTTCCTCTCTCTTCCTGGACCATGCCCTTCAACTGGCAGAAGAGACGAGATGACAATCTGTGCATCCATTTCTTTTAGCTTCTTTCCCAGAGCCTCGTAATCCCTTCTGATATTCTGAAGGCTGTGCCTTGCTGTGTCATTCATTCCGATGTGGATCAAAAGGAAGGGGTATTTGTCAGTAGGTTTGACCAGTCTTGTCAGCCTCTCTGTCACATCATGGATCTTTGCCCCAGGGAGACAACACACCTCCTGAGACATCTTGTCAGGCCCACAAATCACTGCTTCTGTACCTCTGAGCAAGGAGTCCCCCACCACGACCACACGCTTCCTCCGAGGCTTAGCAGCGACTGTTCCCTGTGATGGAACTCCCAGGCTCCCCTGCTGTGTCCCTGAAATCTGTCCATGCTGGTCTCCCTCATCCTCCTTGATAAGTGAAAGGGCTTCAAAACGATTCTGTAGCTGCAAGCTCCCATCTATCCCTGATTTCCCTGCTTCTCTGTGTGACATTCCTCCAGCTGTCTGCCTCCTGTGTACATGAAGTGACCTTCTCACCCCCAGCGACTTCCTCTGTGTGGTCCCTTTCCAAGATCGTTTCTTCAGTTCTGTCCAGGAAAACATCTTGCTCCCTGATATGCTGAAGTGTCGCTACCCTGGATTCCAGCTGCTGTACTTTCTCCTCCAAGAGGGCTACCAACTTGCACTTGGGGCATGTGAAGTTCCCCACATCTGTAGGCAAGAAGACAAACATTCCACAAGTGTTGCAAGTGACTGCAGCCGCTCCCTCAGTGCCCATTGTGAGAAGTCTTAAGGAGGCACTGAAACTGTTGTGTGCCTTCAAATCATTTCCAACTTATGGTGACCCTAAAGTGAACCTATCATAGGTTTTCTTGGCCAGATTTGTCCAGAGGTTTGCCATTGTCTTCCCCTGAGGCGGAGAGCATGAGGTTTGTCCAAGATCACCCATTGGGTTTCATGATCAAGTGGGGAATCAAATATTGATATCCAGAGTCGTAAACCAACACTCAAACAACAACGCCACATTGGCTCTCCCTTACTGATGATTATTTTCCTCTAATTCTCCAAACTTCCTTTAAACCACAAAATATGTCTTACTTGGAGCCAAGTTTAGACTACCAAGCAACTGGTATTAAAACAGCTAGGGCCACAGTTTTATACCCTCTTACTTGGGATGAAGCTCTGTTGAACTCAGTAGGATCTCTGAGTGAGCACGTATAGGACTGGACTGCAAGTAAATCTCATTCCATGTACACATGCCAAAAGTAAAATTTTGATTGTTAGTTTTAAAACAGAGGGTTTTTTTTTTCAGGGGAAAATTTCTTGGGTGCCCAAAGTGTGTGGCAGGAATGTTATTAAATGTGAATTCAAATGCAATGGGAAAGTTTTTTGTTTGTTTGTTTGTTTTTGATGATACTGGTAGTTCCCCAAATCCTCCAGAGTGGGATTCTGGGAATACAGTTCAAAAGGAAAATGGGGGAGTAAAGTAAAGGCACTGCCCCCCATTAAGAGTCCTGTCCCCTCTCATGAAATTTTCTTTCAGCCTCCAAATTTCTAGCCTTCCAAGAGTGAGACACCAGAAAACATTTGTACGTAGAACTCTTATATTTGCTGTGTTCCAGTTCTTTTGGCCTGCCCCTTTTCTTTGGATGTTTCCAATGCATTTATAAATGCATTTATAAATACCTGAAATTTTAAGTTATTTCAATGTTAGAAATTTAGAGACTGAAGGAAAATTTCATGGGGGCATTCTTATTTGGGAGGGGCAATACCTAGTTTGCCCCCCATCCTACCTAGTTATACTCTGACATCAGCAAAGAATATTTATTTTTGGATTGCCTTTCCTTTTTCATTTAAAAAGAGACATCTTTTATCTTCTAGAACCCAAATAGGGACTAGTAGCACAAAGCACTCCTGTTTGAGAAACACAAGGCTTAAAGCTTGCATAGCACCCAATTGTACAGTACCTCTATTTTAAAAACTTGCTTTAGCAGTTAATAATAATTCTTGGCACAAATAAATAGATAAGAAACTGATAATGTGGACAGAAAGCATGGGGAATAATGTACCAAACTCCCCAGAAATAAGGGAGACTGAGTAAGGAAGCAGAAAGAAACAGGGACAAGTGTAATCACTAACAATCTGAGTCAACATTAATAAGAAAATATTCCCTGAAGGGAACAAGGTCCTTTTCTCATGACTTCTTTGTTTATTGATTCAGATGAAAGAGGAAAGATTCCACATTGAGTTTGTTTATTAATGAGAATGGTGTTCAGAGATTTACAGTTTAAGCATTTGCATGTTAAAAATCCAGAAGCAAACCTATTGTTTTGACTGTCTCTTGTTTAGTCTACCTTGACTGCTTTAGACGTTCCCTATCAAAGGTTGGCGAGCAAATGGAGAAATACAAAAGTACAGTCTCAGCTTTCTTGGTTCACTTACATAAGTAGTGGCCAACTCTTGACTTTCCAGATATTCTTGGGCTGCAGCTCCCATGAGCCCTAGCCAGCATAGCCAATGGTGAACAATGATGGGAGATAGAGTCCAGGAACATTTAGGAGGCCATAAATTGCCCATCCCTGAATGAATTTCTTTATTATGGTCATAGACCAGCACAGGTAAGAAGGTACAGCCTGACTTAACATGATGATACTGGTGTCTGTTTTCTACTTTGGGCAAATTATTTAACTGTTTTGGAACACACACAACAATGGCAAGCTATACATCTGGGGGAAAAACGGTGCTTATTTTAATTTCAATAAATCACCATCAGCTCACTTATCACATTCTTAGACAGGGCTGACTAACCTGTTTTCAAGAAACATTTTCAGCAGTGCTGAAAAGATCTTCCATTTCAAATGTTTTTGGAAATGCTGGCTATTAATTTACAATATTCTGTTCATACTGTTAGTTGGCTTCACTGATTCTCAGGGATTACATTTACATAAACTGGGTGTTACGAGGGGGTATCAAAAAGTTTTAATTATCACCTTTAAAAAAATTTGACAGAAAGTTTGTTTTGATTTGTAGTTGTTAACTTATCTCTGTGTCATCACCATCCAGATTTCCTCCAGCGTTTCTTGACCCTCCAAATACCATTATTGTAGAAGTCGGCAGACTGCGCCTGACAAGGATTTTACACTTTAGTCACTTCTGGCAGAGCCAGTCACGAAAATAAGGACGCAATGAGTTGATTTTCTCAGCAATGTACACTTAGGGACCAATTATGACACTGACAAAATTTCATCAATATGCCATAAAAACTTCCAGGTGATAATCATTACTTTACGATACCCCCTCGTAAGGCGCAATCTGCAGACTTCTACAATATCAGGTATTTGGAGGGTCAAGATACACTGGGGAAAATGTGTAAATCTAGATAGTGACTACATAGAGATAAGTTAACAACTACAAATCAAAACAAACTTTCTGTCAATTTTTTTAAAAGGTGATCATTAAAACTTTACGATACCCCCTTGTACTCTTTAGTCAACACTTTCAACATGTAATCCTTGATTAGGTAGGATCTTTGTGTGACTAAGACTACAAACTTCTATGTGACTAAAACTTTTGCATGGCTATGCAAAGCCACCTTGGGTTCCATACTGGGAGAAAGGAGAGATATAAATAAAATAAATAAATAACTACTCAGAAGTAAATACTATTAAGTTCAATTTGGCTTACTCTGGCAAAGGTAGACTTACTTTGGAACAAGTTCTATGTTTCGGATTGTATTCCAGTACAGCCAATTCCCATCGTGCATAGAAATGCAGTGCAACAATAACTGGAGGGCTGTGCAGTTCCCACTCCTGCAGTACAACAAGAACTGCAATCATTCTGAATTATATCCACTTGTCCTCAGTTGTGTCAATATGTATTGAATCAATATGTAACTTACTACAGCAGTTACATCATATGACAGTTGCATAGTTTCAGGACAGAATTCTGTTCATTACACAATCTCTAAATTGTTGAAAATACCCAGCTAACTAATCCAGGAAACAGAAAAAAGAAGGTACTGGGGAAAACAGTGCATGCAGCAGAACTAGAGGAAAAGTGGATTTTTGCACAATCTGAAGTTTTGAAGAAAGATTTGTAACCCTCAGAAACATTTATCATGGAAATGAAAACTGGAACAAGAGATTACTAAATATAGCTCTGTCCCTATATCCTGATATCATTTGATTAACTGAGATTTTAAACCTCTAGTGCTACATTGTTAGCAAAATAGTCTGTTTTACTAAATTATCACCATGAGACCCAGTCCTACGAGAAAGGCAGGATATACATTAAACAAATACAATTTTTAAAACCTATCTTGAACCAGGTTTTAAGTTGTATTCCTTTACAATTTAGATGCAATTCAGCCAGGACCCCCAAAGAACTGGATTAGGAGCTCCCTAGGCTAAATTGAACTTTTAGGATCAAATAGGATAGACCCACTGAATCCATGGGATTTACATAAATATTGACTTTACAAGTGATATAGATTCAATTATTGTATTCTAGTAAGGACTAACACTCTGATGTAGTTTTATGAGCCTCAAGTAAACATTTAACTGCTGTTTTCCACACATATTCCCTTCCTGGCAAGTTTTTGAAAAAATAACATTTACAGACCAAGCCTAACCTTCAAAATGGATGCATTGGGGGGTGGGGAGCAAGAATTTTTCATAATTACTCCTGGCAGTAGGGAGATATTGATGTTTAAATTAGATATTCCAGGATCTGTTCTGGATGCTGCAATGGTACTTCAACAGTTCTTCTGGTCCATATTAGGATTAGAAAATGTAGGTTATGTATTTATACACACTTCCCGGGAATAAGAACCACTTAAGTTAATAGGATTTGCTTATGAACAGGCAAGCACAGGAATTTAAAGGTATGATGGACCATAGAGGGAAGGGATGTGTCAACTGTTAAATTTTGGCACTCTATGATTGTTGTAGGGGGAAAAATCAAATGCCTTTTGTGAACATGCATTAAAGCCCAAGAAAGATGCATACATATTCACAGTTTTCAAGTTACTTGAAACTGCATATGTACATATGTCATCTGTTTGTTATAATAAAGTGTGAACTGGATTATCCTGGTCCAGAACTGTTTCTCTATTTGACTATAGAAACACCACATACTTGTTTGCCTTTTGTACACATTTAAAAAGAGAGCAAGCAGATGTGTTCCAGGCTCAAACCATAGATCACTGAAACTAATGGGAACAATAATTGGTTTCAGTTGGATTTAGATCAGACCCTTGGCTCTTCAGTCCAGCATTGTGCTATTTCATCTAAAAGTTACTTCCAAAAGAAACATATTTCATTTTATGTATTAGTGTTTTATTAAGGCAGACAGGTGGATGAGTAACTACTGCCAACATTTTCCCTACAGAAAATAAAGTTTTAATGAATTGGTCTGTTACAGGGCAAAGCATAAGAACACACTGTTCCATGACATGTTATGGATCTGGAAGAGTAAGTCAAAATTAGACACTTGGGACAAGGAGGGTGGGGACTAGGGCAAAGACCAGGAACTTTGTCCCTTCAATGGAGAGCACCTAGAGCTTGCAATCAGTAAATAATTCCTATTACAGTTGTCAGTTTTATGATTTTTGTCTGGTCACAAGACATATAATTCTAACAATTCTGACACAGTACTTGGTTGGGGGAAATGTGGATCAAAACCCCTTTTTGTGCCCAGACCTTTGGCCAAGTTTATCCCCAAATGACCCAAATAACCAGAAAAACATGATAGTTGAGATCTCCTGTCCCCAGCAATTAATTCCCTGCAAAGAGCAAATGACACCACTTCTGGTCACATAGGTTAAGCCTGTGGAGGAGAGAGGAAATGGCCTTCACCCCCTTTGCAGTTGCCTCCTTATGCCATATAATTTGTCTACTACCTTTTAAAGACTATTTAATGGCAGATAAACCTCTGATGTACATTGGCATCTTTCAAGCATTATCTTTACATTCTGAATTCTTTCCCCCCCATCCCCTATTATATTCCCTTTCAGAGAAGGATGTGTTATTTCAAGTTTCAAACTTATTGTTCCCAGAACTTTAGGGACGCATATAAATCCCAAGGGTATTTGGTATCTGCATGTCCTGCAAAAGTAACGTGAAAAGCAGCTCCAGCTCTTGTACACACTTCAGTTGTGGAGAATTTGTCCCATTGATTTCAATGAGACCAATGTGCAACTAACTTTAAATGAGTTCAACCCACTTTATTTTTTATTGTTATCCAAAACTTTACATGGCAGCAATTAAATACAGCATTCCTTGGGGTTTATAGTGGGACTGTTAAGGAAATAAAATCTATTTACTGATACCTACTGCTTTCCCACTATAAGAACCTATATAAACAGTTCACCATGGATGCCATCTTTGCAAGAGAGGTTTACATGTGGGAACTGTTAACACAATGTATTTTTTCTTGTTCATGATCTCAGCAAACAATCCAAGCCCTTTTAAAGGATAAGCTATTCCATATAGAATCATAGACTTGAGGGGTGGACAACAGCCATCCAGTCCACCCCCTGCCATGCACAAATACACAATTAAAGTACTCCCATGATACAGCCACCCGACCACTATTTAAAGATCTCCAAAGAAAGTGTCCATCACCCGCCAAGGCAGTCTAATCTACTGTTGAACATATCTTACTGTCAGGAGGTTCTTCTTAAAGTTCAGGTGGAATTTTGTTTCTTATAATCTGAATCCATTAGTCCATTACCTGGTTGTGGAACAGCAGAAAACAAGCTAACTCCATCTACAACATGACATCCTCTCTAATATTTAAGATAGCTATCATATTATATCTTAATCTTCCCTTCTCCAAGTTAAAAAAAAAAACAGTCCTAAGTAACTTCTCATGGGATTTCCCTGATCTTTGACCATCTTGATCACCATCCTCTGGATAAAACCAGTTTGTTAATATCACAATGGACATACTATTCAAGAGGGGACATGATAGTCATGTTTAAATATCTGAAGTGATGTCACACTGAACAGGGAACAGGCTTGCTCTCCACAGCTCCAGACACTAGGACAAGGAGTAATGGATTCAAACTACAGAAAAGAGATTCCACCTAAATCTCAGGAGAACCTTCCTGAGGGTCAAAGTTGTTCAACAGTGGAATACACTGCCTCAGTGTGGTGGAGTCTTCTGCTGTGCCATTGTATTTAATGGAACTGGAGCATCCCCAGATTTTGACCTCCACTGGGAATCCTGTAACAAAACCCCAGTTGATACCAAGGGCCCGCTGTATTATTTTGCTCATTCTGGACACTAGACACTGTGTCTGGACACTGGACACAGACATTTGTCTGTTAATACAGACAAAAATTGGATTTGCTGTTTTGGCCACTGCATCAAGCTTGTCCAAATTACACTGCAGAAATAATTCAGTTTGAGAGGCTTTAAGTGCCCTGGCTCAATGCTAGGGAAGTCTGGGAACTGTTTTATGAGACGTTTAGCCTTCTCAGTCAGAGAGCTCTGGTGCCACAATAAACTACAATTCCCAGGGTTCCATAACACTGAGCTAGGGCAGTTAAATTTACAGTGTAAATTTACAATTTACATTTACATTGTAAATTTAAGTATGCCACACAGGGAGTGTATGTGTGTGCCTTCAAGTTACCTGTGGACTAACAACAACCCCATGAATTTCACAGGATTTTTTAAAGTAAGGAATACTTAAAGGTGTTCTGGCAATTCCATCCTCTGAAATATAGCCTGGAGCACCTGGTATCAGATAGGATCTGGAGCCTTTAGGGTATTTGGAAAGTGGAATTTGTGTGTGTATGTGTGCCTTCATTTGTTGACGTATGGCAACCCCATTAATTTTTTTAAGGTTTTCAGAGGTGATTTTGCCGGCTTCTTTCTTTTAAATACAGCCTAGAGCACCTGGTATCTGTTGGCAGTCTCCCATCCAAGTATTAATCAGAGATGACTCTGCTTAGTTTTAGGGCATTTAGGCTATCTATGGCAGTGAAGATTGGCAGAGGGATAATTTCAGATTGCTGCAAAACTCCAGTGAGCTTTCAAGCTGGACAGAAATATATAAACTAAGAAAAATTCGGTCACCAAAAATCAGGACGATTTCAAGTTATTTTGATTTACTTGGTCACATGAAAACTTGATTTTATGTAATCAGCTTTACCAAGAGTTCATTCCCCATCCTCCACGTATGCATTTTTTTGTAGAGGAAGGTTTCCTGGTTCCCCAACACCCGGCATCCTGCTGCTCACAGTGACTGATTAATGCCAACTTCCTCATTTTGGGTTTCCGTCTTTGTTAAGAGCCTCCTTCCCTTCGCTCTGTATTATGTTCAGTAAGCCACGGTTCCCAGAAGGCTGCATAATCTTGTGAGACCACCAGCCAGAAAATACTTAGAAAGAAAGTTGTTTTTGGAAAGTTACTGAGATTTTTCTGCATGGGACATTCCAAGTTACATAGGCTTTTAATTTAAATCCAACATGCTGATGCAAACAGATGCCACTTGTACATTTTTCCTGAAATGTTTATACTTATCTGCCTTTTGAAATATTTCTCCTCTTCTTGCCTCCTCTCTAGATATTTTGGCACTTGGACATGGATACTGCGGCAAAATTTTCTGATATGCTCTATTAGTTTTATTGTGGTCAGCTAAGCCTAAAGGTGGCAATGTAGATGTTTCTAGAGGGTACCAAGGCAAGACTGGCAACTGCTACTTAACATTTCAATAATGGTGCTGCCACCTTCATCTCACTCTATAACTCACCCGATAATTTTGTTACCTGAAGACATAGTGCATTTCTGAGGGGATTTATGAAAGATTTAAAAAGCAACTAACTTCCTGGAAACTCCACTGCAAACCCTGGTTGTTCAGATGGCCCCCTGCGTTCCTTAACTTGCTGTACTACTGCTTCTACTCAGAAGCTCTGTCACCACATCTGATATGGAAACGAGGTGCCTGGCCATATGGATGCAGCCAGGCATCCTGTTTCCGCATCAGATGCAGCAATGGGGGTCTTCTAAATATGTGTGATGGAGTGGGAAGGTAAGGCACGTGTGCCGGTAGCAGGTCCTGAGTCAGCACAGAGCTGGGTATGTAAACACCCAGCCGTCCCCACAGCGACACAGGGACCAACCCAAGTGATTACTGGGTCCAAGTATCCTGGCCTATTTGCTCAGCCCTGTAGATGATCAGATGAATGCAGGAGGGACAAGTAATTCTACACAGAAGCCTGAGTAGACTGAGTGGAGGAGGGATGGAACACTGTTCTGCCTTTACACTCACTAGCATAAAAAGCAGCTTGCCATCTTTGCTCTGCCAGGATTCACTAGGTTGGCAAAGTGCTTTTGTTGGTAAATAACTTGGGAAGGAGGGGGGTATTTACCAGGCTGCAATAATGAAGGGTGTCCTTTCTTTTCCACTACTGCTAAACATACACAGAACATATGTATATACACTAAACATATACACTACTGGTAAACATACAACCAAAATTTTTCTACCTCACTGGCCACATGCTCTTCTCTCAGTACAATTCATCATCTGCCCTATAGCTCTTCCGTGACAGCTGGCACTGCTCTGGGGCATGACTTCCACCACAATTGCTACTGCTGGGAAGCAACCCTGGAAACTCCCCAGCACAGGTCAGGCTACTTGACAAACAGTTGGAAAGCAGGAGACCAGAAGCAGGTGGCATGTATGCCAAGGAGGATGCGACCCGTATCAAGCTTGACAAGGGATAGTGACGAGATGCGAGTCATGTGCCAGCACAGCAACAGCAGTGGCACATTAATTGTGACTAAGGAGGCCAAACTGTGGATTTTGAAAAAAAAGTACAATAAAAATACAGCGAAAAACCAAAAAGAAAGCTATCTAAAAAACAGTTACTGTTTACTGTCGGTTTACAGAATTCATACATACATTTATTTTTTAAAATAAAGAAATCAGGTTATGAAAGCAAAGTTAGTGTAGAGCTCATAAGCCACCAGACAGAGTTCTAAATGTGGCTGAGAAGATAATAAAATGCCTCTATAAAGACATAAGTAAGAGCCTCTTCTGATTTCAGTGAGTGGGTAGCAGGCTTACATAGGAGAAGACAGTTCTTAAGGTATACCAGTCCCAAGCCATTTAGAGCTTTAAAGGTCAAAATAACCAGACTTTTTAAAATAGACTTGGTAACAAACTCAAGGACATGGAGTCTGCTGTAATGCTCCCAGTACTGTTGACTGTTGTATTCAGAACCTCAATAGCTTAAAGCCTTTACTAGTACTGTCTCTGGAATTCTTAAAGTCCTTTTTAAAGAAAAGATGGACCCTAGAGTTTTGGATAATAAAGCTGCAATCCTATGCACATTTATGGTGGAATAAGCCCTGCCAAAAATGGGATTTTCTTCTAACTAAATGTGAATAGGAGAAACATACAAATATACTCACATTTACCTTTTCAATAAGCAGACGGTACTTAACTTGTTTAATTTATTCTGAAGTAGTTGAGTAATCACTTTCCTAGGCCTGCAAACCAACTGTATGAACCTCATAGCAAGAAGTAATTTCAGAGATAAAAATGTAAGACTACCAATTAAACCCAGTCTATTGAATCCCAAAGACATTGATTTTGTTTAGTCCTGTTCAGGTCTACTGGCTTAAAGTGAAATAACTGACATAATACTAACAAAATCAATATGTAAAAAAAAATGCAGACAACAAAATCGTTGAATTTTTCCAAACTATCCTACTCCAGAGTAGGATAAAGACTCAGACATGTTGTTCAAATTTAGCCATTTACTTACTCCTCCTTTCTAAGCACTGATTTGCTGAGACTTCTAAACAATGAATGTTAGTGAAAAACACAGCAACCAGGCCGTTGTCTGTTATACACCTCGGAAACCATATATCATTGGGCTTGGCTTCCAGTTTCTTCCAAGCTTGATTTAATGGGCTGTTTTAGAACTACCTTGCCCTAAACAGCTAGGGGTAGATATGTGAAAGATTGCTTCTTCCCATATAAGCCTAGAATCTGAGATCTCCAGCAGAACACTGTAAAGTGTCCCACCACCTCAAAAAGCTAGGTTAGTGGATATACTACATGACAGGGCTTTCTCTGTAGAAGCACTCCAACTGTGGAATGCCATTCCAAGAAAAGTTAGGCACATTCCCTCATTTTTTAGTTTCAAGTGGGCAGCTAAGGATTTGTTATTTTACCCAGCTTCCAGTCCTTAAAACCAGGATCTTTTAACTGTCTGTGAAAGCATCGGAAGTTTTTTCCCTAATGGAAGATTTAAAAATATTTATATATTGTAGTGAGGTATTAAGCTCTGAGATCTGGTGGGGTAACTGTGTGCAACTCCCAAACTAGATATGATGGATGAATGACATTTTCACTGGCACATACTTGACACAATGAAACAAAAGCATGAACATATTTTGAAAATTGGGAGACTTTTTTTGAGATTTAAAGAACTGAGAAAGCCAACTGTATAGAGATTGCTATCAAGAAAAGAGCTTCAAATGAAAGCCAAATGAGCAACTTCATGATATTTTGGGAAAACAAATAACAAGGATTGCCGTGTGTAAAAAATGAAGCCAGAAACAGCATGCAGATTGCAGAAGACAACAAAAATACACCATATGGAAAGAGAGAGGAATATATCCTCAACACATTAGTGTTTAATAACAAGGTAATGACAATCATTACAAACAAAGAACAAATAAAATGTGTGCTTTGCATCAAGAAACCTGTTTGCTTACAGCTATATCTTGAAATAAAACAATTTATCTTCATCATATTACATTATTTGCTTCTTTATATCACAGGTTACAATTATTTCCAAGAAAAGCTATATATTTAGGGCATTATGAGAATTACATTCTCTAGCAAGACCCAAGAGTTTTGAAAGTAGATAATAGTTTGATTCTTTAAAAATAACTGTAATATATTAAAGATAGCCATTAATGTGACATAAGTTTTAATAAAAGAGAGCCTTTTTAGTCAAACGAGTGAAGTGGACTGGAAAGGTGATAAACTGAAATTAGACTTACATGGATACATAGATAGCATAGGTATATTCGTGAAGAAAGCTCTTCTAGTATGACTACACTTCCAACTGATAACCGGTTTGGAAATGTGCTTGAGACACGGAAGAAATTCAGTTTCAGTTACACAGGGAAAATTAAATGTCATTAACATTCTGATGGTGATCTGTATAGATACATCCTTAATATCATTAGGATATCTAGCTCATATTTCAGAGGCTATATATTAGACATTAAAACCAACAACATAAATAAAAGTGGTGGAAAAAAATAGAAGAAAATAAGAAAGAAGCACAAGGGTTGGAGAAGGCTAATAAGAAGGACAAGAACTAAAGTTATTGGATTGTAAGGTGCCGTAACTTAATTACACCCTCCAAACTTAATCTGGAACATGAAGCCTGAAATGGCATAGGATCAACAGCACTGCTGACATATGTCAGCCACCATTAAGGGTCTTTACAGCAACAGGAGGAACTAAAGGAAGGTGCTCTGGGGAAGATATTTAGGATCTAAGCCCACCGCATTCAACTTCATCAAATCAGGCCATTCATCTATTCCAGCCTGCAGGTCACACAAGTACTTTTTTCTACCAGTGAATTCAATGGGAAGAAAAATAATGTGACTCTCTCCTTCCCCTGTTCAAAATTATTCCGCCCAGCTGTAATCACACACACAGTGTAATCTAGGAGTAACTATGAGCAGGAATGCATAAAATTGTATTGCACATTGTATGTGCAAGCAAAGTTACCACTTCTCTCTGAAACCATTTTTAACTTAACAGTTTAAAATAATTTTTTAAATTCAATAAGGTATGCTTACTATGGACAGAAGTCAGCGACACAACCAAAGAAAAATGCAGAAGGACAAAGAAGGTTAAAGAGGAAAGTGCCAAGGTAGGCTTGATGTCAAACATTAAGAAAACAAAACAGTGAACACAGATGATCTACAAGAATTCATCTTAAATAAAGACTGAATTTACACATTCTGGTTTTGCCAAATTTCTCATTCCTCGCTCTACCACCCCCCCCCCCCCAAATTAGCACAAAACTTTGTGTGTATTTTTTTTCTAAAGCAGACTTCTTTTTTGGAATGGTATATAGACTGCACAGTGTGTGCACTTTTGTAAATATTTCCCCCTAATACAATGGAATTTTTTTTGGCATAATTTCCCTAATACACATACATTTTTCCTTAATATATGAATGTTTATTCACTTCTTTTCAGTTACAAACTGGGATGCAAAATGTTGAAAGTGTGGAATTTGGCAAGCTAGTACATTTCAATTTGCTTGTAAGTTGGAAGGATCCAAATTCGGAAAGATCTAAATTTTAACTACTGTTTATTGCCTCTAATAAAATGTAATGCAAAACATTATTTGAAACAGTTTTATGTAATGGTTTTTTATCCCTGTTTGATTCTGCAGCTTCTCCCTCCATTAAACATTGTTCTTAAATTTTAAACTTTTCATCAAAATTTTATTAAAAGAATTTGGATTAGTCAAGGTCTTCTTGACCTAGAATAAATATTCATGGGGAATATGCATTGGAGATGAGTTGCATTCTAAATTAAATATGATATCTTAATTTAACAATAAAATAAACTAAATGTAAGTAATGTTATGGATATCAGTATCAGGGATTATAGAGTTTACTAAAACAAATAAACATGTGGGAGTTCTGTTTGGATGTTATGTGTCTTATTTTTCCTCTTATTAATAAACATGAACCAGTTCTGAACAAATTTACTCCATAAATGCTCTCCTTCTTTTGCTTTAATATAATTTACTTTGACCTGGTGATATGTTCATGGAACTGTTTTGCCATTCATTCATTGGGAAGACAAGTACAATTCTTCAAAGTGTGTTGTTTACTGTAGATTAAGCAACATTTGTGTACAAAATTAGTTGAGAGTAATTAAGTGTGTTGTCCTTGATATAAGAGAAATTGGAAACTAATGGGAGCCAGTTGTTAACTGAAGAAAATATAGTGCACGAACTGAATAGAACATAAACCCTAGTATGCCAAAGACAGTTCTTTGCACATGTCCAAACTGTTACACTGGCTTGTTAGTGCCTTTAAGTTTATAAAAATAGAAACTATTTTTTTAGTTGTTCTTGTTAACTGTCCATTGTTGTTGTTAACTGTCCTCAAGTTGACCTCAACTCATGGCCACCCTGTGGATGAGACTTCTCTAAGAGTTTTTTGTGGGGCTTTCAGGCTATGTGGCCATGTTCTAGAAGAGTTCCTTTCTGACGTTTTGCCAGCATCTGTGGCTGGCATCTTCAGAGAATGATAGCTTGGAATATCAGAGAATGATAGCTTGGAAAAGGATAGCCTTCTCCAGGCTATCATTCTCTGAAGATGCCAGCCACAGATACTGGTGAAACATCAGAAAGGAACTCTTCTAAAACATGGCCACATAGCCCACAAAAAACTATGGGTGCTGGCCAAGAAAGCCTTCGACTTCTCTAAGGCTCAACCTCTCTGCTCAGGTCCTGCAGCCTCAGATCTGTGGCCTCTCTAATTGAATCCATCCATCTGGCATCTGGTCTCCCTCTCTTTCAGCTTTTTTTCTGCCTTACCTAGCATTATAGTTTTTTTTCTAATAAATCACGCCTTCTCATGATATGGCCAAAATATGACCGCCTCAGTTTAGTTCAGAAATAGTCTGGGCTTGATTTGTTCAAGAAACAATTTGTTTTGTGTTTTTGGCTGCCCATGGTATCCTCAGCAGTTTTCTCCAGCACCATATCTCAAAAGAGCTTATTTTTTTCTGTCGGCTTTCTTCCCTGTTCAGCTCTGACACCCATACATGTTGATGGGGAATACAATGGCTTGGACAATCTTCATTTTAGTGTTATATCTTTGCTCTTTAGGATCTTGCCTATTTCTTTCATAGCTGCTCATCCCAATTCTAATTTCTTGACTGCAGTCTCCATTCTGATTAATGTTTGAACCAAGGTATGGGAACTCCTTGACTATTTCAATATCTCTGCTACCAGCCACCTGCCCCAAAAGGGTGAAGGACAGCATTAGGGCAGGGGATGCTGCTCTTGCTTCAGAATGAGAGTTGCTACAGCCAGGAGAATATGAAAAATTAATCACAGCAGTTCCCCCGCTCCACCCAATCCCTGATTTCCAAAGGCAATTTTACAGAGCAATTTTAAATATACATTTACCATATGCATTCTGCATTGGGGCTTAAAGTGGTCTCCTAGCCAAAGCATGATGTGCTGCTTTAAACTTTGTTGTTGTTTTTTTAAACTAAAACATGTTGTACTTTGGCCACATCATTAGGAAAAATGAATCATTAGAAAAAACAATGATGCTAGGAAAGGTGGAAGGAAGGAGAAAGAGGGAGATCACATACCAGATGATTAGACTCCATCAGGGAAGATGTGGACTTGGGCCTGCAGGACCTGAGCAGACAGGTAGAAGTCTTGGAGGTGTCTCATCCACAGGGTTGCCATGAGTTGAAGTCAACTCTAGGCAGATGGAAAGGGGAAAACACTACTTCTGTCCTTCCTTCACCTTCTCTGGACCTCCCCCAACCACCTAACACCACTTCCCAGGTGCCGGCGGAGAGGTTTGAAAATCAGATTGGGGAGGAAAGGAAGTGGATGGGAAAAGAAGGCTGTAAAATCAGATTGGGAAGCGAAAGAAGTGCAGTTAAATAGGGGTGTTTCTTTGATGGGAAGAGAAGGCTTTAAAATAGGATTGGGAAACTCTTTCACGCTCATACTCAAACACACATAGACACGAAACTCCTGCCTTCCAGGCATGAAGGGTGGGAAAGAATAGGGCATCACAGTGGTGCTTGTTTCAGGACCTTTCTAAGCTGTGTTAGTGTGCTGACCTGTATATAAGTCAACCTAGGATTTTAGGGTCAATTTTGGGACATTAATTTCTTTATTTAGAGTGGAGTATATATGGTATTCTCCCCCAGGCCATTAACTAAGTAGAAAGGGGTGAATATGAACTTTCTGATCCCAGCTTATATGGTTAGCAGGTTCCATGCTGCAAAAACATATCTTTTTAAATTATGTTATTATTTAAGACAACATATATGCTGATGATATTACGTAAAATGGTAATATGAAATACAAATGCTTTGCGAACTTTACTATATTTAGCGACTTGTTTAACTTAAACAATGGCATATTAAAACATGAAACAATTCTAAGAATATAAGTGCATTTGTGCCCCAGAGGCGTTCACATTATGCTTTTGTAACTGTCACATATATTTCATTTTTCAGGAAACCTAAATTTCAACCATAAAAAAAAAAACTCCCAAACATTCTGCTTTTCAGAACATGCCATAGAAGTACATTTGCACTTCTGCTTGTTACTATGGCAAAGTGTAATGTGAACACCCACAGCTGAATCATACCAGTTTTCTCATAATACTCATCCCCCATAGGTAGATGTGATTCCTTCCTTTACTAGAAAGAATCAAGTTGAAGAGCCCTCCCTCCTGAAGACATCATCTGGCCACCTAGAAGGGAGTGAAAGAGGCCTAGCAGCACCATCCGGCCTGGCCTCAAGTTGAAGAGCCCTCCCTTCATGACAACACTATCTGGTTGCCTAGGAGGGAGTGACAGGAGAGGCCAAACTCCATCAGGCCTAGATTAAGAAGCTGAGCCCTCCCTCCAGTCCATCTGCCTTGGTCCAGGTGTCAGAGGGAGAGAACAACTGCTGGACCTGATCCCCTTCCCCATCACCATTACCTTCTCCTTTTGTGTTGTGTCTTTTAGATTGTAAGCCTGAGGGCAGGGAACTGTCTTAAAAAATAATAATTGTAAGCCGCTCTGATAGCCTTTAGGGCTGAAGAGCGGGGGTAGAAGATGGACAATAGCAGGGGTGATTAAAACAAGAGTGGCAGTTACTGTGTGCCTTCCAGGGACAGTGCAGGCATGGGGTGTGTGTTTACATGCTTGCTTGCCACTATGCCATGGAACTGCTACCACCGCATGCCCCTAACTTTCCTCTGCTGTTGCCTCTACTGAGAAGACCCATTACAGCCTCTGATGTTGAAATGGGGCATCTGGATACTCCCACATAGCCAGGCACCTCCTCTCCATGTCAGAGCCTGGGATGGGGATCTTCTCATTAGAGGAGATGCTGGATGAAGGTAAGGGGTGTGTAGGGCTGTCCAGTCTGTTTGGTGTTGCCATGGAGTTTCCTAGAAACGCCAAGCAAATGCTGGGTCTTTTTGACCCATACTAAGGCCCCTTTGAGCCAGGATTGGATCCGCTGGGTCAGTGTCTAGACTGCCTAATCCTGGACCGGAAGTACTGGCCTGTATTGTCCAAACAGGACAAGAAGCCAGGGGGAACACAGGACTTTTGGACCATTCATACAACTCCATAGTGATCCTATCTTAAGGTCATCTTGGTAAAAAAATTGTCAGAGGAGTGTGCCTTCTTCTGACAGTATAGTAAGGGTACAGTTTACTCATGATCACCGATTAAGTTTCCATGGTTGAGCAGGGATTCAGATCCTGGTCTCCCAAAGTCTTTGTCCAGTATTCAAGCCACTGCACCACACAGGCTTTCCATAGTGGCAGTAGCACCCTGGAAGTCTTGGAGAGGAAGATTCTCTGCTCCAGATAGCCACAGGGGAGCAGGGGGAACAGAGCCCAGCATCCTCAACAATTCAGTAGAGGAAACCATGCCTGGAAAAACATTTCCTTGCAGTGTTGTCTTTTTGCTTCTGGATCTCTAGGTCAATTGACAAAACTGCACCCTAGTACTTCCCCTTCTTTCTTTCCCCATCAGAAACAAAGAGGCCATAAATGACACAGAGTTGTTAAGTCAAACATTGCTTCAAGATGAGGCCCCAAAATTTCAAGTTTCCTATTGCTCCCAAGCCCCTTTAGTTGGGGCATATGTATTGGCAGGGCATGCTTCAAGACCCTGGCACATAACCCACAACAAAACTCTTTTGTTCACAGTAACTATCAAGTGTGATGAACTGAATTAACAACAGTTATGGATATCTCATTATAGAAATGTTTAAAATATGTATCTTCAAATATTTATATTAGCTTCACATTATAAAGAAATGTGTTATTATTGAACATGAACTCATCTGTGTTCCCACAACAATCCATTCTAAAATATATTTCTATTGCTGCATTTCAGATGGATTTCACCTTATGTTTCTGTTATCAGTGCTTGCATTTCTCTTATCACACACTTTCAAGGTTCCTGATATGGTACTTTAGCTCTTCAAATGTCTAGACAAGGTTAGCGTCTCTTTGCTCCAGCTGAACTAAGCACTGCAAAGAGATTATTAGTTTAAAATGGTCTACTGCAAAAGCCATCAATGGCATTCAAACACTTTACCTATTTAAAACACAGGTAGAACTTCCTGACTTCAAGAGTTGTTCAACTGTGAAACAGACTGCCTCAGAGGGATCTCCTTTGGAGGTCTTTAAACACAGGTAGAGAGTGATTAAGTTGTGTATTCCTGCACAGCAGGGGGTTGGAGCAGATGGCCCTTGTAGTCTCTTCCACTCTATAAGTCTATGAACAAATGACTTTCTACTATTTTCTGCCTTTTCATATAACACATCTGATAGCATCCCCTATTCCTCTGATCCTTTAAGAATTTAAGAGTACAGTCCTATACATGAAGGGTAGAAATGCTGCTGCCCATCAGATGTTGCTGGATTGCAACTTTACCAATCCTAGCCAGCATAGCCAACAGCAAGCATGTCACATTAGGCTTAGTGAGGCTTGTTTCTGAATTTACACGAGTGATTGCTCTACAATTGGTGTGGAACACAGTACATTTCTCAAACATAACAGTGATTAGTCTCCCCCCCCCCCAAAAAAAAGCACAAAAACCTATTGGAACTGCCAGTTGAGAGGAGTACTCTATTGTATATTGGTTCTTCATCAAGCAGTCTTGTCCTATCCACTTAGGAAGTGGACCAGGGTGCTCTCTCCCAGGAAACATGACCCATCCAGTATTATTTCACATTGTTATATATAGTCACCCTTCCTTTTTGGTGAGGGATCTGTTCCGGACCCCCTTGCGAAAACGGAGTTTCACTTATATTTAAGCCCCATTGGCTTGAATACAGGTGCACACTCACACCCCAATCATTCCCCCTCCGTTCATCCCTCGCACATAAGCAAGGGATGCGAATCTGAAGATTGTGAGAACAGAGGGAGGACTGTATATTCAGAGACTGACCTACAGCATTTTGTTTCTCAGTATGCCCACCAGCTGCAGCCTCACTAGATTCTTCACAACAGCAAATAAATATTCTCCTTGAAAATTGATCCAAACAAATTTCAAGTAGCTTTTGTCCACTGCAGGTCTCTTTCATTTATCTCAGATCCACAGCATTTTCCATTTAATGTGGGGGCAACATGGTTTAAAACAATGGTATTTAAAGAGTATACGTAAGAGTTGGTAAATGTATATCCCACGTTTCTTCCATCATGGGACTGAATGCAACACACAGTACATACACTGTCTGCCAGACCTGACCAGACGCACCAAGGTGCCTGTATCGGCCAAGAGGCTGCATCATATAACCCATTTTGCACACTGGATTATCTGGAAATAATGAATTAGCTGTGTTTTGGAACATAATGCAATTTATTATAGTCTCATGAAGTTTTTTTTAAAAAATGTTTTAAACCTACATTAAAATATAAGAATCTCTGCTCTCTATGAGAAGATGATGAAATATAGCTCAAATATTATTCCAGAATGTACATCAGATTCTGATGGGAAATAAATTTCACATTTTATTTGCATTTTCTGAGCATAAGAAAAGGAATATAAAGCAATAGCTATATTAATTAAAAACAGCAAAATAGTAAAAGTCAAAACATAGGGCCAAACCTCACTGCAGATGTAAATCAGTTTGAGACCATTTTAACTGCTCTGGCTCAGTGCTAGGGAATCCTGGAAATTGTCTTTTATTGTGGCACCAGAGCTCTCTGACAGAAGCGACTAAATGTTTAACAAAACTACAGTTCCCAGAGTTCCCCAGCACTGAGCCAGGACAGTTAAAGCAGTCTCAAACTTGATTATTTCTGCTGTGTGTTTTGGACAATAGTTTCAAAACTGTTATAGAACTCATTAGATAAAGATGACCAAGGTACTTCACCGTTTGCTATTTGCAAAGAAAGAAACAGGATCACCAGAGCCAGATTGCTTGGGGGCACAACACTAAACTGGAAATGGGCAGCCTCAGTGGACACAGGAAGCAATTTACATCCCTGCAGAAGGCCACACTACCCCATATTTCAAGTAAAATTCTACCCAGGAGAGATGTAAAAAGACTAGTTGCAGATTTCTGACCCTCAACGACACATAGTGCCTCAACACATCAAGGCATCCTGTTGAGAAATGAGAAACTGTTGAATAGCAATTGACTGCTGGGAGACATTTTTGCCCCCCCCCCTTTTATATGTGTACACACACATGCACACACACACACACACACACACACACATATATATAAGGTCCAGAGGCTTCAGGGAGAGCATTGAAAAGGGTTTAGGAGCCATGTGCACTCTGTTAACTACAATTTCAATTGTTCAGAAGAAGCCAGAACAATAATCATTTGTAAGTTGGCTTTTTCAAACCACAGTTAAGACCAACACAGTTTGTTCCAGTACACACACAGTGGGCGGGGGCAGGGGGGAGTCATTTAAAACAGGATAGAAATGCTTCGAACTTCCTTCTTGCAAACACATGGGTACAGGTGAAGAACTACAGCCAAAAGAGGGCTGCCTTCATTTAGTGAAATCCAATCTTCAGGAGCCTTCTCTCATCTTTGAAGACTGAGTTATCAAACACCAAAGTGCAGAGTTAAGGAAAGATTTCTTTTTTTTAACAACAACAAAACCTTTGACACTGGATTGAAGTAGCAATGAGGACAATAATGCAATAGGAACAAGAACTTAAATGAGATCTATAACATCATCTGTTATCATCACTGTTTACTTGCTCTTCAGATTTGTTCCTGAAAAAACAATCCCGGCACAAATACTTGCCCTACATCTTCCAAAGTAAAGGCCAAGGCTAATAATTCATTCAGCGTTTCAACAATCTAATCTTCTTTTAACACATCTTCAACTCCCTTTTTGTCTAATGGTCCAACTGTTGGCATGTAAGACCAATAAATGCTTACAAATTCCTGATACCAAACTGGCATCCACATTCTAGAGACATTTTTAAAAGTACTCTAAAGTAATTAGTGTTGACTATGCAAATTATTCTATGGCAATACCTAGACTTTTAAGTACATGACAAGTAAATCCCTGTCACTAATCTATAGAGGAGGCGGAGGTAGCAATTAGACCAGATGAAGCTGTATAACAGATCAGGAGGAGGAATGACGCTCTAATACACAGCCTTCTAAGCAGCAGAACTACTTCATTACCATCCATCTAAGAAGCCAAGCTTTATTTTCCTCATGCAGCCTGATGCTATGCATGCTTACATCATACAGAACTCTTACTGACTGTTACTGACTTACTCCTGTTTATCAGATTGCATTCTTCTCCATTTGAAAATGTAGTTGTATTCTGGATCAAAGTCCAGGATTCAGTTTCCAGGAGAAACACAGGCTGCATCTGCACTGCAGAAATGATCCAGGTTGACACCACTTTAACTACCATGGCTCAGTGCTATAGGATTCTGAGAACTATAGTTTTATGAGACATTTAGCCTTCTCTAAGAGCTCTGGTGCCACAATAAACTACAGTTCTCAGACTTCCATGGCATTGAGCCATGGCAGTTAAAGTGGTGCCAACATGGTTTGTTTCTGCTGTGCAGATGCAGCCACAGCCAAAGCCACAAATCAACAGCCATCCATCCCCTTTAATATTCAAATACATATTGCTGTGGTACATTGATGTTCTACTTAGCATCTCTCCAAACATCAAGGTCATGCTCATGTTCAGCTTAAAATTTTATATTCCATGGACTAAGAAACATGGGAAACAGCTTTATATCAGGTCACACTACCTTTCTGTCTAGTCCATTATTGCCTGTTCTACATGGCACTGACTCTCAGGCAGTGGCATTTTGCATCACCATCAATCTAGCTCTTTTGAGGGTAGATATCAGAGATCGAACCTGATTTTTTTTCTGCATGCAAAGCATGTGAGCTATCAAAGAAAAAAAGATATAACCACCAAAGCATCCTTTGGGGAGCTTATGAACATTCCAAAAGGTCACAACATTTTATTTTCTGTTGCCTGTCAGTATCCCCAAAGGGCTACAAAACTCTAACATGACCAGAATGTTGTTGTTTTTTCCCTTCACTACTGAAGAAAATGGAATTCTTAGATAATGGGTATGTTTTTAATATGACCCAATAATTTTACATTATCTTCAAATATTCCAATTGCCCTTTGGAAAGATGTCCACAATAGCACTGGATATGTAACCAGTCCAAAAAAAAAAGTTAGATTAGATGATGCAGGACTGGGAGCATCCAGATACCAGAACTGTGAAAGACTGATGCAAACTTAAGTGAAATGTAATTATACTTAATATACAATCCATAAAGAAATATTTTTCACTGTTGATTCTGGCTTTTACAGCTCTGTACAGCTTAAATTAGTAACTCCTATCAGCCCTAGCTGCTGAAGAATGCTGTGAGTTGTAGTCCAATAAATCTGGAATGCCACAGTTTGCCCACATCTGCTTTGTCCCAATTCCTGCAAACTATGGTAGAGAAAGAACATTATGTCAGATTCACAATATATTACTTTAATGTCTGTAATGCTATTTTTCAGGATAAGGCGAAGGCAAATCCCCCTCTGAAAAAATATTGCCAAAAAAAAAAAAAAAAAAAAACCACCTTGATACCTTAGGGTTGCTGTAAGTCAGAAACTACTTGAAGGCAGCAACAACAACTGTGTTTTATTTCAGTGTTTATACAGAATTCTATCTTGTTTGTATAAATTATCTTGGGTATATACAGATATTACATACAGATATTACATATTAAATATTATACAAATATTATACATCCACAAGTAATAAATTATTAGGCCAGGAGCATTAGTCCATGAAGCTCCCAAGCACATTGACTTCCCATTGACTTCATTGGCACTTACTGGCATGCCGGTATGCACAGGGCTGCGAGTTTACATTCCACAAAATATATGAAGTATTCACGCAGCCATTTGAGTGGACAGGATCTGACCATCAAACTGACTGACACTGCAATCTGAACAACGAATAGGGTGCTTCCTTATATTTATCCCTTGCCCTCTGTCTCTCTAGCTTTAGACTCCACCCCTGCTTAGAACCATGGACAGATTTGTGCCTTCATACCTGTTTTCTCAATCTTTTCTCCCCTAGCCTCCTGCCATTTAATGCACCAGCCTTGTGACCCTAATAAAATGTATTACCCATTTTCAATTTCTTCTTGCTATTATCTTTTTTTTTTAATTATGCCCACTCAGTCACTGTTGGAAACCCCAAGAAACAGAATCCTTATGGGAGCATCTACACTGCAGAACCGTGCGACACCACTTTGAGTGCAATAGCTTCATCCTACAGAATCCTGGGATTTACAGTTTTGCAAACCAGAAGGGAATTTTCTTGGCCAGATTTCATAGAATCATAGAATCATAGAGTTGGAAGAGACCACAAGGGCCATCCAGTCCAACCCCCTGCCATGCAGGAACTCCAAGTCAAAGCATCCCTGACAGATGGCCATCCAGCCTCTGCTTAAAGACCCCTAAGGAAGGAGACTCCACTACACTCCAAGGGAGTGTGTTCCACTGTCGAACAGCCCTTACTGTCAGGAAGTTCCTCCTGATGTTGAGGTGGAATCTCTTTTCCTGCAGTTTGCATCCATTGTTCCGCGTTCTAGTCTCTGCAGCAGCAGAAAACAAGCTTGCTCCCTCCTCAATATGACATCCCTTCAAATATTTAAACAGGGCTATCATATCACCTCTTAACCTTCTCTTCTCCAGGCTAAACATCCCCAGCTCCCTAAGGCGTTCTTCATAGGGCAAGGTTTCCAGACCCTTCACCATCTTAGTTGCCCTCCTTTGGAATGCTCCAGTTTCTCCACATCTTTTTTGAATTGTGGTGCCCAGAACTGGACACAGTATTCCAGGTGGGGCCTGACCAAAGCAGAATAGAGTGGCACTATAACTTCCCTTGATCTAGAAACTATACTTCTATTGATGCAGCCTAAAATTGCATTGGCTTTTTTAGCTGCCGCATCACACTGTTGACTCATGTTCAGCTTATGGTCTACTTGGACTCCTAGATCCCTTTCACATGTGGTCTCATTCAGCCAGGTGTCCCCCATCCTATATCTGTGCATTTCATTTTTCCGCCCTAAGTGCAGAACCTTACATTTCTCTGCATTGAATTTCATTTTGTTAGCACTGGCCCAGCTTTCTAGTCTATTCAGGTCATTTTGAATTTTGATCCTGTCCTCTGGGGTATTAGCTACTCCTCCCAGTTTAGTGTCATCTGCAAATTTGATAAGTATGCCCCCAATTCTGTCATCCAAATCGTTAATAAAGATGTTGAATAGCACTGGGCCCAGGACAGAACCCTGTGGGACCCCACTGGTCACTTCTCTCCAGGATGAAAAGGAGCCATTGTTGAGCACCCTTTGAGTTCGGCCAGTCAACCAATTACAAATCCATGTAACAGTTAACTTGTCTATCCCACATTTTGCAAGCTTGTTTGCAAGAATGTCATGGGGAACCTTGTCAAAGGCCTTACTGAAATCGAGGTATACTATATCCACAGCATTCCCTTCATCTACCAAGCTGGTAATTTTATCAAAAAAAGAGATCAGGTTCGTTTGGCATGACTTGTTTCTCTGAAACCCATGTTGGCTTTTTGTGATTATGGCATTGGCCTCTAAGTTCAGGGGAGGTTTGCCACTGCCTTCTGTTGAGGCCGGGAGCATGTGACTTGTCCAAAGTCACCCAGTGGGTTTCAAAGCGGAGTGAAAAGCGAACCCTGGCCTCTAGCACTCAAACCACGATGCCATCCTGGTCCTAAGGTTGCCATAAGTCAGAAACAATTTGAAGGCACACAAGAAGGGATTTGAACCCTGGTCTCTAGAGTCATGATTCAGTGCTCAAACCACTGCACCACACTGGCTCTATTACCATTACATTTCAGTAATATATGGGAATTATTTATCAGTGACATGGGGGGGAGGACATGACTAAGAGTTTTGTATGTTATGAGAGCCAGTGTAGTGTATTTGTTTTATTTATTTAGACTAAGAGTTTTGTATGTTATGTGTGTGTCTGCTTTTATTCTGTGTTCCTTCATGGCAGAATATGGTTGGACTGGATGGCCCTTGGAGTCTCTCCCAACTCTAGGATTCTATGTGAGGAAGTAGGCTGACGTCTAGGAAAGCTCAGGCTACCAACTTCTTTCTTTCATTTAGTCCCAAAGGTGCTGCAAGACACCTTTGCAAAACATGGGAGTGTAATGGGAGGAGGTCCAAGAGGGATGTATGTGTGTGTGTTGGGGGGTGATGTGTGACGCCCACCATCCTAGTGATGCCCCACCCCCTCTACTAAAATGAAGCTGCCCCCCATCCCACCCCACCTGGGAGCCCACAGCCACAAGGTTGTGAATTCGACCCCAGACAGGTCTCCAGGGTCCACTCAGCCTTGCATCCTTCTGTAGGCTGCTAAAATGAGTACCCAGCTTGTTGGGGGCAATTAGCTAAGATTGTAAATCGCTTAGGGAGTGCTTAAGTGCACAGATAAGCAGTATAGAAATGTACTTGCTCTTGCTATCCCATCCCACCCATATATATATATATATTCACAATCCCTTCAAACTCTGAGGTCCAAAACACACTGCAGAAATAATCTAGTTTGACAGCGCTTTAACTGCCCTGGCTAAGTGCTGGGAAATCCAGGGAACTATAGTTTATTGTGGCACCAGAGCTCTCTGACAGAGAAGGCTGAATGCCTCACAAAATCCAAGTTCCTAAAATTCCCTACCATTGAGCCAGTGGTCTCAAACTGGATTATTTATGCAGTGTGTTTTGGATCTTAGTTCCAAAGATGCTATGTTGATTGGAAGATTTAGAGAGTGGGTATGTGTGTGTGAGAGAGAGACCTTATTTCAGTGCTGAGTGGCCAGGTCCTCAGTTTATTATTTTATTTAATATTTATTTTCAGTATTTATACCCCGCTCTTCAGCCAGAAGGGCTTTCAGAGCGACTTACAGATAGCTAATTAGAAATTTCCCTGCTATCAGGGCTTATAATCTAAATCACCTCATAAAACTATAGTTCCCAGAATTCCCCAGCATTGAGCGAGGGCAGCTACAGCGCTCTCAAACTGGTTTATTCCTGCAGTGTGTGTTTTGGACCTTGGTCCCAAAGGTGCTATGTAAATTTATAGGAACATTTAGGGAGCGTGTGGGAGTGTGTGTGTGTCTCAAACTGGATTATTTATGCAGTTTCACACAGGTGCTGTGTAAATTTATAGGAAGATTTAGGAACTTTGGGGGGGGGGGGTGGTGACCTTACTACCCTCAGTATTAAGACCTTAGTTCTACATCACCTCACAAAAACTACAGTTCCTCCCACAATTCCCCAGCATTGAGCCAGGGCAGCTAAAGCGCTCTCAAACTGCATTATTTCTGCAGTGTGTTTTGGACCTTAGTCCCAAAGGTGCTGTGTAAATATATAGGAAAAAGATTTAAGGAATAGAGGAGTGTGCTGTCACTGTGTATAAGTTACTTCAGTGCTGAGTGGCCTGGGCCCTGAGTTCTATACATCACCTCACAAAAACTATAGTTCCCACAATTCCCCAGCCATTGACCGAGGGCAGTTTAAAAAGCGCTCTCAGACTGGCTTATTATTTCTGCAGTGTGTGTGTGTGTGTGTGTGTGTGTATGCATCCACACTGGAGAGATAACCCGGTTTTGAACCGCTTGAACTCTTTTTCTGCCTCAAGGCTATGGAATTGTGAGAGTTGGAGTATGTTGTGAGGCCCAGAGCTCAAGGCGTAACTCTTTTTCAGTCTCAAGGGCTATGGAATTCTGGGAGCTAGAGTATGTTGTGGGGCCCAGAGTTCAAGGCTTAAGTCTTTTTCTGTCTCAAGGCTATGGAATTCTGGGAGCTGGAGTATGCTGTGGGGCCCAGAATGGAGCTTTAGAAGCTCTATCTGTCTCAAGGCTATGGAATTCTGGGAGTTGGAGTATGTTGTGGGGCCCAGAGCGGAGCTCTGCTCCGCTCTGGGCCCCACAACATACTCCAACTCCCAGAATTCCATAGCCTTGAGACAGAAAAAGAGAGTGACTGGGACATATATATTGTCAGAAGGGGGAAAATAAACTTTTCCCTCCTCCAGTGTCCTATAACTGTTCAAAACGGCCGCTGCTGCTGCTGCCGTAAAGCGCGAGGAGGTGGACTAGCCCCCCCTTATAGGTCTCCATGGCAACAAGGTTAGAGACTAGGCCTTGCTCAGTAAGGTATTTTTATTCCAGAGATATAGGAAGGTGATATTTAAAAAGAAAAGAAAAAGTGAGGAGCCTGTGAGGCGAGGGGAGAAGCTTCGGTCGCATAGAGCTACACAAAGTATAGACATACACATTAGTCACATAAGCAGCACCTCAGTGTCGTAAATAATAAAAAAAAAAACCCAACCAGGTCCGGTGTTGAAGAGGGAGGGAGGTGGAGGAGGAGGAGGAATGGTGGAGGGAGGGAGAGGAGGTGACTGTGTGGAGCATTTAGAGAGAGAGAGAGAGACACCAGAGAGAGAGAGAGAGGATCATGGCGGATGGCCCCAGGTGTAAGCGCAGGAAGCAGGCGAACCCCAGGCGCAGTCATCACGGTCAGTGCCCCCAGCAGGGAGAGGGCCCTCTTTCTATCTTGACCCATAGATATTATTAAAATGGAGAGAATGAGGGAGAGAAGTGGGGAGGAGAAAAGAAGTGTAGTTATGCTGTGGGTCTATGCAGCACCGTTAGCTCCGCCGCCACCTGGAAGCTCTAGTCTTCTTCCTCCTGGAGGAAACCGTTATATATATATATAATAGAGGAACACCCTGCCCCTTTATTTTTAATCTTTTTCCCTTCCTCCCAGGTCCATTTTGTTGTCCCAACAAGAACAACAACAGCTTTTTGTGGTGGGAAAAAAAATACTTAGGGTTGAGAGAGAGAGTGCACACTGGAGTGAGATAACCTGGTTTAGTCCCGCTTTCAACTTGTTGTCTGACTCACTGGCTATGGAATTCTGGGAGTTGGAGTTTGTTGTGGGGCCTTAAGGGGCCCCACAACAAACTCCAACTCCCAGAATTCCATAGCCAGTGAGTCAGACAACAAGTTGAAAGCGGGACTAAACCAGGTTATCTCACTCCAGTGTGGACACAGAGGATTCAACCCCAACTTGTAAACTTTAAAAACTCCCTGATCTTTGAGGGAGGATCCCCCATTCCTTATAAGAACCCCAAAACTTTTTAATATATATTTAATATATATTAAAATGGAGGGGAGTTTCCCCTTTCTGCTTCCTCAGAAAAAACTCAGGGCTTCACCTCCATCCAAATCCTCCCCCCCCCAAAAAAAATAACTATCTCTTTTTAAAAGAACAACAACAACAACCTTTGTTGTGAGGGGGTTTTTGTGTGGTTTGTGAAGGGAGTGGGGTGGATGAAGAGGAAGCAGCACTTTTTCATATATATATGTGTGTGTATTTGAGAGAGAAGGTAACACGAATATTTGTACATATGTGTGTGTGTCTATCTAGTGTGTTCATGTTTCTTCTTCACACACACACACACACACACACACTTTTGGGGTCTCCTTCAGCAGCAGCAGCACCACACCAAGCCCCTCACAAACAGCAATATGTACACAAATGTGTGTATATATTTATCTATATCTACAAAGGTGTATATAGTACTTTTTAATTTAGTTAGTGCTTCTCTTAGTGCCTGCAGTACACACACACACACACAAATATATATTAAGAAGTGCTTGTGCTTTTCACACTTTTGGCTCCCTTGTCACCCCCACCTAAAACCCCTCACACTGTGTGTGTGTTTTGCTGGGAAAGGAAGGAGAAATTAAAGTGTGTGTGTGTATATAAGTACTTTTAAATAGAATTAGTGCCTCTTTTAGTGCATGCAGTGCATATATATGTGTGTGTGTGTGTGTATTAAAAAGTTGCACACTTTGACTCCCTTCAACCACCCAAGCCCTTCACATATGTTTTGAGGGGAAAGGAGGGAGAATGTGTGTGTGTGTGCTTGTGTATAGTACCTTTTTAATGCAACTATTGCCTCCTTTAGTGCCTGCAGTAGTCCCTGCTTCACATACACTTGGACTCCCTTCACCCACCCAAGCCCCCTCACAAACATATGTTTGTATTTTTGTGGGGAAAAGAGGGGGTGAAGTGTGTACGTATGTATATATATGGAGAGAAAGATTTTGTGTACTGTGTGTGTATATATATTTATTACTTTTAAATACAATTAGTGCCTCTTTTAGTCCCTGCAATGCCTATATAGGTACATATAAAGTGTCCCACTTTGACTCCCTCCACACACACACACCGAAGCCCCTCACAAACAACAATATATGTGTTGTTGTTGTTCTTTGGTGTGTGTGTGTGTGTGTTTATATATGTAAAGGACTGTGTTTGTTGCCCCTTGCCAGGGTCTATAAGGGGGCCTTGGTTCCCTGGGGAGCGTGGCGTCGTGTCTTCTTGGCCCCAAAGGAAGGAAGGAAGGAAAGAAAAAGGCCAGGGAAGAAGGAAAAAGGCCAGGGAAGAAGGGGAGGCCAAGCACTGGTGGTGCTGCTTGATGCTGCAGTGGGGATTGATTTTCTACATATTTATTTATTTTTGCACCAGAGGAGGAGGAGGAGGAAAGCACCACATGTGCACCCCTGAAATTCCCCCTCCTCCTCTTCTTTCTCTTCTCTCTCTCCTCCTCCTCCTTCTTCTTCCTCTAATTCTTCTCCTTCTTCTCTCCACCCCCCCCCTTTACTTTCGCCTCCGCCTCTCCCAGAGTTGCCTGCAGTGCATGTTGATTTATCTCCCGTTAGCCACTGAACATATTGTTTTCTCCTCCTCCTCCTCCTCCCACCCCCAGATCTTGGCCAAAGAAGAAGAAGAAGTGTTAAAGAAGTGGGCTTTTTAGTCTCTCTCTCCTTTTGTCAACGTGATGGGAAGGATGGATGGATGGATGGATGGAGGGGGGAAAGGCAAGGCAAGGAAAGGAAAAGCTTTCCTTGAGGGTTAGGGAGGGAGCATGATCCAGCCAAGTTTCTCCCTCTCTCTCATCCTCTTCTTGGATGGCGAGGTACCTGTTTGTCTCCTGTATATATAATCCCAGTTAACGGGTTGGAAAGGCTTTGGCCAAGCCCCCCCTCCCCTCCTTCTTTCTTTTCTTTTCTTTCCCTTCCTTCCTTCCCTGGTTGCAGCCTATATAAGGAATGGCCCTGACTTTGCCAGTTTTCCTCATTCAGGGCTGTTTTTCTCCTTCTCTTATAACTTTGAAACTAGTTTTGGAAGAAGAAGAAGGGAGAAGGGGGAATAAATGCACAAAACTTCTTGTTGCCTTGCTTGTTTGGTTTCTCTCTCTCTCTCTCTCTCCTCCCTCTCTTCCTTCCTTGTTTGGCCTCGAAAAATAACGGGGAAAAGAAAGTGACTTCATAATAGGATGTCCCAAAGTGGCTTTTGCAACCTTTCTTGGCGTTTCCTGTGCATATATGGATTTTTTTTTTTTTTTAAAAAAAGCGGATTGAGCGGTTGAGCGGGATCATGACGTTTTTGTGTTTGTTGTTTGTAAACGACTCTTTGGATGGAGACAGAAACGTGTGAAACGCACACATAAACCAGTTCACAAGTTGCTCTGTAAATGCTTCTGAATAGCCAGTCTCTCTTCCTTCTCTCTGGGTTTTATTTTAAAGGAATATATATATATAGAGAGAGAGAGAGAGATTGGATGTGGCAATTTTGTTTGCTTTGTGTTTTAAGGTAGAGGCTGTATGAGAGGTAAGTCCGAGAAAGTGCTCCCTCCCTCCCTCTCTCTCTCTCTCTGTCTTTCCCTGTCTCTGACTCTGTACCTGATTTGAAATGTTAATGGTAATAGAGGAAGGGGGCTTTTCTCTTGCTGCTGACGCCATGCCATGTGTGTGTGACATGATGATGTGAGCCTGAACCCACCCAGTATCTCTGGGCAGGAGCTGTAAACATGTTTACCTGAGGAGGAGGAGGGAAGAAAATGGACTTCCCCCTGTCAAAAAAGATGCTCTGGATTTGGAAGACCCAGTGCTCCTAAGGCCTACTACTATCAACAGATGCTCCCTTGCGCGTGCCTGAATATTATTACCTCCTTCCCTGTGAAATCGAGGGGGGAGAAGGGGATCTGAAGGGCTGCAGCAAATGGCAACTTGTGCAGGTAGAGGAAGAAACATGGTGTGAGGTTTCTCTCCTACAGCATGCATGTCACAACCTTCTCCCTGTCTGCTGCTTTCGTTCCCAAGGGAGGGATTTATTTACCATGCTTGCTGTCAGTGTTGTTCCCCCCCCCCCCTTTGTGCTTAATATTCGAAAAAACAGATTTGAGCCTGTTTGGTACAAATGTTCCCTCTGCGGTGTGTGCATGACTTGTAGAAAACAAAAGGTGTGTGGGATACAATGCCATTCCAGGGGTCCTCTCTCTTTCCCCGTCCCCACCCCTCATTTTTCATGATTTTTGGTTGAAATCCTCACACCTGTGTTCTCAGGTTTATAAGGAACACCTTCGGCGTACTGTTAGGTTTTTTCCTAACCGTAATATAACATTTTAGCAAATAAAGGTTAAAACTCTGTGCTTCACCGTCATTATTGGACAGGCTGGAATCAGATAAATAGATGCTGGATAATAGAGATTTCTCAGCAGTAGGTGCCTGTTTGACTTGCAAATGTTTACCGATCAAAATTGCTAGGGGAAGTTAACCCTTAAACCTTTGCCACAGATGGACAATTGAAATGGTTTTCTTTTGCCAAATCTCTTGTCATGAAGAGACTGCTTGGAAGACAGATACCGTGTTTAAAGCAAGTCCTGTGAAATAATTTTTCTGTTGTCAGATTTAAGGAGGACAAACTGTGATAAACTGACTTCTGGTGTTTTGCTTTTTGTAACACCCTTATGTCCTGCTTCTGCCTTAATGGACCTAGTATATATACATGTCTTTTAAACGACAGATTTCAACAAAAGGGCATATTTAAACTCTTCCCCCTCCCCATCTAATACAAAGGTTTATTATCTTTTTTGTCTTAACATGGGTGTATCTGAGGTATGTGCCATTTTTAGTCTCTAAATCTATAATCCAGTAGTTACTTCCCTAGGAGTAAACTGCATTGAATTATTATTAACCTTTATTTATATAGCGCTGTAAATTGGCATAGTGCTGTTCAGTGGGAATTTCCTCTTGAGTAGTCATGAACAGGATTATGATTTAAATGTAATTACTATGCTATCTGAGATCTGATGTACTGTAGTGGTTTAAGTACTGGACTAGGACCCTGGGAGATCAGGATCTGAATCCCTGTTTGGCCATGAAAACCCACTGGGTGACCTTGGGCAACTCACACTCTCTCAGCCTCAGGGGAATACAATGACAAGCCTCTGAACAAATCTTGCCAAGAATTTAGGTGTTAAGTTCCCCTTAGGGTCACCATAAGTCAGAAACTCTTTATGGTAGTTTCTGCCTTATGGTGACCCTAAGGAGTTCATACACATATGTGAGGGCACACAACAACAACAGACTGTGCTATACTCTCCTTGATTGGCAAACAAAGTACTTAATAAGAGTACTAATAACATCTTACTACTATCAGAGGCATTTATGATCATGTTTAACATTTCCTGTCTGTCAGGTATTCGTTAAAAAAAATCTCTATAGTTAATACTCAAGGTTCTCCAGCATTTATGAATTATTTGGATATTGTAGTTGTAATGTCAGTATATTTTTAAAATTCTGAATTATCTTCAGTTTCAAATCTGGCAACATTTACAACCTTAAATGCAGAGTTAAAAATACAGATTTCTGGCAGAATTTTCTGAAATCTTTATCTGAAGTGGGAAATTTCCATTACTGACATATATTGAAGAAGTATAGATTTTAATATTATGTAGATATTCTTTCATAGAACATGTGTGAGAATGGAGAAACATGGTAACTTCACATACTGGAGATTTATGTGGAAAGTGGCTTCATATAATTTAGTTTGACATTCATACTCTTCATATGCATCAGCACCAAATATGCACCAAATGCATCTGAGGAAGTAGACTTAAGTCTATGAATGCTTGTGGTGCCAACTTCTTTCTTTAGTTAGTCTCAAAGGTGCTACAAGATCTCTCTAACTAGGGCCTGAACAGACAGGCCAAAATAAAGCTACTTCAGATCACTTTGGAGGTATGCTGTTTAAATGACACATGCATCTTAAGAGTACAGAAGCTGCGCCAAAGCTGTGATCCAGTCCTTAGTACTGGAGCGTGGCTTTGGCACGGCTTCCAGCCTCTTAGGACGCATGTATCGTTTAAACAGCAAACTTCCAAAGTGACCTGAAGCAGCTTTATTTTGGCCTGTCTGTTCAGTCTGATAGTTCATATGTAACACTCGCCATAAAAGCAAAGGATTCAAAGTGGGCTAAACCACAATTTAACGCCACATTCAACTCCTTTTACACTTAAGAACAAAAGTTGAAATCTGACAACCTGAGTTTATTTTTAACCTACCATTCAGCAAGAAGAGCATGTTTCATCACAGATGCCATGCCTAGCTCAGAGAAAATATCAAGTAGCATCCAAGCTCCCTATCTGTTTTTGTGAAAATGGTTTCCTACATCATAAGAAAGTGTTGTGTTAATGTTTGGTTGTGTGATTTAGCTACTCTTTTATTTCTGTGGTTTTTGGAGTAAATAAAGAGTTGTGCTCATATCGCTTAGTTCGGCTATAATGGCTGTTATATTTTGTACAGCTTAATCTGAAATGTTCATAGTCTTTTATTAAACAGATATGTAACCCAAGTTTTTTCTAATTAGGCCCTGAAGTTGTCTGATGGTACTTGTCCACATTTAGGACAAGAGTAAGCTTCCATATATGTCTTTTCTTATGTGGGGTAAAAGGAAACAGCTGATGTCTTGGCCTTTGTGATGGGGCAGAGAGCAGTGCTTTCCAAATGCATCTACCTCCTCACTGACCAGATCTGGTACTAGAGCAATGCTGTTCCTGCCATAGGAGTTCATACACATACAAACTCACAGTATTTCCTTGCTGGAAATATACCTAAATGCTTTTGGCCCAGTGCCAGTTACCTAAATCATAATAGCATTTATGTAATTATTTTTTTAACATTCAAAGAATTTCCATATACAGTACTAATAGACCTATAAGATTGGAAATACAATTTTCCATTTTATAGATTGGGATACAGCTAAGAATAATTTTCCTAAGACTTCTTAGGGAGTTCATGACTGAGGTGATGCAGAACTAGGTACCCAGGCCACTCAGCACTTCTCCTCCCTAAATTTTCCTATAAATTTATATGCAAAAAAAACCTTGTAGCTCCTTTGAGACTAAGGTCCAAAACACACCACACAATCCAGTTTGAGACTGCTTTAATTGCCCTAGCTCAATGCTAGGGAATTCTGGGAAACGTGGTTTTGTGAGACATTTAGCTTTTTTCTGTCAGAGAGCTCTGGTACCACAATAAACTATAGTTTCCAGGATTCCTGAGCACTGAGCCAGGGCAATTAAAGTGATCTCAAACTGGATTATTTATGCAGTGTGTTTTGGACCTAAGTGAGGAAAAGAAATGTGTAGGGTAAGCTTTTGTAGACATGGCCTACTTCAGCAGAATCATCAGATCCACTCTATAGAAACTTATGCTACGAACATCTTTCTCCCAGTTAGTCTCAAAGATGCCTCAAGATCCCTTTACATGCTGATATAGGAATTTGATACAGGAATTTTGCCTTCATCAAATCTTCCTTGGTCACACTATGAGCTACTACTCTGTATCAGCCCTTACAATGACTGTGGGTCCCCCCCCCCAAAGATGCTAATTAAAATTATTATCATTTTGTACATCCTGTAAATATAGGCTATATTCAGACATAGTGCTAAACCATGGTTTAGTGATAACAGTAACAGGCCTAGACTTGTATGCTTTCCCACTCTTTTGACGTGGCTAAAGGAAAATTGGAAACTTTTATTGATCATCTAAAGTCTAAACTGTGGTTAATTTCAAGTGATGATTTGAAACAAGCCAGTGTCATGTATGTTGCCCTGAAGTTGGTTTGTTTCAAGTGTGTTGCTGTTGTTACCTGTCCTCAAGTCCATTTTGACTATGGTGACCCTGTGGATTAGGCATCTCCAAGACCGCCTGTCCTCACCTGCTCTGCTCAGGTCCAGCAGGCTCAGACTCTTGGCCTCCCTGACTGAGTTGAACCATCTGGCATATGATCTTTCTCTCTTTCTACTGCCTTCTACTTTTCCTAGCATCATTGCCTTTTCTAATGATTCATGTACTAATAATTATTGAAATTAATTACTGTTTAGGTTTAGGATGATATATGCTTGCACATGTCAGTAGTTGTATGCTTTCAGTTTGTTTCCTACTTTCGGCAACCTTAAGGCCACCCTGTGAGACCAGTTTATAATTATAAATTAGGCCAAAACAAAAACAACATTGATAGGCAACTGTCTTAATGTCTGTTGAATTCTGTGATTTGTGAAACTTTACATTCTTTCCTTAACCGTTTGGTTTCTTCTTTAAGAAGAGAGCAGATATCTTCTTTTTCTGCTTGTGAACCAAAATTTATTTTTTTTACCTCATATCTTCCTTGGACTCCTCAGTCTCCAACTAACACTTTCCTGTCCTCAGTATTAGGATCAAAAAGACACTTTCCTTTGCAAAACCCCTATACTGTTATACTGTCTGATGTGGAATTGTGGTGAAGGATTTTATGGAATATATTCCTGTCTGATCTTCAGCATATCATTATTTTACAACCTCAGCTCCCTGTATGTATATAAGACTATTATAAAATAAGGTGATTAAAACAAATGCACTTCTTTCAGTGTTTGATTCTACTGAATTGGTTTGTTAAAATATCTGACTTTTCTGCCTCGAAAGACCTCAGGTGTGGCTAGCAAGGTAAACAAGATGTGGAGAGAAGTAACCAGCAGGGTGCCACAGGGTTCAGTCCTGAGTCCGGTGCTGTTTTACATCTTTATCAATGACTTGGATGACAGCATTGGGGGCATACTTATCAAATTTGCAGATGACACCAAATTAGGAACAGTAGCTAATACCCCAGAGGATAGGGTTGAAATTCAAAATGACCTGAATAGACTAGAAAGTTGGGCCAAAGCTAACAAAATGAATTTCAACACAGAAATGTAAGGTACTGCACTTAGGGTGGAAAAATGAAATGCACAGATATAGAATGGGCGACACGTGGCTGAACAAGACTACATGTGAAAAGGATCTAGGAGTTCAAGTAGACCACAAGTTGAACATGAGTCAACAGTGTGATGTGGCAGCTAAAAAAGCCAATGTGATTCTAGGCTGCATCAATAGAAGTATAGTGTCTAGAGATCAAAGGAAGTAATAGTGTCACTCTATTCTGCTTTGGTCAGGCTGCACCTGGAATACTGTGTCCAGTTCTGGGCACCACAATTCAAAAAGGATGTGAAGAAACTGGAGCCGTGTTCCAAGGAGGGCGACTAAAATGATGAAGGGTCTGGAAACCATGCCCTATGAGGAACGACTTAGGGATCTGGGGATGTTTAGCGTGGAGAAGAGAAGGTTGAGAGGTGATATGATAGCCCTGTTTAAATATTTGAAGGGATGTCACATTGAGGAGGGAACAAGCTTGTTTTCTGCTGCTCCAGAGACTAAGACACGGAACAATGGATGCAAGCTCCAGGAAAAGAGATTCCACCTCAACATTAAGAGGAACTTCCTGACAGTAAGGGTTGTTTGACGGTGGAACACACTCCCTCAGAGTGTGGTAAAGTCTCCCTCCTTGGAGGACTATAAGCAGAGGCTGGGTGGCCATTAGTTGGGTATGTTTTGATTGAGATTTCCTGCATGGCAGGGGGTTGGACTGGAATTGGCCCTTGTGGTCTCTTCCAATTCTATGATTCTATGAAAGTCAAAGCTTTGTAAGCATATACAGAACAATTACAAAACTGACAGCAACAAAATTACCATATCATAGGACTTTGTCACATTGGCAAAAAAGACAGGAGCATAGCAGGATGCTCCTGTCAGTATCGTGCAACAATGCAATGATTATCACACGATGTCATGTGACATTACAATTACCAAGTGAATAAAGAGGCATTCTACCCCCGCTTTTTATTCACAGGAAAATTCTGTGAATAAAAAGTGGCGCTATAATTCCTTTTTTTGTGTGTGTAATAATTGTGATATTGCACAACGCTATGTGACAATCATTGCATTGTCACACAAAATTGATGGGAGTATCTTTTTTGCTGATGTGATAAAGTCCATAGTCTGATTTCCTCTCTGAAATAGTGGTGTCTTGACCTGATGTCTAAGTCCAGACAAAAAGGGAGCTAAGCAACTCTTGAGGCAAAAGATTTCAAAGTTGAAGTGATAACGCACTGCCAGTTGCAGTGAGGTTTTATCCAAAGATCTTAGTCTGTGGGTATGTAAATATGGGAGATGTTCTTCAAATAGTCTGGGCCAAACTGTCCAAGACATTAACACCACTGTACTTCTCACTTTTAATGTCTGGTGAGTTGCATAAGTTGCTGTCTTACGCATTTTGATATATTAATGTTGAAGTATTCCTTATAACTGATAGTCAACGTTATAGTCTTACGTTATAAGAGTGTTCAGTTTCTGAGCACACACTTTAAAAATTGTAATCCTTAAACAATAAGACTTCTCTTTTGTTTACCAGTTCAGATGATTTCTTTCCAATTCCTTAAGATACAGAAAAGTTAATTATACTTATAAGTAATGTTTGAATAGAATGAGGTTGTATTTGGTTTTGAATTTAATAAATATACTGCAGTATAGTATGATGTCCAGATGGGTGAATTTTCTTAATGAAGTAGCATTTATTGGGTGAATTTTCTTAATGAAGTAGCATTTATTTAGGCAGAAGACTTTCACTTATTCATTTATTACTGGAGGAGAGGAGTAAGAAGGTATAAGATTTGAATATCAGAAAGTACTATGTGATCGTTGATTGCAGTTCTTCCCTTAAAATAGGTTCGGGCAACCTCTGAGATTCAAGGGGCCATTTTTGCCTTCCAGACTTATCTGTGATACACTTATCTGTGATCTTCCTGCCATATAGCCAAAAATAAAAGAAGGCCCACCAAATGACATATTTTGCCTTCTAAATGTAGTTTTTGGGTTAAGGATAAGGTTAAGGTTTTGAAAATGAGCCCAGCCTTTCCAGCTCATATTCACTTTGTGATTCTTTGTAAATGCTTGGTTGCCTTGTTGATGTGATGCCTAGGTATAACAGTTAAAAAATCAGATGATAAAGTTATCAAAGCAGGAGACTGAAGGTAACCTATGTAGGTGCTCAGAGAGAGTACTACTAACTTGATTGCAAGGAGAACAGAAAATTGAATGAGGCTCCAGGTTTGGATAGAGGTTATAGCACCACTCCACAAGTGCATATCAGGGGATTTCAACCCCTGGGGTTTCACCTGACAGAAAACTTCTCTGAGTAAGATTTACTGATTTAACAGGAAAAAAGCATAACCTACTCTCTCAGATGCACAAATGAGTAACTGTACAAAGTGATAAAAACACTAGATATTTAACGTGATAGTTGTGTTCTTATATACAGTGAATTGTAGGACTTCTCATAATGTGTTAAGCAGAGCATTGCTATGTAATACTAGTGTTGTCATTTTCTCATGCTTTTAGGGTACCTTTTTCTTAACACTGTCTTAAACTTGAAGAAACTTGAAAGCTCCAGGCATAACAAACAGGTCTCCATAGCAAACTGGTCAACAGTTTCCATGGAAATAACTGTCATAAAACTTAGCTCCTGATTATGGGGAAACATTGTGTTTTGTAATTACTCAGTCCAAAGCTACAGACCTACCTGTACATAGGGCCCAATTTTGTGACATAGTTGAAGCTAGTTCCCTCAGGAGTCCACAGGAAAGAGTATGTGGGCCACTCTAGAACATCCTAAAGGTATCTCAGACGAAAGAGAGTAGAATACAAACACGGTTAATAGTATTAAACTGAACTACTATACAAACTCTTCCAGTGTTCTCACTGAGGGCAGTGACATCCTGTGCAGATGTAGTTTCCGGTCCTGGAGGATCTTCTCTAGGAATTTAGTAGGTAGAAAAGTCCTCAGCATATTAACAATGTAGGTCCAACAATAATATCAGTAAAATCCCACAACATATAGTAAACTAAAACTATTTTATTTACTTACAGCACTTATATATGGTTTGTTAATAACTGAACTTACAATCAAAATCATACATAATATAAAATAATTCAAAGCCATTAAAAGTAGATTAAAATACAGACTTTTGAACACCACTCTTTCATAAAGTAAGACAGTGAATGGTGAATTATGAGGCCTAGCAAGATGAAATATTTGGATTCCATTGTTGTGGTGGTCCAGTGCCAACCACAGTGCCATATAACATGATCCTGATGTTAAGTGGACCATATGTCTTCTGACATTCTCAACAGATCTATCACTGGATTCAGCAAGTGTAAGTGTGCCTATCAAAATTGTAATTCTGTGCAATCAGTTAAGGCGTAAATTGTTCCTATGGTAACTTCACTGGAAGAAGTCCAGTAAAGAAAACCTAAATCATGTCAGTGCTCAAGAACAAACTTTTCTTCCTTGCTGTGTGTAACCATGAACCATATAATGTAAAGCTCGCTTTTTATGTTCATTTTTAAAGTCAGATGACTATGATTGTTCAGTACTTCATGCTTGCACACTAACAGGATTATTTTTGTTAGTTTTCATTCTACATATTTGAAAATGGGAGAAAATACTCAGATTACAACAAAACTTTGAAGTAATTATTGTTTTAGTACTTAAGATAACTTTCTTGTCCTTCTGACATTATTACTCTAAATACTGGGTGAATATAGATTGTATTTGTACTAGGAATATGTTTTATATGCATTAAATGCCATTGTATGTCTCTCATTAAATGCTTTTGTAAAGTTATTATTGTATTTTGGTTCTGTCCAGTCCATTAGGCTTGTAAGAGAGCCTATAATTATTTGGGTATCTTCATTCCATCCCTGTTCCTGTCCCTCAATAATACCTCCTCTATTTGAATTGCACTGGACACTGTAGTTGTTGATGTAAACAAGCAGATGTGAACAGTTCAAGCAATCTCCGATGCCTTCGGAATTACCGGCGACCCTGGAGCTGTTCGGCCTTATCAGGAATTCCTTCTCCCAGTTGTTGATGAAACAGACTGGAGCCAAAACTCTCTCCTCAGAGGTTTATTCTTAAAGTTGCTGTATTTACAAATATATACATGCTCGACAAATCTCCAACCATCTACTCCAACTACCCAACTATTACCCAACAACCCACAGGGTAGTGTGCAGGCTATTTATAACTTGTGCAATGTGGCCACAAGCCCAGCCTCTTCTGGTGACTCTTCTTCCTTGTGTCACCTGCAATGTTGTCCCCTCAGTCAGGAAGACTCTTGATGTTTACATTAGGCCTACGTGCAAGCAAGCTCATACTGACCTTGAGCACTGTCTGCTGTTCCAGCCTTCATTCCTGGTTTTACCTTTTGTGCACATCTGTACATTTTAAACCCAGGCCTCAAAGCCTAACAGTAGTAATATAAACAATGGGAGTCCGATTCAAATGTAGGAAATGACTTCCTTAAGAAAAAAAATTGCTTGTGTATAGCAGGAGGCTAAAATGCTTTTTGTGGGGTGGCAAGATACTTTGACAGTTATATACTGCTGGGGTGTGGGTGAGAAGAGGAAGAGAACTGCAAAACAATACCAAGAAATGGAAATGTTGTCTGCAGCAGGGGGGTCACAGCTGAGACTTTTCTTCTAATGACTCATCTGCATCAGGTTCAGCCACAAGCAGGTGGGGCAGCCTATGGAGCTGCTACCTCTCTGATTTAACTCCTGGCTGCAGATCAGACAGTATTTGGCCGGCCCTTATGGGATCTATTGGCTTCCAGAGCTATGGGGCACTGCCTCAACACCTGAACCTACTGAAGTAATTTAATATTTGTTTAAATTTGCATAAGACTAAAGAGTATATTTGTATGTTGCTTTGACACTAGCTGGAAAACAGTTTACATATTAAATTCATCTGTGCCCATGAGGAAGTTACCTTAACTTCCTCCATCTGCAGGTCTGTCTTCCAGAAGTGGCATATGCACTTTTGTGAGTGAAGAGTAGAATCATAGAGTTGGAAGCGACCACAAGGGCCATCCAGTCTAACTCCCTGTCATGCAGGAACTCCCAATCAAAGCATCCCTGACAGATGGCCATCCAGCCTCTGCTTAAAGACCTCCACTAGGGATTTTGGTTTTAAAATCCTGTATGCATTCAGAGACATACCAGTGTTAGTCTGGAGTAACAGCTTGCAAAGGGATCTTGTAGCACCTGTGAGACTAACTTGAGCAAAACAGCACTAGTAACCTCACGTCTGGATTTTTGTAACGTGCTCTACATGGGGCTACCCTTGTGCCTAACCCGGAAACTTCAATTAGTTCAGAACATGGCAGCCAGGCTTATCACAGGAACATCAAGAAGAGAGCACATAACACCTGTGCTTAAAGCTCTCCACTGGCTGCCGATTAGTTTCCGGGCACAGTACAAGGTGTTGGTATTAACCTTCAAAGCCCTACATGGCTCAGGCCCGTCTTACCTTAGGGACCGCCTCTTCCCATATGAACCGCCCTGTACACTTCGGTCCTCTGGGAAGAATCTGCTGAAGTCTATGAAAACCAGGCTGTCGCAGACCTCCCAGAGAACTTTTTCAGCTACCACCCCTAAGCTTTGGAATGGCCTGCTGGACGAGATGCGTCTCATTACATCTTTGGCCAGCTTTAAAAAGGCCTTAAAGACGCATCTCTTCTGTTCGGCCTTCCCCTGAGGAGGGAATAAATATAACACTAACCCCCGACCCTGGAAAATGCAAATGTAAATGGAACTGGGGGATTAACCTTAGCTGTCCCCCTGTTTAAATTTTCTGATTCCACCCATTGGGGATTGCACTCGCACTGTCCATGAAACTGCACCTTGTTTTTACTATTTTAACGAATTTCAACTGATGTCAATTTTAACTAGTCCTGGTTTAATCTAGTCTTAAGGGGGGGAGGTTGGGAAGGGATATGACTGCTGTTTTACCATGTATTTTTTAATTTTGTTGTACCCCGCTCCGAGTATTTCAATAGAGGAGCAGGTTATAAATAAAATTTATTATTATTATTATTATTAAAAGAAGTTGTAGCATAAGCGTTCATGGACTTAATGGATCTGAGAAAGTTCACCAAGTCTACAAATGATTATGCTACAACTAGTTTTGCACAGAAAGTCTCAAAATGCTACAAGATTCCTGTACCGGTATTTATTGTTTAACCAGTGATCAAACTGAATACACATGTCCCTCCTTGTTCACGGTTTTGAGTTTCTGCAGACGGGAAGGCAGGAGGGACAAAATGGCATGCGCAAGAGCATGCTGCCGTTATACTGAATGGGGCTTGAGTATCAACGATTTTTCTATTTCGTGGAGGAGTCTGGGACGAATCCCCTGTGAACTGGGAGGGATGACTGTACTTGTTTCTGGTACAAGAGAACCAAACAAGGCACCAGTTCTTGTCCCTCCTCTGTACTGTTTTGATGCTTTCCCTTCTAACTACTTTTACAAAGTTTGTTTAGATAAGACATTCCTTAACTGTGTCAAACCTGTAAAAAGTTATGCCTAAATGTACCAAATAATATGAAAAAAATGAACAACAAAAACAAAGGAGGAATTTACACTGTTTACCAGCACTGATTTGACAGTTAATTCTGTTAAAATATTTAAGACCCATTGGGCATTGTTTTGTTTTGTTTTGTTTTTAAGTCCATCTAATGGTTTGAGCACTGGACTATGGCTCTGGAGGGCAGGATTCAAATCCTAACTTGGCTGTGTACACCCACTGGGTGTTCTTAGGCAAGTCACACTCTCTCAGCCTCAGAGAAGGGCAGCGACAACCCCCCTCTGAAGAAACTTGCCAAGCAAACCCCATGCTTGTTGGCTGCAGAGTTATGATTATGATTATGATTCTATTTATTTATATCTTGCCTTCCTGCAGCTAGTTATCTGTAGGGTGATTTGTATTGATGTAAGAAAAACTGATTGGACTAGTGATTTTTCTTTTTACCTACCTGGGTTGGGGGAGCTGAGAGAGCGGAAGAAAGTAACTGAAGTCTTGGCATTGCTAGACGCCTAGGGTTTTCCTTGCATGCTTATAAGGGGTGTGTGAGGAAGAGGAAGAAAAATGGAATTTGTGTTTTAGTGTAGCTGGAGGGAAGGGTTTTTTTCTGCCTGTTTAGGTGAGAAACTCATGATACAGAGAGAGTAAGTGGGTAAAAGCAACAATGGCCAAAGGGAAACTCTGCTAAGCATACTGCAGTAAAAATGACAAGAATCTTGTGGTAACTTAAAGCCTGCTTAACACTGTGGACTGAGTGGGAAAAGAAATCAGTGGGCATTTTGTTCAAGCTTTTGTTGTGTGTACCTTCAAATTGTTTCCCTCTTATGATGACCCTAAGGCGACCTTGTCATGGAATTTTCTTGGCAAGATTTTTTCAGAGGCGGTTTGCCTTTTGCCTTCTTCTGCCTCCTCCTCCTTTTTCTTTTTAAGTACAGGTGGTTAATATACAAGTGATGTGCTGCCTCTTCTCCTGTTGTGCCCTCTGTATCAGCTGCAGAAGACACAGCAGGGGATGTACTGCTTTTCTCCTTATGTGCTTTCTCCACCTGGGAAGCCTGCTGGAGAAGGCATAGTAGAACACAGTTCTTACCAACTGCTTTCTTTCTGTGTGCTTCTCTGAAAAGGAACTGAAAAGGTCTCATGGCAAGCCAGTTCAGCCCAGTTTAGCCCCCATGGGATCAATAGTTGCTGCCTCGTCTGATCTCTCTGGAGAGCATCTGCACAGTTCTCTTGCCAGGAAAAAGTGAGCTCTGGTGTTTTGTGCTGTAACCCTCTTTTAAAATTGGTAGTGTGTTAAATAAAATTGCCAACTTAGTGGCGACTTCAGCTCCATCAGAATGCACCCCCAATGATTCTTTGTGGAATCGGTTCCCTCGGTTTACACCAGTGTCAATTACATCATAAGTCCAGGAATACAACCCTAACATAAACTGAGACGTGTTTGTATGCATTTCTCTCCTGTCCTGTGGGGCACTTTTGTTTTAATAAAGATGAGTGGCTGTGTTGACTGTCATTAGCATATAAGCATCTAATCAAGCTGGTGTTACTTAGAGATGTCTGGTAAACTAGCTGTGAAACAAAGGTGGTGTGGCATTTTGAAACAAACACAGTAGCTCAAGCAGAACATCCTTCTTCATATAAAAATCTTAATATTGTGAAACTGTTTGCAGAGAGGGTAACTTTCAGGAAGAAAAGCCAATGTAGCCCAAATGTCTATCCCCTTTTCTAATCTCTTTGCTAGTACTTGTGATAGCATATGGAAAGGGAACTACTGTGCCACAAGAGCTCTCTGACAGAGAAGGATAAATATCTCGCAAAACTACAAATCCCAGAATTCCATAGCGTTGAGTCATGGCAGTTAAAGTGGTGTCCAAATGGATTATTTCTGCAGGGCAGGTTTAGCTGCAATCTAAGATCAAAGAAGAAATTGCAAAGACAGGCTTATTGCTGAACATAAAACAAAAATAATGACCATGAAAAATCTATACAAATTCAACCTAGACAGTAAAGAAATTGAATTGCAAAAGAGTACCTTGGATCAAAATGGGGACTGCAGTCAAGAGAGCCAAAGACAACTGGGAATGGGGAGGGCAGCTGTGAAAGAAGTAGAAAAGATGCTAAAGTGTAAATATATACAATTGAACATGAAAGTTAGAATTGTACAAGCCACTGTATTCCCTATTACCATGTACAGATGTGAGAGCTGGACAGTGAGAAAAGCAGATAAGAGAAAGATCAATTCATTTAAAATGTGGTGCTGAAGAAGAGTGCTGAGGATACTGTGGACAGCCAAAAAGACAAACAAATGGGTCATTAAACAGATCATGCCTGAAATCTCTCTGGAAGCAAAGATTATAAAGTTGAGGTTGTCATACTTCGGCCACTTCATGAGAAGGCATGACTCAGTGGGAAAGACAATAATGCTAAGAAAGGTGGAAAGATGCAGAAAAAGAGGAAGACAGCATGCTAGATGGATGGACTACTAAGGAGATCATGGGTTTGCATTTACAGGACCTAAGCAGAGCAGTGAAGGATAGGAAGTCTTGGAGATGTTTCATCCATGGGGTCGTTTGAGATTGACTCAAAGGCAATTAACAACAAGAAAAAACAAACCTTTTTTCTCTTCCTTGTTTTTAACCTTTTTGCCTGGTGAAGAAGCCAGTGAAGCTTTGAAAGCTTGCATAAGGTATTTTGTGATTTGGAGTTGGCCCTATAAAGGTATCGCAGCTTGTGGATTTTGTTTTATTGCCCTGAACTGTTTCCTCTCTCCCCCATGTGCTTTTCCACAGGGGAAGGAAGCTTACTTAGTGAGAATACTATCCCATCCCCATGGCTATGGAACTACAAGAAGAGGGGAGCAAAGTATTTGTTCATTTAGACTACACTGAATTTGTTGTTTTATTGTCAAACATGCTGTAATAGGTTATTATATAGGTTTGCATCTGCTTGTACATGCAGTTGAGGTCTGGATTGATAAAAGTTTCAATCCAGTGTCTTGTACAATCTTTCATTATTGAGGTTCTGTTCTCTCATATGAGCTTACTCATGTTTTGTGATTCTCTGGGAAGGCTCTTTTGTGTCTCACCAGCTTCAGGTTCTTCAGAGAAAGCCTTCTTGGTGTTGTGTCTAGGCTTTGCTGTTAGAGGAGCATCCACTTTGCTCTCCTTCCATTGACAGATGAAGACCTTTAGTTTTGGCAGATCTTTGAGGCCTTTATCAGAGGGAAAAGCCTTTTCAAAAAGTGCCGTCAATCGTCATGTTTTAGATGTATTAAATTAATTGTTAACCAAACTATTAATTATTGTATATATTCTATAGTAAAATATATATTATTTTTTTATTATGTGGATTTTTAGCTGTATCTTTTTGGAAACAGTTTCTGTTTCAGTATAGCAACTTCCTGCTAGAGATGTGAATACTTGGTTTTAGTTAAGTTTTGATAAGAGTTTAGAAAAATTAGCAAATTTCTTTGTATCTCGGATGGAAGGAATGTCAGATTTAGACAATTTGAATGTTGACTTAACTGAAGCTGATTTGTCTATCCAGCGCCAAACTTTGAGTGCTTACCTCTTAGAAGTCTGGGTTTGAATCCCTTTGTATTCACCCATGTGGCATAGAGGTTACTGCCTCTTTCCCTCTCCTTCTTCATTCCTTCACTCATCTTTCAACATAGACAGGTACAACATTGTCTTTCTGCTGGGAATAGTTGTACCTATTGAAGCTAGCCAGTGCAAATGGAGAGGATTTTTGTTGTTATTGTTCTTTTAAAAGAATTTGCCAACTGTCACAAATGTATTTGAATTTGGGAATGGTAGCATGTAAAATTTAAAAACATTTTAATGGCATTAAAAGTGCAACTGACAGTTCTTCATGGTCTCTGTGATACAAATGGTATTATCTGCACCTGTACAGTGCATAGTTCAGAAATATATACAGCTATTACATAAGTTTTTTGGCAGTAATTCTCCCGTCCTTGGACCCCTTATTCCCTTGGTTCCTGCCTCAGTCCTTAATTCCTTTTTGTCTGCCACAGCAGCAGAATTGGAGGGACAGATAAAGTTATTGTTATGGTCTGTTGACAAGGATTGATACTTTTAGATCCTAACAGTCTTATCAAAAAGGTCTGCTTAACATTGGATGTTCCTTCAGGAGCTTTTCATTTTACTTTGTTTGAGTACTATTTCACACAGATATACTTGTGGAGTCGAAGGCTTTCATGGCCAGCATCCATAGTTTTTTGTGGAGCTTTCAGGCTATGTGGCCATGTTCTAGAAGAGCTCTAGAACTCTTCTAGAAAATGGTCAAATAGCCCGAAAGCTCCACAAAAAACAATCTGAAAGTTCCTTCTCATGTGGCAACCACATGAAACTCTGAATCGGGATTTGCTATGTATTGTGAATTCAACAAATTCTGTTTCTCTTCATGGTTCTATGAAGCTTTTAGGCTTGTACATACAGCAAAAACATATTTCCAGTTTAATATTTCAGATGCTTGTTACAATAATGTTTGAGAGTCAACGTGGGATCAGTTTCTATGTGTAGTTCCACATTCTTCTATCATGACCCAGTAGTATGTATCGATTTCCGCCCTGTATTGTATTAATAGTTTTATCTTGAAAAGCAAGAATCTCTGGCATTCTCATATCTGAGAAGCTTGAATGAATAGCCAAACTGATCTTAATTCAATCATAATTAACTTCTTATGGAAAACAATTTTAAGTGCTTTTAGAATATTTCAGTTTTGGTATTGACCTACTTTTCAGAATTCATAAACAGGGTCATTGGAAACTTTCACTTGCAGTGTCTTACTTCTGAAGTTTGTATTGTAAAAACATGGATAATGGAGCTCTGTTAAATATAGAAAATATTGTTTGCAACAAATCTTCTTTAGCAACTAATTACAGTAGCTGCTACCTGGGTATTCCCAAAATGGGTCACCTTAATTATAATGATAAATTGTTTATTGTGAAGCTTGTACCTAAAACGAAGTCACTTAAATGAACACAATTCCATGGTTTTACTGAAATAACAACAGGTCTTTCCTCCTTGTTGAACTTGGGAATCCTATCATTTTTCTTTACAAAGTTCACTCAGTTTACTTTACTGATTTATTCAGTCCAGATTTACTTTATTTCTTCTTTTGAAGAACTCTATTAAATCTATGCTGTCAGAGTCTGTTGCTTCTGTTTAAATACTGTTTTTTCATGCAAGATGAAGCTTAATTTTTTTTACAGAAAAGAATTTATTACCTCAAGATTGTTGTCACAGTTAATTGTTAAAATGTATTAAAATTTAATATTTGTTTGTTAAAATATTTATATCCTGTCCTATATCTGAAGATCTCAGGCTACATATAATAAAATGTAAGTCAATAAATAGTAATAATTTTGAAAGACTAAAGATATATTAAATAACTAATCACTTAGAACCAGACAATTTTTAAAACAGTTTTAAAAAATGCTGAAATTCTGTGCAGAATATTGGCTGCATATCAATTTAGTTGACAGCTGAAAAACTAACAACCTTTGACACAGGAGAATTTGCAAGTGCCCATAGTGACTTTACTTTCACTGCATTCTTTCAGTTTGAATGCCTGTGGAAGCAGATGTGTATTTAAAGCTTTTCTCTCTCTGTACCCAGGAGGGGGGAAAGAAAGTATATGCTCAACTTGCAGTAATCCCATGTTTATCTTCCACCTCTGTAGTGGCTTGTGGACAATAGGGTTGCCATTTTTTTTAACAATTTGAAAATACAACCCAGACTTGTAGGGTACTACTTTTTCTCCCCTGCTATTCATCAGCTAGCTTTAAATCAGAGATGGACTGGTCTATCCCCCAGTCTAGTCTTAATGTGGTTCTTTAGTCTTCCATTCTTGCCCACCTCTGCTTTAAATGTTAGTTATGTCCTGGTTGGTGATAGCTGTTTTGATCTGTGGTCAATGCATTGTAGCAATGTCCATTAGGGAAGTACACAGTAAAATTATGGTGATTCCCCTACAATATATTTTGCAGAGAGGGCCACTGCATGTCTATTAAAGGCATGAAAACATTATATTCAACTGCTATGCGTGCAGTAACTGTTGATGCTGTTGCAGTGGCTCCTTGTGCTTTAAATCTATAAATAAAGTAGTGTTGCAAAAAAAGGGGGGGGAGTAATTAGAAGATCTGTAAGACAAAGGACATAATTACCATTTTCAATTTGTATTAGGGGACAACACTTTATGGTGAGACAAAAAAGTATTCCTTAAAGGCCAGTATGCAAAGACACTCTCCTGCACAATCTGAAAATTTCAAAGCTAGAAAATCTGGTTTAGAAACTCAAAGCAGATAATCAAAATAGGTACAGATTGAGTTTTCCTTATCTGGAATCACCAAATACTCCAAAACACAGAACTTTTTTCATGGGTATGTGAGGGGCTAAACAGACAGGCAAAAAGAGGTGCTTTCAGGCTGGCTTGAAAGCCCGGCATTTAGATGACACATACCTTGAAGCCAGAAGGAAAGTGTCCTTATGCAGAGAAAAGCTGTTTTAAAAAGAAGCAGTTTTTTCCATTTCTTCCTGGCTTGAAGCCGTGTCATGTGGTCATGACATGAGCACTCCAGCTGCCTTGGGAGCTGGCAGAGCAGTTGGTGGGGTTTCAGTGTGGCTTCAGAAAAGGCAGCTTCAAGCCACTTTTTCCTGCCCATCTGTTTCACCCCTGAGATAGTGACACCTTTGCTTTCTGATGGTTCAGTGTACACAAACTTTGAATCATGCAAAGAATTATTAAAAATATTGTATAAAAATATTGTATGAGGTATATATGAAACATAAATGAATTTTATGTTTAGACTTGGCTCCCATCTCCAAACATTGTGTGTAAAACTACTTTCAGGTTATATATATTAGGTATACAGGAAACATAAGTGAATTTCATATTTAGACTTGGGTCCCATTCCAAGATATCACATCAAGTATATATTCACATATTCCAAAATCTGAAAACAATTGAAATCAAAAACACTTCTGGTCCCAAGCATTTCATATAAGACTCGGCCTGTATCATGAACTGACCAACACTCTAAAATCTACTAAACTCAAGTGAAGTTTTGTTTCCAAATAATTGGCTGAACATTTAAAATTCATTTCCTCCTCTGTTGCTATAATTTGTAATATCTGTATTTAGTGTATTCTTTGCCTGCAGGATATCCTTGGTGTCACCACTTCAGCAGTCAAAGTAGCATAGCTGGGATAGTGTATTCCCCAAGGCCTGTAAACAGAGAATCACTTCTCTTGAATACAAAAGCAGTGCCTTCACTCTAGCACTTCTTTGATGGTACCTTCTGCAGCATTGGTGGCTATCTATGCAAAGTAGACTAAAGGGATAAGGTAGCCTCTGATGAGGTGTTAACAAGGGTTAAATAGAGCCGATTTAATCTATTGTTTTCTAATTGCTGCTTCTGTCCCTAGTCCTAAAATCAACCAAGTGTGGTGATTAACCAGATTGGGTCAAATCTAGCTTCTAATCTGGTGAAGGGCAGTTTTAAGAAGGAATGTTAGAGGGTGCATAGTAAAGGTATACCTGTAGTTGTTTTGATGTTGTCATTGTTGTTTGTTGTGTGCTTCCAACTCATTTCTGACTTCTGGCGACCCTAAGGGAGGATTTCTTGGGGAGGGGGAGTTCTTGGCAAGTTTCTTCAGAGAGGGTTTGCCATTGCCATCCTATGAGACTGAGAGAGTGTGACTTGCCCAAGGTCACCAATGGGTTTCCATAGTGAAGCTGAGATTTGAACCCTCCAGAGTCCTTATGCCACATGCAAATAACTTCACCATGCTGGCTATAGTATTAACTGTTAACTGTTAATTAACCAAGTGAAGTGAATAGAGAAGCTCCTCTTTATGCCTCCCCAGCTCCTTGTTTTTCTTCTCATCTCTGCTGTCTAGCTAGACATTTTTTATCAGCATCGAAATTGGGAGTATGGTGAAAGAGGGTGGCGAAACATAGACCTTCAGTGTCTGGTTGTAGCAGCATATCTTCAGGAACAAAGCAGTAAAGTTTTAGTTGTGTAAGAACAGGATTCTCCTCTAATTTATTTTACTATAGCCTTGTATGCTTGCCTGCAACAAGCAAGGTAAATTACAGCTGCTTTTATTAGCCCTACTGTGCATGTGTGAAACACAGAGTAAAAGAGAGACAGCAGATATATCTTCCTCACCAGATAGATACTGTACTCAGGATGTTAAAAACAAAACAAAACATCCACATAGATACATACGCATTTCCAAAATGGAAATTGTACCAGAAGTGAAAGCTGGGGGGGAGGAAATATTTTGGTGCATTTTAGAAGAAGCCTTCAAATGGTCTCCAGAAGGTTCAAAATGTTTTCCTTTACTTATGCAAGGTTTATATAACCTAGTTGTTTCATTTCATTTGTGCATATTGGTTGTCTCAAATAAAACCTCTCCAAAACATGTTGAATTAGTCTTCTTTTTTGTAGTGTTGGAACTGATTCAGTGTTATTTCTTCCTCTGGTACCAAATTTTCTTTTAAACAAGTAATGCTTAAGAACACAATACTTAATTATCTGATCGATACCTATAAAGTGATAATGCAGGGAACAAATAATCTTCTCATGTCACTTTCCTTAATAAGTTATTGCTATTGTGCATACATTATTTAAAACAATAAATAATAAACAGAATTTTAAACATTTTCGCAGATACATATTATTGTACTCAAGGCCCTAGGTAGGTTTCAGTAACTCACTTGTTTTATAAGTACAGTTTTGGGTAGTGAAGTAGCCCTCAAATTTGAATCTCCTAAAGAAAAACATATGAAACATACCATATGTAAGCAGCCTTACCAAAAATGCTGATTCATCTGATGGTGGTTTCTGCAGCTGATTCATGGAAATTGAACAGAATATTCTTTCCACTTCCTTACTTCTTTTAAGGGTAGAAACTCACTTTTACCAAATGGCTTCTCTCTATTTGAAATGGAATAAAAAATAACAAATTCACTTAAATTTGCCTGCCCTTTCTTGACTGACATGTAAACTTCAATGACCAATTTAAATAGCTGGAATTAGTAGGATGGTCATTAGCAGCTACTGTACATATGAAAGTATGATAAGACATTTTTATATATCCTCCTATTCTGTGTTCCCCAAACTTTGCTCCTTGAAGTGATTTGGATTTTAACTCCCAGAAGCCCCAGCCAACTTGGCCAACAATGTGGAATTCTGGGAACTGAAGCATAAAACATCTGGAGAACCAAAGTTTGGTTACGATTGTTCTAATATAATAATACTTCAGCTCTTAAAATACTGCTACTCAAAGTGGTGGTCTGTGGGCCAACACCAGTCCAAGAGCCAGTGAGTCCATGGCCAGTTTCCAGGAAAACTATACCAATATAATTATAATGTGGTAGAAATTAGCTAGTAGTCCCAGGTATGGGGAGGGGGATTGCCAACCTGCCACAACAGCTTGAGAAGCACAGTTAAAAGACAATACTGTCTTCTTCCTGTTTCTTTTGCTAGAACTAATTAGAATCCTGTCATATTTTGAAGCTAATCCTGTGCGTTTTCATTTAATAAATCCTACTGGATTGGTAGAGTTTATGCATTTTAGGCAAACTATTTCCTCACAGCTTCTATGTGAAGGCTTATCTGGTCTTTGAATAAACCTGGTCTCTTTCTCTTTACAGGAGGCTTAGTAGTATCTAGGATTCCCTTCCTTATCTTCTGAGTAGTCAATATCCAACATAGAATAGAACTCCTTTCACTAAGTTTGTGTTTACATACAAGTGAGAGCTTTCCTCTGGCTTGCATCAGCTTTAGATAAATGTCAAGGTGCCTAAAACCATTGGATGGGATGTTTGGTTGTACTGTATGTACTTTGTTCATGATGATTGGTAATTGTCCTAAGGTGAGAGGGCTACCATTAAATTGTTAATGGAAACAAATTTGTTTTAGGAAATGCCTGAAGTATATACAGCATTATAACATGTTGTATGTGTTTTATTTACAATTGCTGTAGTATTTATTACCTGAGTATGTCAAGAAATACCTTTGTTAGATGCCTGGCTGACTAAACAGCAAGATAACATGGCTGACATTGCTCTCTGCATTTAGTTTAGACCCTCTGAATAGAGGCCACACCTGCCGTTATTTTAGTTCTTCTCCAAATCACACTTTGGTAGCTGTTTTTCCTGTTATATTGAAACACATTTGTCTGAGTTTTGTGTAACCTCTTTTCTTTGTTCCACCAGCAGAGTAGGTAGCTGCTAATCCCAGCCTTGCTGCCCCAGCAGAAATGCTTGTTCTAAGTGTTTTCTATCCAGCCTGAAAACACACACACACACAAAAAATCACCTTTAGCTTGGCAGTTTGTAGTCCCCCATCAAATGAGTTCATTCATTATAAGCTGGTTGATTTGCTAAGTGGCTCAGTTCTGTAACTTTGTGAGAATCTATCTGTGTTTACTTTCTCAGTTTAAATTGTAAGTCACTTTACTAATCGTCACAAAGAGGCAGCATATAAATAAAGTTTATTGTTATTATAATCAATACCAGTCTTTGTCAATTTCATCATGTCATGTTTGTTGTATAGGGCATCTCTGTTTTGTAACTGTTGTATCCTACTGGCTGTCATCTGAGAGTTCTTGGTGATAGCACATTTCTGCTAGGAAAGCTTCAATTAATGCAGTTTAAAATGTCTGCCAGACTATTGGAATAGCCTCATACTGGTGACATTTTACTGATCTGCAGTGATAAAGTGACCATTATATCTTGCAAAGTGAGCAGATTTATCAGCTGTGTAAGATAAGGGACAAAACAATATGGGACCCGGAGAGTAGGAATCTTTTCTTGGCCTTTTCTCTGAATTCCACAAACTTTTTTTTAATAAAAAGATTCACTTTTTTATCTTCGGTTTTAAATGTAAAAATGGGTGCTTCACAATTCCTGCCCTTACCTTTTTCGATATCGATTGGCAACCATTATTGAGTCTGAGCAATTATCCTAACCAACTGTATTAAGGCCATCCAACACCGAACACAAACTGAGTTTTTCCAGTTACCAAGATGTTACCTAAGAAAAGATTTAAAATTGACACCCTATAAACTGATAATGTATATTTACTCTAAGTACCCAGTCATTCTTGAGCTAGCTGTTCTGTCAGAGCCAATCTGTCTTCCATATAAGAAAATAATCCACCGTTTTCATGCTGCTATCAGTCTGCCCTTCTGTAGTCAGTTATGCCACTCTAGAATGCCTTCTGGCATGGTTTTTCTGGGAAACACCAACTAGGAAACAGCAGGAGAGGCAGGGAAATCCAAACAACAAAAAAGTGAATATGATAATAAACATTTTGAAACATACTGATCACAGAATAACCAAAGCCCAAAGGCAACTAAATATGACAGATGACCAACCATATAATAGAATATATTTCCTATTTGGTGTTTTGTTTGTTTTGAAACCCTCCTGTGTTTCCTGTGTTAGGGTTTTTATGGGACCACAGAAGGCTACAGCCAAGAAAAGACAGACAGCCACACTCCATGTGCAGAATCCAGTACAGAATGTAGTTCTTAAATTTAGTAGAGTACTATGTAGTTAAATTCTAGGCATCACATCTAGAAATCCAAGCTGTTACAATATTTAAGCGCTCCAGATAACAGCCCTTAGGCCTTCCCTCTTCCATGGAGTGATACCATTTATATTGCAGTCATGCCCATTGCATTTGAGTCATGTTTAGCAACTACCTCTTTCCTACAAAGATAGGAATCTCTCATTAGATCATAACCCTGTAATATTGATTCATCTGATCATCTTGATCTGAAAGTTTCCCTTGCATTTCTGATTACTATATATTTCTGTTTTTCTTCAATCTCTGCAATGTCTTGCACTATTTGCATCTATTTAACAAACTGTTGTTTGTTTGAAGTGGAAGTGTTTGATTTAAATGAAGGAATTCAAACATTTTGACTGAAAAGGGATTTCAGTCAACACAGGCCCTATCTAACAAGAGGCAGGATCTTGAACTTGATACCCTGTGCTTCCAGAATGCATGACAGAAGCAGGGACAATTTACGGTAGCTTTCCCAACAGCTTGCAGAAGTACAGTGCTTCACCTTTATATGTACTGGATGCTACATGTGCCCAGAAACACAGGGCCAATGAAATTTATGTCTTCCTTCAAATCTTTGGGGTTTGAAGGGACTGGGGATTGCTCCCCACATTTCAAATTTGGTAGTTAGTTTAGCACTCATCTGTGATTGACTGATATTGGCCACTGCTCAAACAAGTTAAAATTTTCTGAATCACAGCTGACAGTGATTAGGAGAGGAACCATACTGGTAAGGAATATGCCCTGCATATAGGAATTCTCAAGGCTTAATCCCTGGCAACTTCCAGTAAAAGGATCAAACAACAGGCAATGTGAAAACCCTCTACCCAGGCGTCTCTGATCATTTTTCTTGCTATGTTGCTAGTACCACCACTAAAATGACAAACAATTAGGTTTCCTTTCGATTTTGGATGTACAGAAGTCATTGTACTGTTGTAGAGCGAATGCTTCCCCAACTCCTAGCCTGAGAGTTAAGACTAGGGATTTGGTCAGTTCATTGCTGAGGTGCCAAGTATACTTTCCTTTTGAGTGACCTCTCAACAAATGTCACAATAATTTCTATTGCAGGAAAAGTTCTTGGGTGCTTCCTTAACCACTATAATCCTAGGATGTCTGGCCAAACCACAAATACACTGTCAGCTTTTTCTGCAAGGGAAACTTTATATTTTCTATAGAGTACTACTAAGTTGATAACATTTTGATCTTGAGATGATAATATGACACAGTTTGACAAATGGATAGTAACTCTCATGGGCTTTACAATAAGGGTAAATTGGAAGTAATTTGTGAGATTTAGTAATTTAATTTTTCTAGACATGTTGAGCCTTGTGTCCCTGGAAACTATTCAGGGATCTAATATGCAGACTCATGTCTTTCATGTGAGAGTACAGTTAAAGATATTGTTGAGTAGCATGTCTACCAGATTATGTTGGACATCTGTTGGGTTTATGAAGACAGAAATGGGTTTCATATGAATGTACCTTCATATGATAGGTGAGCGGGGGCACAATTTCTATAGTATTCACATTCCTTAAATATAATTGTGCATATGAGTGCATTTTAAAATAGAGTTAAGGAAACCAAAATGGTCTGAAAAGAATCTGTGACTTTCTAGGACTGAAAAAGAGAGGAATCAATCACTTGAGGAGTTGTGGACTGCACTGGGGCAGAACAACAGGAAGTAATCTACTGAAACCATTACATACACAGAAACATTAGAACATTACATATGAAATTTATTTCAATAGCATTAAATATTAGAAATGGTTTAGTTAAATTATTGTTAATGAACTCATCATTAATACATAAGTTAGCAAGACAGGCAATTGGTTGGTCTCGTTGTTGGGTGCCTTCGAGTAGTTTCAAAATTAGATTTACTGAATATGGCATGGAGGCTGCCACTATGGATTATGGGGGTGCATTTTGTTATTGGCCTTATCAGAATTTATTTTAAAGTTGCCTTCCTGCATCTTGGAATTTTGTTGCCAATAATGCAGTCATTCCCTGGGGATGATAAGAGTCCAACACATCTAGAAACCCTCATGTTTCAGAAATTCTGTTCTAAAGTATGTGGTCTCTAATTTGTACTGTATCTCTCTTTTCATTCTGACCCTCTACTTTCAACAACAAATACACTGTTCCTTTACATTCAAATGTCTTGTATGTTGAAGGTTCATGAAGTGTTATGTTAAAGGTTAAGCACTGAAGTGGTAATTTCAGCTTTTCACATTTGCTGATGTTAGGGACACAAGACCCCATGAAGGTGGAAAAATGGCAAATAAAAAGAACTTTATTTTTAACCTAAGAAACGCCTCTAGGAATATCTAGGTCCTCTAGAGCAACTTTCTGGGCAACATCCACTGGAAATTGGCCACAGAATTGTGCTGGAGAATCTGCAAATGCCTAGTGATGTGTTCTCTCTAGGAATCTCTAGGTCCTCCAGTGCAACCTCTGGTGGAAGTTGGTCATAGAGTCCAGCTGGAGGACTAGAGATTTAGTCAAATCCATGAATAAACAAATCCACAAAAGTCAAAGCCGCAAATATGTAGAGACAACTGTCTTGAACCTTCAGAAAGCAAAGGTGTCACTACCTCAGCCACCTGTGTGGACAATTTTTGATTTTGAAGTATTTCATATTTCCAGATAAGGGATACTCAATCCTGTATGTATATCCCATCCTTCATTGTGGGATTTGATATAGGCCTACCCAGACTCTAAATTTTCAATCCCTCTAACTTTCCAGGCATGTTCAGTGGGAACAAGGGAAAAACTTTTTCAGCGGCTGCTTCCAGGGTTTGTAATGCCTTTCAGGAAGAGGTTTGTGTGGCTCCCTCTGTGCCGTCCTGTCAGCAGGTGAAAACTTCTGTTCTGACTGTCTTTTTGAAATTGACTTCCAAGGTTTTCAGTAGTGTGCTCTTTTGCTGATCTCAATGAATCTATGTTTTAATTAGTTTTAATTTTCTATTTTTTTGTTCAATTTGATCACTGAATAAGGAGGGGTGTGAAAAGTGGGAGGGAAAGAGAAAGAAACTGAAATGGAAGGAAATGGAAGACTGATGAAAATGCTCTGCTTAACTATCTAAGCCACTAGCAATGTGTGAGCAACGCTAAATATACTAAACCTGCATTATTATACATGATAATGTACAATGAACCCAATAAATCAATAGAAATAATTAGAAGGGCACTGTAAAGAGTTATAGTACACCCCTCCAGAAAACATATAGGAGGAGTAGATAATGCCAACCTTTTTGGCCTAAACAATATTGGTCTCTGTAACAACAATGGCAGCTTGAGGGCTAAGCAGACAAAATCAGTCCTCTGTTCCATTCCAGAGCAGGAATCGCTTGTTTTCTTCCTTTACATTCTTCTTCTTCTTCCTTTTTCTGCTTTTCTTCATTCCCAGCTATTCTTCCGCTGGGTTTCCAGAACCCTCTCTATCTCATTTTTTGCTGAAGACAACCATGATACAGAAAGCAGATCCTGTACAGATGATAAACTTCCTCTAGTTCTAATCCTTCTCCTTAGGCCTTCTTGCCTTCCTGAGGCTGCATCTGTACTGAAGAAATAATGAAGTTTGACACCTCTTTAATTGCAATGGCTCAATGTTACAGAATTCTGGGCTTGGTATTTTGTGAGGTACTTAAGTCTTCACTGTCAGAGTACTCTGGTGCCACAGCAAATTACAAATCCCAGGCATCCATGGCAGTTAAAACAATGCCAAACTGCATTATTTATGTAGTGCAGATGCCATTTTCATCTGTGAGAAAATAATAATAATAATAATAATAATTTCTAATACTAACATGATAAAAACAACTTGTTAAAGTATGGGATTAACTTCAGCATTGATCAAGAAATCTAGCTGGTTACGTCATGTTCGGAGAAAAATCTCATGAGTTAATAACTTGAGTTAACTGACTAGTTAATTTCAATGCTCTGCTGTACTGGAGGGCACTACAAAGATCTTGTTCCACTCAAGCTAGAGTCTTTGACAAGAGTGCTTGTCTTGGGGGGACACAGGTATCTTTGTTGCAGTCATCTTTTATTTATTTAACACGTTTTTATTTCTGCCCTTCAAAATCAGTTCTCAGGGCAATTTGCAAATAGGAGAGAGGCTGCAGTGCAAAAAAAAACCCTGTACAATCAAAAACACAAGAAACAAAAAGTAAATCATTAAAAAAACCATGCAGTCTTCCTGGCTAGAGCCATCTTCCAGCATAATCCAATGGGGTGTATATCAGTTTGATTATTTCAGAATTTGTGCTTGGAATTAAAACTTTACTATTGTAACTTGATTTTAGCAAAGTATTTGATCTAAGTTCTCATTGTTTACACTGAGTAATATATAAATGGCTATGCTAGGAATTAAAAGTTGGCTTATATGTATTAAAAGGCAACGGTGGCTTTAAACTTTAAAGAAACTGAGGATTACTCACAACTGATCATCTTATATCAGACAGTGTTACATAACATGGAAGAATCAAGCATGAGTATTTTAGAACTAGGGAAGAAAAATGATAATGCATACACCTGTGTGGTCAAAAGATAAAGGCAGTAGTTCACTGACTTGAGACAATTTGTAATCCTTCTTGAAAGTAAAGCACCTGCATTTCAATAATAGCTGCTATTTATGCACATAGAAGAGCATATTAAATTAGAGGTACTGTGAATCTTGATCTTTGTCAGTTGCCTCAGAGTATATAGGTGATTGAACTCATACGTATTTCTAATCTGGGTCAAGATGGGAAATGTTAGCTGAATGCAAATTTGGAATTCTTAATTGGGCATGTATGTTCATCACAAAGGCCAGTAGATAACCTGAAAAACACAAAGAATCTTTGCCATTTATCATTGCTAAATGTGCAGTAGTCTTTCTGCTTCATTTCCTGTTGAATAGAGCTCGGATGAGTGCTTTGATTGCTTTGTGTGACCTATGACTTGTAAGACCTTTTAAGAACTAATTAACCTGTTTTGTTTTACTGGAGCCAACATGTGAATTTTAGGTGTCTTTTCAGTGGTAACCATGCAGTTGAAGGTGAACTTGAAATTTATAAAATAGCAAAATCAAAAATCAAAAAATTGTTTGGTTATTTTCCAGATTTAATTTTGATGGAAATAAATCCACAGAGTTTACAGGAGAGGCTTGAGGATTTTGGTTAACATCCAGATTGTAATGCAGCTCTTGAAACTGGCAATACTTTTCCTGATTCTAAAAATAGCCAAAATGATAAAACAGTTTAAAAATGTGTTAGAACGACATATGTAAGTATGATTCCCCCCCCCCCCCCCAGTTTTAAAAAATATTTGGCAATACAATTGGATAGATTCAGGAATGAATTTACATGAAACTGACATGAAACAGATTTAATTCATCCATTCCTAATATTTACTATTGTATACAATTATTTTACTCATCTTGCTTGTGGCCTAAAAAATGTTGGTGCCTCACTGCCCATTTGTTTGGAGAGGGTTATTACAGGTGGCTGGTCAAGTAGTTATTTAAAAGCCTCTTAAAATACATATCTTGTGACTTTGGGGTAACTGAGGGGTGAAGCAGACTGCTCCTTTGCGCTGGCTGAAAGTGGTGTCTGAGTGCGGTGTTTTAACACTGCACACTCTGACGCTGCCGGGAAGCCACATGGTTGCCAGCACATGCGCTGGCTTCACGGCTTTTTGGTGGTATGGCATTTACACACACCACACCTACAGAAATGCTGAAAAGTCGCCGCCACAGCAGAAAGGGCAGTTTTTTCCACCCCAAATAGGAGCAGACTGGCTAGATTGGGGCTGCAACTTGTGGTTGCTGCAGCCCCAGTCCAGCTCTCTCGGAGGCGACATCACGCCACTCCTTCAGGGCCATCTACTTCACCCCTAAGTAAAGTCTTGCAGCAGTTTAGCCTACTTGCTTCTTTGAAGAATTTGTCCAGGTGGAACTTTCAGGCTTGATTAGTTGAAGACTATTGATTTAAACAAGAAAGGAAAAGAGCATAATCTAGAGTATTTCATTTTAAGCTTTTATTTTTATTTCATTAAAACAATAGCATTTAAATGCCAAAGGTTTTATTGCCAAATTAATGCTTCAGAGTATAGCTGAATATAATAAATGACCAGGCCTTTGCGTCTGGATTCTTGTAAAGTATTTAGAAGTGCATTGTAATATAAGAAGCTGCCTTGTACTGAATCAGGCACTGGTCTACCTGGCTCTTAGCATTGTTTGCACAGACGTGCAGCTCTCCATGAGTTTAAGTAGGGCTATTCCTTAGCCTTATTTGGAGATACCAGTGAACATGATTCATTCTGCTTTCATAGGTTGTACTTTACCAGTCAGCTATGGATTTTTTTGGAAAGTAGAATCTGCAGGTTTCCTAAGGTTTTTAGAGAGATAATAGAACAGAAATAAACAAGACAAATTAACTAATGGGGGGATGTAACAAAGTGCTTCCTTAGTTGTATAGATAAATTAAACCTGCAGTGATTAATACTGGCAGATTAACAGATGTATTTTAATAAATTTCATTTCTGCTTCACATTTCTGCTTATTTAGATCAGACTTAGTTTGTTAAAATATGTATTGTGGCCATCTAACAGATATAAGCATAAAGAAATAATTGTTACAGTACCTTGCTAAGTCAATGAAAAGTGGGTGTCAAGTTGCAGAAATGAGTACTGATCAAGAACTGTGTAGACAAGGAAGAAAAAAGCAGGATGTGAGATTTCCAATTTTGAGAGTAAACTGTTCTAACAGAAAGCTTATGTTCTTCTCATCAGAGTACATTTTTACTTCATAGGATTCTCTCTAAAATTGAGATTAAGGCAGTTTGCACAGGTAAATATTAAACCTCCATAACAGAATAAATTTGACTTACATTACTCTAACTCTAAAGTGTTTCATAAGCTGAAACAAAACTTTGACAGTAAGGCACACCAATCATACAGTTCTAGGGGAATTGTGTTATAATTCCTAGGAGCTTAGTTTTGTCTTCTTCACTCTGTTCCATGAGCTTGCATGCATTTTGTCTTATTAAAACTCAAGAATAACTTTACAAAACTTATATGGGGGCAGATAGAAAGATTACTTTACATTCCATGTAAATTGTGATTTAAAGTGGCTGGCAATATCTCAAACAGTATTCATAAACTGTAAAGCGATATGAATGATAGTTTGGCCACTGGAGGGCTCTCATATTTTTCCTATTTTAATAGTGAATTATGAATGCACAGATCACTGCAGTAATGTCGGATGAATTATTTCATTATGTATATTTCTAATTGTTTGCCAGCTCCAAAACTTCACCCTTTGTAGCTTTTATTTCAAATGCACTGGGCACTGATAAATGGTTCTAATAGATATGCGACTTTTGTACACACTGTATTTACTGTTTTCTTCCAAGTAGCTTTAAATGGTGTTTAGGTCTCCTAGAAACTCCATAATGATCATGCTGAAGGAGAAATTTGCAAAAGACTTCTTCATTATGATTTAAGCCTGGTTTTTTCTCATCACATCTACATATTCTATACCTCACTAGATCCTAAATTCTTTCTTGGAGAGCAACGCAGGAACCTGCCTTCTGTTGCATCAGACCATTGGTCCAACTTTTCTAATCCAGTATTGTCAGCTCTTGACTAACAGTGGCTGTCCAAGGCAGGAATTTTTCTTAGCCCTATCTGGAGATCTTTATTATTTCTGGATGGTGATTTGAACATTGAACTGCAGTGCTGAACACCAGGATTTACATCCCAGCTCAGCATGCAAAGCCACTGGATCAGCCTCAGAGGAAGGCAAAGGCAAACTACCTCTGAATAAATCTCACCAAGAAAATCCTGTGATAGGGTCACCTTAGGGTCACCATAAGTTGGAAGCAACTTTAAGGCACTCAACTACCCATTGAAATTTTAACCAGGCCCAACCTTGCTTAGCTTTTGAAATTAGATGCAAGTGCATGTGTTTAGGGTGGTTTGGAGTTACAGAAATTTACAGAAATTTACAAGACTAATACATTCTGTTCATTGTTGTTGTCGTGTGTCTACAAGTTGTTTCTGATTTATGGCGACCCTATCATAGGGTTTTCTTGGCAAGTTTCTTGAGAGGGGGGGTTGCCATTGCTATCTTTACTTAGATTTTAATATGGAATATTCTTATAAAATACACTCTTGTATAGATTCAATATGGCATACATATGGATAGAGACAATAAACTTAGAATAACTTAGGATTTTTTCTTAATGTTGTTATCTAAGATGTGCTTTTTTTACACCACTTGCTGTCTGAACATTTTCAAATTGTTGATACAAGGGTCTGATCCTTGGCCTTTATCTACACAGAATGCATGCTCCAGCATTGACCTGTAGTAGCCTCCCAAGGGTAAAGGAAAAACTGCAGTACTGCAACAGTTGTGTAGTGGTCCCTTCCCCTTCTAAAAAGAGCTGAATTATGATTTTGGAGCTATGTTCAGATCTTATACAGCGAGGAAGCTCATTAACTTTGAGCTGATCTTTCAGCCTAACCTGCCTCAAAAAGTAAGGAAGTTCCTTGGGGTATTCTGCTTTGGTCAGGCCCCACCTGGAACTCTGTGTCCAGTTCTGGGCACCACAATTCAAAAAGGATGTGGAGAAACTGGAGCGTGTCCAAAGGAGGGCAACTAAGATGGTGAAGGGTCTGGAAACCATGCCCTATGAGGACCGCCTTAAGGAACTGGGGATGTTTAGCCTGGAGAAGAGAAGGTTAAGAGGTGATATGATAGCCCTGTTCAAATATTTAAAGGGATGTCATATTGAAGAGGGAGCAAGCTTGTTTTCTGCTGCTGCAGAGACTAGAACGCAGAACAATGGATGCAAGCTGCAGGAAAAGAGATTCCACCTCAACATTAGGAGGAACTTCCTGACAGTAAGGACTGTTTGACGATGGAACACACTCCCACGGAGTGTAGTAGAGTCTCCGTCCTTGGAGGTCTTTAAGCAGAGGCTGGATGGCCATCTGTCAGGGATGCTTTGACTGGGAATTCCTGCATGGCAGGGGGTTGGACTGGATGGCCCTTGTGGTCTCTTCCAATGATTCTATGAAAGGCATGATGAAGTTCTGACATATCAACTATGTCGCATTGTCCAAGAGAACTGTTACTCAACATGTAGGATGGGAAGAACATTTGGGGAGTAGTAATAGTTTTAAAATATTTTGTGGCTTCTTTTTGCCCTCGTTTACACAAATGCCACTTTATGTCCCACTCGACAGCTGCTACTCTTACCAGTTTCTCCCCAGTCAAAATCAGTTTTCCTGAGAATTGTACATTGCCTGCCTCTTCCATGTTTTTTGTAAAGAAATACACACATACTGGTTGACAAGAAAGGCATAACCTATCTATTTGCTTCTTTGTTAGTCAATAAATATATTAAGCAGGCAGTTTTCCTTTGGCTGCTAGGCTATCTCAGATGTTATAAGAAAGGAAATTATAAACCAAAATTAACAAAATGTTAGAATACCATCTCAACCCTGTTTACAAACTTGATACCTTGAAAGAATCTGTAATAGAGTGGTGAGATAAGTTTTATATCTTCAGTAGAAGTTCCTTGGAACTTTTAAAACTAAAATTATTATTTATTTTGATATAATCTGAATTAAATACAGCATATAAAAAACACTTTTTTCTGAACTTTTGTGAATGCCACCAAGTTGCATCCAGTTTAGATTTTCCTGTAAACTCATTTTCCTTTCAAAATAACATTAATATTTTGCAGTGAAATATGAACTTGAAATTATGTAATTAATTTATATCCTGCCTTTCTCCCAACATGGGGCCCAAGGTGGTTAACAAGCTGAATTAAATAGAGTTAAAACAAATCCATCCAGTTTCCTTGATAGGTTCATTGTTTTCTTATAATTATCTGGTGTCTCAGTATCTAATTGTTAATTTGATACATTTATAACACTGTTCCTTCTGTATTTGTTCTTCTTCGTATTACTTTTTTCCAGCTGTCCTCAAGACCTAAAATGGATGAACTTTTTGTACATGTATAATGAATCCTTTTGTTGCTTTCAGTTTGTCAGAGACATGGAGTATTTAAGACACTTCTTTGTTTTTTAATAAATGAATTGCTAAAAATGCTGTGCTCCTCTAACACAAGTATATAACCTTTCTTTTGCAATGTAATTTGTACTTCTATTCCCAAACATAATTGCCTGAATTCCAGTAGTACCATCTTTGAAATATCTGAACAGCAAAAGAAAGTGTCTTCCTAATTGGTTTTAAAAGACTGGTTGATTAAAATGTAGAACTGCTTCATAGCACAAGTATTTTTAGACCTTGGAACCTTTTATCTGATGTCCTGTTTGTAGATAATGGCAACAGGTTAATTGTGAACACTCTTGAAACAGTTTAATGAAATTCAGGTTAAGCATGCTTAAATGGCTGGAAAATGTTGTGCTTCATGTTGCTTGATTCCTGTTAACTGTATCTCAAGTCTGTCTTCTCAACACACACACAAACTTTGACATAATGGTTGGAGTTTATTTGAGATAAGAACTAAGGAATCCAATAACATAAGTATAGTCCTTCTCTGCCTGTCTGCTCAGTTACCTGGCTCACAAGAACAGTTATGTTGCAGCAGTAGTGATGTAGCTTGGCAGTACATGCTTTGAATGCTTAAAGTCACAGTTTCAGTCTCCAGCATTTCCAATTAAAAGATCACTCATACCATCATTGGAACTATCTTTCCATGATACTATAAACTGCTGGTAACTAGTATAATGATTAAATGAGTAGTTATAAAGCATCGTCATATGCTCGTATATTATTGGTGTCCCTTGTACTTGAAGCTTCATTGTTCAGGCTGTTATAAAACAGTACACATCTTATTTTCTCGGTCTTTAGGTTCTTCTTGGTATTTATTCTGTCTTGTTGTGCCTTGCAGAAATATTCCCCTTTGCCACGTGGAATAGAAATGGATTACATTGGCATTGTTAGTACTTAGTGTACATAAGATACTCAACACTGTTAAGGTGTAAAATATTTTTATTGCAGCCCAATAGTTAAGTATGGTACTGTAAATGAAAACAAACTGGCACTTGTTGATTACATAAGCAGTCTCTGTCTTTGCTATTCAAGTATAAGTAAAAAAAAAAAGTCAAAAAGTTGACCCCAAAACCTGAGTCGACTAATCCACAGGTCAATGTAAATACTGACTTTAACTCTTATCAGAGGGGGAATCATCTCCTCTTCTGTTTAGAAAGGCAAAAGACAAGAGCTTAGTGTGTCCCGGGAGTACCTAAAAGAGGCACCAATCCCCTCTACTATCTCTGCCTCACCACCGCTTCTGAGTTTTTTGAATTGAGTGTCTGAGTGGGAAAATGCTGGCATTGGCAGCTCTTTGACAGTTCAGTTCAAAGGAGTACAGAGAGGAGCCAGGATTTGAAGGATTTGAATAAGACATTTATGTAAGTCAGCTTTTCTGGGTTAAAATCAGAGTTACCATATTAAAATTAAAGGGTATAATCACTGCTGATGTAATGACAATTTGCTTTGCTTTGCTTTTTCATCCTACTTGACATGTGTGCACTTTCTTAGTCTTGTTAGTGCCTGATCACCTCTCTCACACATCACACAACCACCATTTACTATAGTTCTTTCCTCATCCATCCAGCCCTTAGGATGAGCACAAACAGTTATGCCTGCCAGAATTTTGTAAGTTCTTTGACATTGTTTTTCTTTGCTTTGTCCTTTACATCCTTTGCTACAATCTTTTAAGTGTCACTCTTAAGGTTATCCATGCGTTATATCAAAATCCATAATTTTGGCTCTGCTATGAACTTATGCATGAGGTCAACATATAGTCACGTACACATGATAGAGAATCCACCTGTGTACAGTTCCAATGGGATGTGATCTCTTGTTGTAGAAGGCTCCATAGTTGGTTATCTGCCCTAACAAACAAAATAATGGAACTTGAGCTATCCAAACAAGATTGGGATAAAGTAGCACATAAATATTAATTGGTTCTGGATTGTAATAAACTTATCTGAAACTAAGAACTTCCTCCAAAGCACCACTAAATCCATTGTTAAAATGTGTATAATGTCACAGACATCACAGAAGCAACCAAGTGGGCAGTGGTAACGCTGATGTGAAAGAATCATCAGCTGAAACTGGATGCTCCACAAAGCTGAAATTTATAGAAGTATAGTGGGGACAAAGCCACTGCTGAAACGAACCACAACTGAAGTTAATTTGGAGGTTACCGAAAGAGGACATGTGGGAGATAATAGCAACATGTGAAAAACAGATTCTGTAGCCTGTTGAAAGCAAAATTGAATTGTTCTAATGGCACATGATCTCCTTGCCACATGATCTTTTTTGCGCCTTGCCATAAAAAAAAAATCTGTATCATAAAGCCTGTATTGTTCATTGTCCTGAGAACATCACCCCCATGATGATGCATTGTGGGGGCATAGTCTTGTTGTGGGGATGCTTTTGCCCAATAGGCACTGAGAAACTGGTCAGGATTCAGGGGGAGACAGGGCAATTATAAAGGAAAATGTGTTTTAGTCAGCAAGGGACCTGGGTCTGGAATGGAAGTTTATATTCAAACAGGACAGTGATCCTAAACAGAGGACCAAAGTAACACTGGAGTTTAATTGGAGTTGAAAACTTGAACACTTTAAGATGTCCCAGTCAAAGCACAGACCTTGTATCAGATTGAGAAACTTGTGGAAGTCTGAAAGGCAGTTCACCAAAGCTCCCCATCCAACCCGACAGAGCTGGATCAATTTTACCTTGGAGAAGGGGCAAAAATTGCAGGATTCAGATGTACAAAGTTGATAAGAGATTTATCCAAGAAGACTCACAGCTGTAATTGCTGCCCACATTATGTGGGTATTTATGCAACCAAAAAGTGCAAGTTTGTTTTTGTTTACATAACTTTTATGCTGCAATAAAATTATTTTACAGCTTCATAATGGTAGGTGTTTTGTGTTTATCAAATGATAAGAATTAATTTTTTTCATTTCCAGCTGTAACATAACAAAATGTCAAAGGCATGTGAATACTTCTGCAAGACATATTTATATATACATGCTGTGTTCTTGCAGAGAATTCATATTTTGAAAAGTATCTACATGGATACTAGACTTTTGTTGGGTTTTTCACCCCTACCTCTCATTGGCATACTCCAGGGAATGGGGTTCTTATCTTCCTTCTCAATTCCTTTCTGTCCACCAGAGAGGAAGCATCCAGAAAATACTGTTTAATAATTAATATACAGCTTATTAATATTAATATAAGTTAATTTAATATCAATAAAAGTTAATTTTACTTATTCCTTCTGTTGATTTGTTGTTCTTTCTTACTGTTTGGTCTTCGTTACATCTCTTTATCTCATTGCTTTTTGGCATAACATGGTCACTGCAAGTTAAGCAGCATACCCTAATTTGCACAATAGAACTGATCCCAGTAAAATTAGGCAAAGCCATATATCCTATGTATGTTAACAAAACATCTCATCTTTCTCATAAGCTCAACAGAGACAAGATGTAGCAAAGTCTGAAATATGAACACAAACCAAATTCTTCAGTGCCTGTTGATTTTGATGAGCATTTCTGGAACTTCATGAAATCTTAGTACATGATAGCCACCTGCCCTTTAAGCCCCGGAGCCTGATTATGTGTTCAGTCACTTTGCTTCCCCTTTTTCTTTTACTTCTACTCAGACTACTTCTCACTTGCCTCTAAAGAGAAAGTTTATAAATGTGCCCAATTGTTTTGTCTTCAGTGATATCTGGGTAATTAAAGGCTGTGTATTTGTGACTAAACACTAAATACAGTGGTAGAATTCCAAGATACAGCCATGTCAGTGTGTAGAATCAGAGATGTAGAGAGATCTTGTAGCACCTTTGGGACTAAATGCGGTGAGTTTCTATAGGTTTGCTACACCTTAATTACACTTGTGAGCAGTGTGGCTATTTAGAATACTGATATGGTTTGGCCATTTGTAAAGTAAGCCAGACAAAAACGAGGGGATACTCATGCTTCTGTAAATTACTTAGATGTGTAGCATGTTGCTGCTAAACCTTTTTCTGAAGATAGTGGACTCTACCCAGTGTTCCCAGTTAAGAACCAAATAGAAGAACCCCCATTCCAGTGTATCAGTTCTGAATTGCTATTTGGACATGGCAAGAACTGTGGTAGTGTGGGCCCTGTCATTTGCAGATTAGATGTAGTGAAGATTAGATGTGGGACAAAATGTGGGTAAAGGTTGTCACCAGTGGATCATACTATTGATGTCTTCTGCCAGTCACATATAACCATTACTCTCAAGTGGTGCATTGTTATTCCATTTTTGACCACTTTAAAGAGGCAGATAGCCACCTACCTCCTTTGGAGCAGCTTTGCATAGTCATTCCTGGATTCTTGCATACCTGGGCAGCTGGTACCAAATGATACATTTGTTAATCTTTTAAGATGCTACAAGACTGCCTCCCAAGAATTTTACTGCACAATTGCTATTTATTCTTGAGCAAACCTAGTTTTCTTCTACTTCCTTGGAATGAATATACAGGTTGAGTCTCCCTTCACCAAAATGCTTGGGGCCAGAAGAGTTTTGTACAGTACTTTGGAATTTTTCAGATTTTGGAATATTTGCATATATTTAATAAGGTTTCTTGAAGCTAGGGCTCATGTTTAACCATGAAATTTATTTACAGTATGTTTAATATGCACCTTATATACATGTCTGAAGGTAATTTTATACATCGTATTTTTAATCATTTTGTGCATGAAACAAAGTTTATAAGTTTGTGTACTCAGAACCATCAGAAAGCCTATCTCAGTCACCCATGAAAAATGTTTTGGATTTTGGAGTATTTTGGATTTCTGTATTCGAGATAAGGGAGACTCAGCCAGTATTTCCATTTCTCATGAAGCACCAGTACCACACTGCAGTTGGCAGCATTAACAGCAAGTTACAAATTCAGTGTTAAGAGTATTTTCCACTAGTTTGCATCTAAAAATGTTTGTGTGTTCTGTTTGTTTTGTTTTTACTCTTACAATGAAGATAATTACAGATCATCCTAACCAGTTTGCCCTACTTGAGAAATAGTTTTTGATATGCTGATAACAATCTATAGTGGATTAAATTTGACATATTAATTCTTAATAGAATAAACTCACTAAAATCAATGGGATAGAAATCAGTTTGTAAGTTTCAAGTCCTACTTATTTCAGTGCATCTACTCTAGGTAAGAGTGAGATTGGCTTTAGCCCAGCATCTTTAATATGTAAAATGTAACAATGCTTAATCTCTTGAGAGTCTTAAGAATTATAGTTTGTGGTTATGAAAAAGCAGATTTCCCACTAAGCATAGCAAAGATGGAAGAAACAGTTTTCCAAAATGATTACTCCTATAATGTAGATATGGCACTTCCCTATGCTAGCCCAAAATGTTCATATCCAGTACTGAGCAGTAATGATTGGGTTTTCTGTAGAGAATAGCCAAAACTCAGATGAACACTACATATGTTCTAAAAATAGGTGGGACAGCATCTGCAAATGTGCTGTAAGCATTGTAGATCCACCTTAGATCATTTCTACTTTGCAGGTTTTACGGCTGATATAGATAGCACTGATCTTTTCCCCACTAATATGCCCTTCTGTGTTTAATAGTGCCATCCTTTTTATATCTACTCAGAAGTAAACCCATCTGAGTTCAATGCAACTTACAGGTATGTATGTCTAGAATCACAGCCCAAACTTGAATGGGGGAATTTAGTAATTGCTGCAAGAGTTCACACTGTTAGATCATTTTGATTTTAATTCTCATTGAAATAATTTCTGTTCTTTTACAGCATCTGTATCAATACATACAGTTATTTATTACATACACGTATGTTTCTCTATATGTTATTTTCACCCTGTAAAAGTATTGTAATGTGTGATGGTATCAGCAGCAGAGCAATACACTTTTTTGTATAGAACTTAATGTGTTTGTTTGTACAAATTTTGGAATTTGCCTTGGAGCATTAAATGGAATTGCTCAGTTGTCATGAATCTATTTGCTAGGCATCATTACCTGTTTGTTGGCTGAATGTCATAAGGGTAGTTACTGTGTGTGAAATGACAGGTTTATCATCCACTTAAACCTGTCATGTCAGATTTCTTTGGAGTGAACAGAAGGGGCAGTCTGCAACCCTTCTTGGGTGTAGGAATGAGAAGATGTTAAATAGAGATGAACCATATGTCCCAAATTAATGTGGTTTAGTTTGCCTAGTAACAGGCAACTCCTGATGAAATTATAGGTGGTTGATAGACTGTAATACTAATAGAACTTTATGGCACAAGTTACTTGTTAATTAGACATTAGACATTGAGAGGGCCATACTCTCAATACTCAGTATGTTAGTCACACATACTGAAATGTCTAGCAGCACAGCAATAGTGCTGTTGGCATTCTGTTCTTTTTACACAATGCTTCACCATGCTTCATCAAAGCTGAGATTTTGATTTAACACTTGTCTCACAACTGACTTTACTGCTATCAGTTGGTCCTGCTTAAATATCTTCAGATTACTATGGATTTCATACTGAGTTTCTGATTTCAGTTCAGATGGAATTTGACATTTAGGAAACTATTCTGTATCTGATCTATACGCCTAAACTGATAAAATGTTATGAGACAGAATTAAAACAGGCAATATGTGAAGCAACTGTGCAGAGCACCTCTCTACCAGTTTGGGGGGGGGGGTGTTGTTATGTCACATCCTACATTAATAGAGGAATGACAACATTTTGGCCATATGTGGAATGGAAATGAGCTGGATGGTTTTCTCTGTATCAACTCAAATCTTTTTTCTTCTTTTTACTCCATACTCATGCATATGAAACTTCTTATATAATTCATATAATTCATATGAAATAAATATTAAGTGGTTTGTACATAATGGCTACTTTGCAATCCTTTAAAAATCCCCTGAGTCAGTTGCTTACAGTTCTCCCCTTTATTCAGAGAAGGGCACATTGGGTGCCTTACATTTTTGTCACTTTTGTGGTTTATATTTTATATTGGTTGCAGATAGCGATGTTACATTGAAGCTGCAGAAACCTGCAGTTCTTATGCTGAAGTAATAATTTGTCTTACAATTTCATGTGCGTGCTCGGGTTTTCTTGACAAACACCAACGGCCCTCATACAGAAATCTAGAAATTCCTAGAAATGTTAAACCCATGGATTTAAAACTATTATTTATTTATTTACAGAAGTACAGAAGTTGAAGTCTGTGTAATGCTTATTTTGATACAGGCTCAAACTTGTTTTACTACTTTAGTAACAAAAATGCTTCATTTGTAATTTATCATATAAAATGATTGGACTACGACTCTGGAGACTAGAGCTCATTTCCAGCTTGGCCATGAAGCCCACTGAGACCTTGAGCAAGTCACATGCGCTCAGCCTCAGGGGAAGGCAATGGCTAAGTTCCTCTGAACAAATCTTGCCAAGAAAACTGCATGATAGGTTTGACTTAGGGTCACCATAAGCTGGAAACAACTTGAAGGCACACAATAACAACAACAGATATAAATTTATACTACTCAGCCTGTTTATGAAATTATAAAAGTTTAGTTTTGTTAATGCAACATTGTGTATATACATCATACAAAAACAGAGTGCTGCAAATGCTACACCCTATGCTACTGGGAAGAAAAAAATGAAAACAGAAAACAGACTAAAATACTGAAGGGTTTGGAAACCATGTCCTATGAGGAGAATGGCCATCTGTCAGGGCTGCTTTGATTGGGAGTTCCTGCATGACAGAATGGCATTGGACTGGATGGCCCTTGGGGTCTCTTCCAATTCTATGATTCTATGGGGGGCGGAATGCATTATAACAAGATTAAAGCTAGCAGCATATCTAAATGTTGCATTTGATTGAAAATTGAAAATTTTCTACTTTTCAGTAGTTTATTGCAAGCAATAAAGGCTTTCTAATGTGTTCACTTTAGAAAGATGGTAGAGCTCACTGAGTACATGCATGCATTTGGGGTTTGAATGTTTTGTATGTCTAATATAACGCAGATATTTCCATCATTACTATACTATCTTACAAGTCTTTATATTATGCAGTTGCTGGTATTTTGAATGCTGGTATTTTGAATAAAACCCAGCTTTTCAAAGCTTTTCAGTGATTGCAGAAAAATAATGTATATCAGAGTGTTTTCAGTGTTTCTGAAAGGATCCCATTTCTTTCAGGAAAAATACGAAAAAATGTCCTTTCCTCAGCCACAAATTTTGATGTTGCTTCTTTTTTTCCTGGGCCATTACATCTCTGCTTTAGATAACATTAACTCTCCAGCTGTTAAAATAACACGCATAACCAGAGTGATCAAAGTTGAAAATCATATATTTTAGAGTCTTTTGCCAGAAACGCATTTATTTTGAACAAGTTATTTCCAAGCAATTTCTAATCTATATGTGGACATAATGAGTGTCTCTGAAGAATATTTTGAAAATGATTAGGATTGATATGAAATAGTTCATAAAGAAATAATACTTTTTCCTGTTCTATGATATTAAAAAGGAAAAGGAGGGGAAAAAGGACATCAACTATATTCAGATGGAACACCTTGGTTTAGTGCTACAAGAATAATTTCAGTGGTTCCCCCTGGTTTCATCCTGTCTTTTCTTTCCCAATTGTGCAAGAAGTTATTGTGTAACTTCTGCTGCTGTTTTAAGATTGCCAGTGTTCACCATGGTATCTGTATAGCCATTGCTACTTCATCACAGTGGACTGTGCTGTGCTCAGTGCTTTGGGATTCTGGGAAGTGTAGTTTTGTGTGATGTTTAGTCTTCACTGACAGAAAGCTCTCGTGCCACAACAAACTACAGATCTCAGGATTCTTTGCAGTTTAAGCAGTGTTGCACTGCATTATTTCTGCAGTGCAGATGCAGCCTCAGTAAACAAAGCATAGATTCAGTAATGCAGTGAAATATTCTAAATATAATAATGACCAAATACAAAGTGACATAAAAATTGGAAAATAACCCAGCCTCATTGCTAGTTTTCCTTCCTGCCAAGGGGCTATAGAAACCTGGCTTAAATACTGTTTAAAGATCTTGGGGATGTGGTCTTCTCACCAGGGCAGCATACCTTCCAACATTTCACAGATAACACTGAGGCATGTGTGGCCAAGTAACATCAGAGTGTGGTCAAGATGGCAAGAAGTTATTAATGTGAAAAAAAAAAACACAAGCTAGGAGAGGCTGCCGCAGTTTGCCTTTGCATTTTAAATTAAATTTGCACCAACTGAAGTAAATGGAGGATTAAGGGGAAAAGTGAGAGTTTAAGATAATAACCTGGACATTTTAAAAGCAGCTGAAAATGTGGGATAATGGAGGATTGATAGGAATTGTTGCTACCAAACTGGGATACCTGTAGTTGAAGGGTATGGCCTAAAATATAGACAGCTGGGTCCCTCTTTCCTCTTGCAAAGCCTGGCAGCAGCCAGAAGGAAATAATTGAAATGATGCTAGTAATTCCTTTTCCCCAGTCTTTCAGATCTCCTTGCTGTTAGTGCTGGTCGCACTCATTCACGTTGACAAAGGTGCCTTAAACAGGATTAAAACACACACAGGAAATTTATTAAGTTAACCTCACAGTAGCTACAGATCCTTATGCACGCCGAAGCTGCTTTCCACCAAAAATGACACTCAAGGCAGGCAAGCATAATAAAAGATTTACACTTAAAGCATACAATACAATTAAAACATAAAAACAATTATGACAATAGTAAAAAGGAATTTTAATAAACCTTCAGTATCAAACCAGCTTAAAAAAAAAGAACAAAGGGCCCAAACAGACAGGCCAAAATAACGCTGCTTCAGGTCACTTTGGAGACATGTTGTTTAAATTATGCCTATGTCCTAAGAGGCTAGAAGCTGCGCTAAAGCCATGCTCCAGCCCTAAGGACTGGAGCGCAGCTTTGGCACAGCTTCTGGCCTATTAAGATGTACATGCCATTTAAACAGCATACCTCCAAAGTGACCCAAGGCAGCTTTATTTTGGTGTGTTTGTTCATCTTCGTCTGCCCAGCAAGACAAAAGAGAGTGACCCACTATTTTCTCACTTTCTGTGCCTTTCTCTTCTTTCTTATCTGTTCTGTCTTTTGGTTGTTTCTAACCAGAGTTTTGCATAGTGTTATTCACAACAAAGCTTGATCAGGCCAAAGGGTAGCTTATGGGATCCAAGTGATTTCATCCAGATCTTTTGTAATGCATTTTTGGGATTTATTTTTAGAATCTTGGGTCTGTTAAAGTCTTGCATGAGGGGCAGGTTGATGGAGCTGGAGGGGCAGGTTGATGGAGGTTAACGTTTTTGGTATGGCCGCTCATCACTTTAACTGGCTTCAAAGCTGAGCAAAAGACTATACTGTTCAGGGAAGCGTTCCCAGGCATTGGATGATTATTATTTTATGTTTTTAATTTGTTGCCTCCTTTGTATTAATATGTATTATTTTATTATTTTGTAGAATGTACGTCACATACAGGCTTATTTTTATCTATTTTACTGATTGTATGTACAGCGCTGTGTAAAGGTACAGTGCTATATAAATAAAGCATAATAATAATAATAATAATAATAATAATACTTAGGGAGTCATGGAGCCACTGCACTCCTCTCTCATTTTTTCTCACTGTGTACATTCTCTAGAAGAAGCTATATTTCTGGTCAATCCACTATTTCTCCATAACAGATTGTTGTTGTAAACAACTTCATGTTCATGGACAGAACTTGGTTCAAAGGTTTGCTTTCAAAAAGCAACAGATCATTCTGGCATTAATTACCTATTTACAGGGTAATATTAAATATATCCTGGAGCTGACCATATTGAGAAGCTCCTCCCTTCATGGCCAAAACCTTTCATCTCACTATGAAGAGCACAAGGGTGGATATAATATGTGGGGAATAGGCTTTTCAGGTTTATAATTTGAATGGATAAAGCAAGCATCTGCTTGTTGAAAGGAGCTGATTTCTGCTTGTAGAAGTTGTCATAGTACTTCCCTGATACTGCAAATGCTGCTGTGAGATTTAAAACTTTCTAGTTTTGCACAGCAGGAAGTAGTTTCTAAAAATATTTTTTAAGATTTCCATATGCTCTCAAGGACTCTCACAGAAATATCTATACTGCCCTCCACTGTTCTTTCAACTTCAAAACATTTGTGAAAGCATACATGAGTCAAACTGAATGGCTCTTATATCACTTTCCTGGTTCACCAGTCTGATCTTCTATGGCAGGCGTAAGTCCTGGTTCATATGTTTTGTTTAAAGGAATTTCTTTTCTGTAAAGAACTCAGCTGTTTCTCCATATTTGCCTACTATATTAATTCCAATAGTTCTTTTTGTGGTTTTCTTTTTACAAACAGGCCTAGAGGTGGGTGCACAAATGTGTCTTGCAAGTGTTTCAGACTACATGGCAAACCTATCCAAACATCCTCCAGAATTTGGGTAGTTAAATGGTGAGATCAAACTATAGACTGTACTTTTCTTTAAAAAGTTCTTACATGTATTGCAAAGCTGATGTCAGAAAAATCTAATTGGAATTTCTCTGCAGAGTAAAATCTTCACTAAAAACATGTATATAACCAGTAAAAATGATGAAATAATCTCTTTTTTAATGGAAGAAACAACAACAAAAAAAGGAAACTGAAAAGTTGGAGTATATCAAAAGGAAGGATTTCAGTAGCCTTCTCTTTTCAGTTCCTTTATTTTGTACTTGTTCCAGATGGATTTGCTTTTGCTTTTGTGTGTGTGTGTGGGGGGGGGGGGATTGGTTTGTTTGTTTTGTTTTTGTTTTGTTTTGCTTTGTTTTGTTTGTTCTGTTTTGTGTGTGCATGTGTGTTAAGGAGAAGATTACTACCTTCAGTAAATCCTGAGTAAGTGAGTAATTGCCACCAACACTTCCCACTTTCTGGGTACCCCAAGTTACCATCAAGGCTGGATATCGCCAAGGGGTCTGTTTTGCTCCCTTATCCAATTCTGGCTTTACCTAGAGGCCTTCCCATCTCACATGGAAAATGGAAATCCCACAAGAGTTCCAAAGATGTAGGACACAAATGAGGATGAAAAGCAGTTTATAAGAAACCAATACTTATTCTCATGAGAAAAAATTCATCTGACTAGGAGGGCATCATACAGCTTGAAGCAGTTACGCAGATACTGTAACTATCTTAAGAATTTGGAGAATTGCAAAAGCAAATTATTAAACATGTTTGGAACCAATAACCAGCTAGGAAACAGCACAGTCCCTAAATCTCCTAATTAAACAATCACTTACCATTTATACAGAAATGGAGAGGAAAAAATTTTGGAAATTTTTGAAACCCTGGGTGGGATGCTTGTTTTAAAAAAAATCTGAAAAATGTAACATAAGTCTTTACAGATTGAAAACCACTTTATAAGATAAAATGCATTGTGTATAACTCAGCATAGCATCAAATTATCTTGTTTGATTTAGTAAAAGTATAGTTTATTCTGCAAATGAATACAAATTGAATTTACTTTTTAAAATTTTTTTCTCTTACAAATGAAGCTGCAAGGTTCTGAACTATAAGGAATACAAAAACTGTAAGGAGCGTTTTTAGTTTTTCCAAATTATGAGTATTTAAAAACAAAAAAAAAATAAATGTTAGTAAAATAAATACAATTATTTTGTTATTTAGTCCTCCATAGAGCTAGGCAGACATAACGCATTCACTCATTCATGTGAAAAGAACTGACAGAAAGAAACCATGATGAGGTATTGCAATGGTGTGAGATTATGTACTTCATCCTGTGTAAAAGTCTATTTGCTACATAGCTTTTAGAAATAACATGGGTGAATAACACCTTGCTTAAATATTTTATTCTTCATTGTTTTAAGAAAACGGTAATCAATTTTTTTCTGATTTTTCCAGGGGAAAAAGGCTTTGGAAAAAAAGAAAAGTGCAGTCCCCCTCCCTCCTGATTTTTTTTCCAGTTTTTTCCCTTGGCGTTCACATCTCTATACAGAAAAAGCCATTCTGTTTTCACTGCCATGGCTAGAGAAGCTGGCAGCTTTGACAGTTCTGGATCAGCTTCTACCAGCCCTTCCCCCAGCTTAAGCATTGAGCAACACCAGAACAGCAACAAGAAAACATGGAAAGAGAAAGAGACGTGATATTCACCTTAGGATTGCCATAAGCTGGAAACAACTTGAAAGCATACAATAACTGCTTTAATATAACCACAGCTTCCAAGTCAAGGGAGGTAATAGTTCTGTACTAGTCAGACCTCATCTGGAGTGCAGTGTTCAATTCTGGGTACTTCATTTTGAGAAGGACAAAGACAAGCTGGGGCAGGTTCAGAGAGGAGCAACAAGGATAATAAGAGGGATGGAGAACAAAAGAGAAAAGATTGAGGGAGTTGCCTACATTCAGCCTGGTGTAGAGAGGATGGGAGTGAGGGGTGAGGGGTGACATTATTGTACTCTTTAAACATCTAAAGGTCTGTCACAGATATGAGGGTGCAGGTTTTTTCTTTACTGCCCCAGAAGGTAGGTCTAATGGTTTTAAGTTACGAGTGGGTAGGTTTTAATTGAACATTTGAAGGAACGTTTTGACAGTAAGAGTAATCTGACATTGCAACTAAATGTGTACAGTGGGGTCTCTTTCTCTGGATATCTTCAACAAGAGGCCAAACAGCTAGCTGCAGGGAATTCTTTGGCTAGATTTCAGGCATTGAGTAGGGGGTTGGATTCGATGGCCTATGAGGCCACTTCCAGCTGTGTAATTCTGCTATTCTATGACTAGAACAGAAGTCTAAATGAAGGCATACTTTGAGATTTAAGACTTTGCAAGTGAGCCTCAGTATCACCTTGGTCTTTCTGTAGTCACATTGTTTAAAAAAAAAGAGGCATGCTAGATTTGGAGCTTTTATTATTACACCTCTCTTCAATAGTTCAGCAGGGACCATCAATGGTCTCATTCTTATCCCCACTTAAGCCTGCCTTCTTCCTTTATGCCCTACCTAGCATGCCTTTCTCTCTCTCATTTATACAGATATCGACATACAGATATAGATATATATTTGTAACCCAATTCTGAAGTTATGGAAACATGATCTTGGGCCGGGGGGGGGGGGGGAGAAGAAGAATACTGGATTTGGTGCTTTTTAAAAAAGAAGAAGAAGAAAGTGAAAAACAGGCTGCTTGGGAATAGGGAAGGGAATGGGGAAAGGAAAAGAGTGCTCAGAATTGGGACTGCCAAGGACTGTCATTGATACTTGTGAAGTAATGGGATGGCAACACAGTTGGCTACTTATTGATGGGTTTTTCCATCAGTGAAAAGATGCTCTCTAATAACACTTGAGATGCGCAGTGGCAACGGGTCAGGAGCAACATTGTGCAATATGGAGTGTCAAAGGTGCTATTCTCTTGCTACAATTGCGATTTTAAATCCCACATGTAATTAAATCCTTAAACCTATGGGAAACAAAGCTGCTTTGAATTATTTAGGACTGGGGCTTTTTATATGCTTAGTACTCATGATTTGTCTCAACTTTTGAGAAGCTTTTGTTCAGACAAGCAGTTTTGCTAATGAGTAATTCATATTACTATGCTTTATTGTCTTTTCAAATAGTGATTCTGGATATAGTCTGTGCAATCTTCCCTAATCTGGTGTTTTGGCCACCAGGTATTTTCAACTCTCAGCATTCCTGATCATTGGCACATTATCCGCAACTCTAGTGTGACAAATTCCAATTGCTCTTTAAGTGAGCTAACATGATAATCTAGTTGTGTATGTGTGTTTCATTTTACATGTTTCTTACATTGATGATTTTAAAGTCTGGTTCAGATTTTACATCTTAATTTGCACTACGAAATTTCCATTCCATCTAAAATGACTTTAGTTTTGAATTGCCTAGGGCATCAATGGTCTGGGTGAAGGCAAGCAATCTGAAACTTAATCCAGACAAAAGAGAGGTGCCCTTGATCAGTTGGAAGGTGAATCAGAGAATAGGGATTCAATCCAATTTAAAGGAGTTACACTCCCATTAAAGAAGTATGTTGATGGCACGCTTGTATTGCTGGAGTAATCTCTGAGCCTGGATTCCCAGGTTTTGATTATGGCCTGGAGGTTCTTTGGCCAATTAAGGCTAGTAACCGACCTGTGTCCATTTCTGGAGTTATCTGACTGATCCACATTGAGGCATGCATGCCTTAGTTGGATTACTATAAGACACTCTACAATGGCCTGGCTATGAAGACTTTGGAAATTGCACATGGTTCAGAATGGTAATATCAGATAGTTGACAGGGTCTATTTGTAGAAAGTACAGTGGATGCTTCCTTTTGGTGGGGTGGCAATCCACTGGCTGTGGATTGCCATGCCCTATTATTCAGTGGTAATATATGTGCACTGATGCCTCTGGAGAGATTGCAACCATTTAATAATATGGGGCACAACTGTTCGCATTTTTCTCATAGACGGGACAGAAGGGTTCGCTGTATGCAACTCTTCACTACAATAGCTCCATTGGCTACTGATAATTTTCTGGGTACAATCCAAAGTGCTGGTGATGATATCTACATCCCTATATGGCTTGGTTCCAGGGTTTGTAAAGGACTGTTTCTCCCCATACAAGTCAGCCAAAAGATCTGCAGGACATATCCTTTTCTCTATGTCACTACCATAAATGCATTTGCTGGAAACATGGAAGAGCATTTTCTTAGTGGCTGCTGCTAGATTATTGACTTTCCCACAGAGTTAGACTGCTTTCTTCCTTGTTTTTCCATTGTCAGGGAAATACTTTTTAAAAAAAAATTGTGGAGGCTATTAATATCTTGCTGGGTGTAAGTGAACACTAATTTAAATATATTAAGGTACCAGTAAATGTAATGTATTTATTAAGATAGCATGTCTTTAGATATTAACAATATCTAGTCTTACAAAGAAGGTGGGGTACAAATAAATTAAAAATTTCCATAAACTTCAACCTTAAGTGTCAGAGAATGTTATCTAATGAAACCATTTTGATTTTTTCCATTAATGTTTGTTTAACTTAAATTTAATCTTATTTTAATACTACTATCAATATCTATACATATCAACATATCTTCCAAATACAACACAACCTGTCCAGTTGCACAGTGCTGTTAACTCAGACCACTAACAGTAGTACAACCTGCTAACTGTATGAATTGTGTAACTTGTTAAATATGACAATGCTCATTTAAGTTAGTACTGTATACCCAAATTTTCCATTTTCTGCTGATTTATTCTTTATCTTCCTTACTTTGTGGAGGAGAGATTCACCAGCATAAAAAGCTATATGGATATGTCAAAGGGAAGGCCAACTGTTTTCTGTAACTTTCTCACAAGCACCGTTCTGTCTTCCAGGTTAACAATGAGCAATTTTGCTCACACCAGTTGAGAAACAATGTATGTATCTGTAGTATGAATTGTCATGTGTCCTCCTGAAGTAATAACCAAGATTTGACTGTTCCTTGAAACACTTGTACTTAAGCATTTTTTATCATTCACAATCATTCAGATTTAGACTTAGCAATACTTCGAGTAAACCCAGTAAAATCAATTTGACTTAATTTAGTTATGACATAAGAACCATTGACTTAAATGGGCCTGCTGTATGCATGACTAAATCCAGATTTGATGCATTACCTGCATAAATTTTTAATTATAGAAAATGACTGTGCTTGCACATTTCATAGTGATTTCACTAGTTTGTACTTCTGAATCTTCGTCACTCTCTATCACTTAGTAAGAAGATTTTGTTCCCTCTGATCACTTTGAAAATGTCCAGTTCTGCTACATTTTCAAACTTGACCTGCTTATGTTCTGGAATATTTACTCCCTTGGTTTCATTTTAGAATAACCTTATTTAAAAATGTATGAGGCTATTTATAATTGACTCTGTGGCAGTGATTAAAGAGGTGTGAATAATAGGTTATTGGACGTTGACAGGTCCTTGTTTGCTAGACTGCTGTTAGCAGATATATGCAGTTCAATCTTACTTCATTTATTCTAAGGTAATAGCTGCATTTTGGCATGTGCATCATAAGTTTTTGTATTCCTGGGAAGGGGCTGAGTTTGGGGTTAGTGAATTTTATTTTGTATTAGCATGAATATTTCAGTGTCAGTTTGTATTTATGGGTATAATGATACTGTGTTGATACTTACTATAATTATTCCTTTATCTCCAGATTAGTAAGTAAATGTGAAATATACCCTTGGAATGTACTTGATTTGGAATGTCTAACCAGTGTATTGGTATCACAAGTACTTTTACTCTGAAACACTGGTTTCTTGGCTCTCTAAATCTGACCAAATTTTTTTAATCCAATTTCCTATCAATAAAGAGGAAATGTAAATACAAAACAACCTGAAGCCCAGTTGTTACACACACACACGCACAGTTGCTAGGTTGAGTTGCCATATGCTAGAAATGACTTGAAAGTACTCAACAACAATACCGGGGGAAGATGCTTGAGTTACTACAGTTATACAGTATATAGTTCCAAACTAAGAAACCGTAATAATTGAAATAGGAATGGGAGTAGGCCAGCAGAAGAAAAAGAAAGGAATTCACTTTATAAACAACCTAAGCAAAACTATTACATTGCACTGTATTGCTTTATTTATATTGTACTTTTTTTCAAAATCTGAAAGAGGAGTTGGCTTCCAAGAAAAGAAAATAGACATGTAGATAAAAAAAACAAAAATTTGAAATGGCATTAAGCTGTCTGTAGAAATAAAATCAATTTAAAAACAAGAGTATTTTTGAAAATTATTTTGGAGCAAGACTAGTATACCATTTCAAACTTTTATTAGGAGCAAGAGTAACACCTAGCATGCCAGTCATATTAGAGTAATGCTTTGGTTGTTGTTAGCTGCCTTCAAGTTGACGTCGACTCTTGATGACTCTGAATGACATGTGGCTGAATAAATAAATACATAAATCTCCATGACTCTCTATTTTCAACTTCTCTGCTCAAGTCCTGCAGGCCCAGCTCTGATTAAATCCAACCATTTGGCATGTAGTCTTCCTCTCTTTCTACTCCCCTCCACTTTTCCTATCATTATTTTCTTTTTTAATGATTCATGCCTTCTCACAATGTGCCAAAGTACAACAGCCTCAATTTAGTCATCTTGGCTTCCAGAAAGAGCTCAGGCTTGACCTGTTCTAGGAACCTGAACTTGGTCTTTTTGGCCATCCACAGTATCCTCAGCACTGTTCTCCAGCACCACATCTCAAATGAATTATTTATTAAGTTAACAAAAAACCAAAGAAAACAACAACAAAAACCCATGTACAAATATTTTTGCAAGATTTTGCAATCCCCAGGTGTCATTAGACAAAGTTACAGAAAAAGTAAGGGGGGGGCGCAGACTTGATGTTAAAATCATATGTTTGCATGATGTCTTATCACATCTGCTCGCCGCTTTGACCATGTTTCTCCCCTCTTGTCCTCCCTTCACTGGCTCCCCGTCCCCTTCCGCATCCAGTACAAGCTTTTGTTACTGACTTTCAAAGCCCTCCATGGACTGGCCCCTCCTTACTTGTCTGACCTTCTTTCTCCTCACACTCCTTCTCGTACCCTCCATTCTGGTAGTCAGGGTCTCCTGTCCCAGCCAAGGATTTCCACTGCCCTGTCCCGGATTCGTCCTTTCTCACTTGCTGCCTCTCACTCCTGGAACCTTCTTCTCCCACATGCACGCCTCATCACTTCTCTAACCAGGTTCAAAACTGAGTTAAAGACTATATTGTTTAGAGAAGCTTTCCCAGATGTGTGACTTTGTCTGGCCCGTTTTAACTGTGCATTATGAAGCCGAGCCCTCCCTCTAGTCCATCTGCATTGGTCCAGGCCTCAGAGGGAGAGAAGAATCACCGGACCTGATACCCTTCCCCATCACCTTTCCCTTCTCCTCTTGTGTCGTGTCTTTTAGATTGTAAGCCTGAGGGCAGGGAACTGTCTAATTATAAGTTTATATGTACAGCACTGTGTAAACCTACAGCGCTATATAAATAAAGGTTAATAATAATAATAATGTCTTGATGTGCAACAGGAAAAAGATTCTGCAGATTTTTCAGATGATATTTTATTAAGTTATGTAATTACTTGGTTTTTACCTGGTGTAGCCCAAGGTATACTGAGAACAAGGAAAGCAAGAAATTCTAATGTGCCCCGTTTGAAAATATAAAATCCAGATGTAAACACAATTCTCATTCCTATTTTATCTCCCAACATATTTGAGTAGAAAACAGAGCAGTTATGTAGGCTTTATTATAACTAGACTGGTGGCTTATTATGGTAAATCCACACCAGCTTTTAGTGCAAACTGTAACATGCTGGATTGCCAAAATAAGTTCAGTACTTTGAATAGCTCCTTTAAAGTTTGTATTAAAACCTGGTGTGGACCTGGAGGAAGCCATATTGTCTATAAGAAAAATTCCAAATTCCCTATTAACTTTCAGTAATTTTCACAAGAATAATCCAGTTTTAGCCCTATGGAATCACTGGATGGAATTGATGGGGAAAGGATGATGCTCCACTAAGGTACGAGGGGGTATCCTAAAGTTTTAATTATCACCTTTAAAAAAATTGATAGAAAGTTTGTTTTGATTTGTAGTTGTTAACTTATTACTATGTAGTCACCATCCAGATTTCCACATTTTTCCCAGCGTTTCTAGACTCTCCGGATACCTGATATTGAAGAACTTTGCCGATTGCGCCTTATGAAGGAGTATCGTAAAGTAATAATTATCACCCAGAAGTTATTATGGTATATTGATGAAATTTTGTCAGTGACACAATTGGTCCCTAAGTGCATGATATTGAGAAAATCAGCTCATTGCATCTTTTATTTTTGTGACAGGCTGCGCCAGAACTGACTAAAGTGTAAAATCCTTGTAAGATGCAATCTGCAGACTTCTACAGTAACGGTATTCGGAGGGTCGAGAAATGCTGGGGAAAATGTGTCAGTCTGGATGGTGACTACGTAGAGATAAATTAACAACTACACTCAAGACAAACCTTCCGTCAAATTTTTTTTAAAGGTGATAATTAAAACTTTAGGATACCCCCTCGTATATCTATCTCTGTTTCGATCAACCTTTCTTTTAGGAAACTAATTTTCAAGTTGCAGTGGTTTCTTTTGTTCATCTTTGGAGCCAGTGTGTTGTTGTGGTTTGCATTTCGCCATGGACAGGTCACACACTCTCAACCTCAGAGGAAAGCAATGGTAAACCTTCCCCAAACAAATGTTGCCAAGAAAACCCTATGATACATCCACTTTAGGTTTGCCATAAGTCAGAAACAGCTTGAAGTCACAGAACAACAACAACATCAACAGTGATTTCTTGCGGAGCTGCCTCCATCACTGTAAAATAGAGGAAAGAGTAATGCACCTTACAGCAGGGATGAGAACATATGGCTGCCCAGACTATAATAATAATAATGTTTTTATTTATACCCCGCTCTTCAGCCAAGACTATCAGAGCGGCTTACAATTTGTTAAACAAACAGCTTCATTTACAATTGTAAGCTATTTGCCCCCAACAATCTGGGTACTCATTTTAGCGACCTCGGAAGGATGCAAGCCTGAGTCAAGCTTCAGCCCTTTGCTGGTCTTGAACTCGCCACCTTTTGGTTTTGAGTGTGTGGCTGCAGTACAGGCATTTAACCACTGCGCCACCACTACAATTCCCATATCCCACAGCTTTGGCTACACTTGTTAAAATTATGGTAGTTATAGTTCAATCTCTGGATGATAACATATTCCCCATTCCTATCACGTACAGTGGTTTGAGGGCAAACATAGATTATGAAGCTGAGATTGTGAAATATTAGAACTTGATTTTACATGTGTTTACCCCTATTGATACAGTAAAAAGTGCCATAAAATATGCTCAAGATTGTAGACTGTTTTCATTCTGTGCTTGTTATATCCGTGTTGGGCTTATTATTTTTTAAAACCACCTTAAATTTAATTGCACATCTATCTAGTGATTGATTTTTAAACACTTAGAACATTTTAATAAATTTAGATAATTAAAAAAATATTTTTCTGCTGATTTATAATTGTTTCTGTTTATGCTACTTTTTATACCTTGTTAGTTTGTAAGTTATCTTTAATAAAGAAAGACACACTTATAAATGGAAAAACCACAATTCAAAAAGGAACTTAACAAACTGGAGCTTGTCCAAAGGAGGACAACTAAAATGGTGAAGGCTCTTGAAACCATGCCCTATGAGGAATGCCTTAGGGAGCTGGGGATGTTTAGTCTGGAGAAGAAAAGGTTAAGAGGTGATATGATAGCCTTGTTTAAGTACTTGTAGGGATGTCACATTGAGGAGGGAGCAATGGACCAGGAACAATGGATGCAAATTGCAGGAGAAGATATTCCAGCTCAACATTAGGAGGAACTTCCTGAGAGTAAGAGCTGTTCGACAGTGGGACACACTTCCTCACTGGCTGGTGGAGTCTCCTTCCTTGGAGATCTTTAAACAGGCCATCTGTCAGGGATGCTTTGATTGTGATTTTCTGCATGGCAGAGGATTGGACTTGATGGCCCTTGTGCTGTCTTACAACTCTATAATTCTATGATGCAAGTTAGTATCTAAAGTCATTTTAAGGCTGGACTAGATATGGAAAAGCTGGCACATAAAAAGTTATTTAATATACTTCCACATGGCTAATGTTTTATTTGTAAAATTCTGAACAACAATTTTCCCGAAAGGATTTCCTTGCACTGTGTTGGATACAGAAGTGCATGATAACTTATAAATGCAATACAATAAAAAAACATATAAAAATAAGCAGACTGACAGGCAACAGACTGAAGAATTATAAAGAAATACGAACCAATATAACCCACTAAAATGTCTGAACAAATAAAATGTCTTCAGTTGATGTTGAAAAGATTATACTATCAGCATTAGTCAGACTTTTCAAGAAGGTAAAAGGAGGTTGTTATGGAAAAGGCTATCTCCTTTGCACAAACGTAGGAACTTTTGTTTCTATCAATACAGGTTGAATCTCCCTTATCCAAAATACTTTGGCTCAAAGCTGTTTTGGATTTTGAATATTTTCAAGTTTTGGAATATTTGCCTATACATAATGGGATAGCTTGGAGATGAGACCCAAGTCTAAACATGGAATTTATGTGTCATATATACCATATACACAACTTACAGGTTATTTTATACACAATATTTTAAATAGTTTTGTGCATAAAAAGTTTGTGAACCATCAGAAAGCAAAGGGGTCACTATCCAGCCACCCATATGCACAGTTTTAGATGCTGGGAGTATTTCAGAATTCCACATAAGAGATAAAAAGGTAAGGGTAGTGCCTTGACATGAATGTCTAGTCGTAACCGACTGTAGGGGATGGTGCTCATCTCTGTTTCTAAGCTGAAGAGCCAGCATTGTCCGAAGACTGCTCTGGTGGTCATGTGGCTAGTGTGATTCCACCGAACGCTGTTACCTTCCCACTGAGAAGGGGTATCTACTTATCTACTTGTGTTTGCATGCTTTCGAACTGGCAGAAGCTGGGACTAGTGACAGGAGCTCACCCCATCATGCAGACTGGGCCTCGAACTGCCAATCTGCCCATCTTGCAATTGACAGAGTCAGCGTCTTAACCACTTGAGCCACTGCATCCCTTAGATAAGGGATACTCAACCTATATTCAGTTAAGAGCTTCATTTGATGATCACGCTGTAGGCAGGGGTTGGCAAACACAAGAGATATGGGGACTGCACTGCCTGCCACCCACTTTCTCCCTAGTATTATTGTGTTTTAGCCCAACATGCCCCATAGTGCCATGAAAAACAATTTCATCCTGTGGGGGGGATGACAATTTTGCAGTCCAGAAAAGGCTGTTTTTAAAGCAGAAAGTCAAGCTGAAAGCCCCATTCATATTAGCCCATTTGCCCTGGTTAGATCCAGATCAGATCGTGCATGCCATTACCGAATCCCTCTGGAAAGAAGTTCATACTACCCTTTGCCTCAATCGATGCTTCCCGGTGCATTTTACCCCGCTGAAGTTCATACATGCAAAAGTAACAATTCAAGATGGAGCCTCCTAGTTGTCAATCAAATTATGTCATGGTGACATCTGATGCAGTCATGGCTGTGCGAGTTCTCCAACCGGTGCTTCACTTTTTAAAATACTTTTTTACATTTGACAGATTATGCGCATGGAGCATAGGGCTGGGAGCGGTGCGGATTGTGGGGATCCTTTCCCCTCCCTCCTCCTCCTTTTTTCTCAGCAGCAGGAGTGCTTCATTGGGCACTTCTGAATTTTTATTATTTTTACAATTTGACAGCCTATGCACATTGTACATGGGGCTCTTTAAACGGGAGGGGGAACCCTCAATCCATATATGGATTGGGGTTCCCTCTCCCTTCGTTTAAATGCTCAATATGAATGGGGCTCTTTAAATGAAGGGAAAGGGAACCCCAATCCATGTATGGAAGCCAACTATCTATATATGGATTGGGGGTTCCTCCTTCCGTTTAAAGAGCCCCATGAAGAATGCACATAAGCTGTCAAATTGTAAAAATAATAAAATTCAGAAGTGCCCGGTGAAGCACTCCTGCTGCATAAACTATTAGCACCGGATTAAAGCCGTTGGTTGCAGGGAGAGGAGGCATGTTCCGCCCCCTGGCCTTTACCCCTCCCCTGAACTTGACCCGATCATGATCAGAGCCAAGTTCACATTTGTTACCGGTTTTTCCAAAAAGAAACAGTAAATACCCCGCTTTCGGAAAACCCGGGTTTAAGGGGATTTGCGCTGCATCAGTTGTGCAAGATCCGGATTCCCTACTGAAAAAAAACGGTGCCAGTATGAACTTCCCAATTTTAATCTGGGTTACAAACCAGTTTATATGGTAGTCTGAATGGCCCTGAAGTCTACTTGTGGTTTATTCCTTAGTTTTGTCTATTCATTTACTAAAAGGTAATGAGGCTAAGGAACAGTCACAAAATTGCCCCAAGAAGTCAACTGATAAGATACTGGGGCATCTTGAATGTTATATCTGGCCCATGGGCTACACTTTTTCCCTATCCTGCCACATGGGTGGGATGGCATAAGACATAGGATGCATCTGCACTGCAGAAATAATACAGTTTGGCACTTAATTTAATTGGCATGGCGTGATGTTTGGAATTCTGGGCTTTTAGTTTTGTGAAATATTTAGCCTTCTCTGTTAAAGAGCTCTGGTGCCACAACATACAATTGTTTAAACAGAATAAAGCTGTGGTTTTCTTCAGTCTGGCACTTCCAAATGCATACAGATCACACAATCCAGTTGTAGATGTGGTTGGTGAAGCTTTGTGGTCCAACACTTCCAAAAAGGAAAGTTGGGAAATACTGTCATGAAACTTAGTACTTAGCAACATGTGCAATTAAGTTTTGTTAGCTACTTACTGCATCTCTTTTCTTCTTTCTATGCCCTCCAATCCACAGAAAAGTATTGCTGTCCACCCTTCCAACACCATAGATTGTTTGAGAGAATGATACAAGACTTGCCTCTAAAATGTCTAAAACATCCTCTTAAGTGCCTCTAAAATGTCTAAAACATCCTTTTAATGTGACTTTAAAATCTGACTTGTATGCATTATGTCTTATTACAAACACTAAGGATTGTGTTGCCTCCAAAATGTTATTTACTCATGAAATGTAACATAGTCCACCCCCTAAAATAATTGCATTATTTCAATTCTTTATACCCCATCTCTGTATTTTTATGTGGAATTTAATGGCCTGGGAATAGGACTGAAGGAGCAACATACATAGATTGGTCTTTGCTCCCACCTGAGAAATATGATTTTTGACTAGAAGCATTTCTTCCATGTAAAGAGCCAGCAATTGTAGAGCTATTCCATCTTTTTCTTCTTAATGGATTTTTTTTTAATGGAAGGAAAAAAGACAGATGAAGCAGTGGGCATACTAAAAAGATCAGAAGTGAAGAATGCTGTGTTCTGGACTTCCTGTAAAATTATGTGAATATCAGGAGTTGCATATGCTTTTGTCCTTCCATGATGCAGTAATAGAGTATGTAGTAATGATAGCAGCTTTTAGAGATGTTTTAGAACTGTGAACTCAGGCCCAGGTGCTGAGATAAACCAGGGAAGGAGGCAGATTCATTCAAGGTCATTTGTAAGAATGTTTCCAAGTGTAACAGCAAAGAAAAAGGAGTGGTGTGGGAAAGGAAAGAGAACAGTATTTATTAATTTTAACAAATAAGAATTAAACCTGCCTGAAGTTTGAATTATGTATAATTAAGTTATGTGGTTGTAACATTTGCTGGTCTGTTCTGACAATGAAAGTTACCAGGCTGAATTTATGATTTTGTTAATAAAGGTTTCTGAGTTTTACTACTGATCTTGAGTTTCTGAACTTTGGTATCCTGCTGGATTTAACAGTGAATAAAGGAGAATGAATTCTTGATAAAAGCATCCAAAATAGCTTTAGTACGGTTACTGCCAGCATGGTGAACTATGTGGTAGGACTACTGTAAGCTATTTTCCACTTTTCATATAACAATGAACTACCTTGCAGAGTTTTGTGTGCTACTTTCTCAGCCAGCTTGTGCTGTTGGAATAAAGGCTGTGGATATTACCTCAAAGTTACTGTACAATGTTTTCTAGGTAGGAATCTAATACTCTACAAGTAAACCCCTCAGAGGTCTTCTGCTCCAATATTTAGTCTGAACTACACTGCAGGGCTATCATAAGCCACACTCTCCCAATCACACACCCTTCCAACCTGTTGTATGGAGACAATAGCATTTCAGTTTGAATTTTCATTAGAAGGTATTTGTTTAGTACAAACTAAGAGTTTAGTTAAAGGAGCCCTTTCCCCCTCCTTGTACCTATGTTACTCTTCATTTGCTCTCCTTTTCTAGTCGTTCCATTCAATACTCACTTCCACCTGGTTTTCAGCCTTTCTTCTTTCATTAGTAAGTTAGCTTTTTGTGGCGACTGAGCATGCTCACTTTGCATTGAACTGTGTGAGAAAGTTGCCCTCTCCTAGCATTTTTCACCTGAAGATGTTTTGTATTTCTGCCAAACCTGAAATCAACCCAAGCCTGTTGACTTTCTCTTTTCCCCCCAAGTAGTGCAGTATACTTAAAGACTTGTATTGATACTTGAATACAGGTAGTATTGCCATATTACTCTTTAAAATGTAATAAATCTGTTCACAATAATAGAATGAATGGTAGTACACAGTACATGCTGTTTGTGTGCAGGAAAAAAACAAGTCAGTTACGAGTTGATAAGTACCGTAGCTTGGTGCCTTAAAGACTTTAAAAGAGGTTTGTGCTGGGAATTCTAAGGTGCAGTGTGAGTTGAGACAGTATAAAGCTTTTCACAACTTCATTTCTAAAAATCTGTCACCTATTCATCCTGGAAACTCTAGTCGATTATAGAATTCTATATTACGTCTTTGTAACACGCTTAGAATGATGGTGTAGCTATATAATTCATAGATGCTGCTATTGTCTCCCAGTGTAGCATTCTTTTTAGGTGTATATGTATGTGCATGCATACCTTCAAGTCACCTGTTGACTTATGGCAAATTTCACAGGGTTTTCTTACTCAGAAGTGGCTTTGCCAGTTCCTTCCTCTAAAATATAGTCTACAGCACTTGGTATTCCTTAGCAGCTTCCCATCCAAGTACTAACCAGGAGCGATCCTGCTAAACTTACAGGATCAGATGGGATCTGATGCTTTTAGGGCAGTAGTTCCCAAACTTTGGTACTCCAGGTGATTTTGAATTTCAGTTCCAGGAATTCACAGCCAGATGGGAGGTCTAGGAGCTGAGGCTATCACTGAAGGAGACTAAAATTTGGGAACGATTGCTTTAAGATACATTTAGGACACACAGTTTTTTAAGACAGATTACCCATATTAGCATGTTTTGAGCTGAGACAGGTCTTAGTCTCAGGTTGTGTTTGCATGTACCATTAGCTCTCCCTCTGCGTGCAAGTACTTATAAGCAAATAGTCCAGTCTGTCAAGGCAAATAGGCTGGCATGTTAACTCATGAATAGATTTGGTTGCTTAAGGAGCTATAATTCGATGTGGTTTCTGGTAACCCTTCCCAACAAATAGTTGATCTAGCCAGTGATGGTTGTTTTTCCTCCTCAGTTTGGAGCTTCAGTGGGCAGCCTGTGTTTTTGATTTGGAATTAATAACAAATAAGCATCCTGTCATGTAGATTTATGGAACATGATTGCTGGAACAGTGTCTTGGGTTATAGTGAGCAATGTAGCAAAGAAAAGTGGATTTCACAACTCACCTATTTGGTATTTCTGGTAAGAAAATACATATGTACACTAGTGAGAAATGCTCTCAGAATTAGGATCAGTCACATTTTACTAGCTGTTCCTATAATGCACAGAAAAATATAGCTGGTGCAGCTTTTCAATACATGGTCCACCCTTGAAACACAGGATCAAGTAATAAAGGAAGAAGTTAAACAGAACATAGACTGAAGGCTTTTGCTCTTCCATTAATAAATTTAACATACTACCAGATGTTTAGAATTGATATTTGGTACTCATACTAGAAATTAGCCAGTGCTGAACAATATAGATAAATGTATCTTTTCCCCTTATTTCTCCACAGTTACCAGTTACAACAACATCGTAGAAACAAATTCAGATTCAGATGATGAAGATAAATTGCACATTGTTGAAGAGGAAAGTATAACAGATGCTGCAGATTGTGATAACAGCGTGCCAGATGATGACTTGCCAAAAGACCATACAGTATTACCAGACTGCGGTGAAAGAGAAGGAAGTGCAAACAGTTGCTGGGAAGATGAAGGTATGTGTCAAGATATGTGTCTTTACCCTTAAGGCTCGGTAGACAGAAATAAATGGTTAACTTGTTTTATAAAATTGTATTGTACTGAAATTATTGTTTGCATTCTGTGTTGAAAAATGAAAGAGAGGAAGCTGCTTTGATTGGTAAACTGAAGATTAATCCTTTAGAGCCCTAGTTCAAACATTTTCACCTTATTTAACTTGTGAAGAAATATAACACAGTGACAGAGGTCTGCTTCATACAAGAAGTTACCTTCACATAGAACTGATGAATGATAAGTTCCCAAGGTCAGGGATTTGAGAGCTACTGCACTTTGAAAAATTCTACACAAAAGGCATTTTGAAGATAAGTGGAAATGGGTGCCAAATGGGAAAGGAACAAATGGCTGTAAAAGTGACTAGGTTCGATTGTGAAATGAACAAATTTGTTGTTTTGCCACATTCTTATTTTCTTCCTTGGTCGTCCAATTTGGCCTGTGTTTCCATCAGTTTCTGAACATGGCAAATTCATTCAAAAACAGTCTGTACAACAGTTTGTGTTTCTGTGGACATTTTCCAAATAGTGGTAGACCTCAGTTAACAAAATAGATGTGTTTCTGCCCTTTTGTCATTAACAGAACATTTACTACAATAGGCAAAAATAACATGAAAAGAATAGGAATAAGTTCATTCACAGCAAAACAAAAAACCAGTTCAACATGTTTAAGCAAACATTATATATACTGTATATATTCATGTATAAGTTTAGAAATTTTAGTCAACTTATCCACAGGTCAAAGTAAGTACTGTACTTCGACTCTTATAAAAAAAGGAACCATCCCCTGCTGAAAGGCAAGAGTGTTATCTGTCCTGGAAGCACTGACCCCCCCCCCCCCGCCATCTGTTCCATCTATCCAGCTTTTAGTGTGAGCACAAACAGTCATGCCTGCTGGAACTTTGTAATTTCTTCGGTATTGTTTTCCTTTCATTCATTTTTTGTTATGTTCCCCTAAGTTTTAGCCTCGACTTATCCACGTGTCATATCAAAATCCATAATTTTTGCTGCAAAACCTGTCCTCGACTTACATGTGAGGTCAACTTATTGTCAAGTATATACGATAATTGAAAACATGTGAAACAAAACAATCATGTCTGATAAACCTTGTGTAAGTAAACTAAAACATATTGAACCTTCTAGAAACTGCTTTAAGGTTTCAAGCTCCAGGAAAAGAGATTCCACCTAGACATTAGGAGGAACTTCCTGACAGTAAGGGCTGTTCGACAGTGGAGAGTGGTGGAGTCTCCTTCCTTGGTGATCTTTAAGCAGAGGCTGGATGGCCATCTGTCGGGGATGCTCTAATGGAGAGTTCCTGCATGGCAGAGGGTTGGACTGGATGGTCCTTGGGGTCTCTTCCAACTCTATGATTCCAAAAGACATGCAGGGATGTCTTTTTCTTTCACCAACCAGGACTTTTTTTTTGAAAAGATAGATGTGGAGATAGCTGGTCTCAAACTGTAAGACATAGTTCTAATCTGCACTGCAGCAGTAATGTGGTTTGACACTGCTTTAATTGCCATAGCTCAGTTCTATGGAATTATGGGAATGGTAGTTTTGTGAGATATTTAGCCTTCTCTGTCAGAGAACTCTGCTGTCAGTAGAAACTACAAACCTCAGATATCTATATCATTGAAGTATAACAATTAGTGGTCTTAAACTGCATTATTTCTGCAGTGCAAATTAGGCGTCTGAAAATGGCATCACCTAGATACTTTCTATTCCATTCTTGTCTAATCTCTGTGAGCGTATACTCGTAGGGGCTGGTGCATGGCGTTTAGATGCACCACACCCCCAAGCGGGATCAAAGCCAGACCAGCAATTACACATCATCCAGCTTCTGTCCCGCTTGGGAGCATGGTGTATATAGACACTACTTTCCGGATCTATGGGGAAGGGACGGCTTTTTTCAGCCCAAAGGCAGATTCTGGCTGGATTTGGCCAGGCATCTGGTTGCCCTGGCCCCTATCCATCCTAAAAGGAGTGGCTCCAAGCTGTCTCTATCCCCCCATAGTGACTCTCATTTGTACTCATATTAGAAATGTTTTGCAGTCCCTGCCAAAGCATGTTGAGTCACCTGTTTGGGGAGATAATCACATCATCAATATGATGTAAGTAGGGAATGATATTAGTGGTAGTAGCAGTAGCAACAGCAACCAGGTATTCTATTTTTGATCCTGGCATAGAAAAATATATCACAAGTGCTTGACCAATTATATTTAACAATATATTGAATGTAAATTTTATCCTGAGACATGGCTGAGAGGACAGATCCATCATTGGGTCTCTTCGTTGACTTCAGTAACAGGGTTTTTTCCCCCACTTATGCCACCTGTTTTCTTGTGCCAGTATTACATTTTTGCAGGAGCCAGAACAGTCTCCAAAGCAGCATAGAACTAAGCTCCTTTTGAAAATATTCTACAAGAGGAAATAGATCAATTGAATTGATACAACACTTTAGGAATTTAGATACTGCCTTTTAATAAACCTGAAGGATGGATACAGGATAAATACATGAATCTTCACTACGAATAGAGACTTCAGTTATGAATTTATCTATTACTATTGTTACTAGTTAAATCCTGTATAGAACATGTGTACAGAAAGAAAGAAAAGATAGAAATATTGTTAATATCTCAAATCAATTGGAGATATGGGGGGAAATAAGTTTGAACGATTTAACAAGATTCTTTATCAGTTAATGGAAAGAATAACAGAAAAGCAAACCAAACTTACGTTACACTGTATTCTTTTGAAGCAAAGTGTTAGATTAAATTTAAAGTTAAAGTAATTTTATTATGGAATTTCAATTTTTGTAAGGTACAAAGATGATTTCAGTACTACCTGAACTTTCAAGAATAACAACAAGGAAGTCAAATAATATCTAGAAAGTTTATGTTAAATGCATAAATATGTACATCAAGCTGTATATCTTCTTTCTACTTTTTAAAAATTCTTATAAAAATTCTTAATTAAAAAAAAGAAGTAAGCTCCTTTATTCCCTTGCAATCCCCCTGACATCGATTAGTTTACCCATTCTGTTCTTGGCATTCTAAAGGCATAAAATGTGTGCCAGAGATAGCCTACAACCCCGAACAACAGTGTTCTTTTGCCAGAGGATATTCACTATGCCAGCATGTCATCTAATTCCATCAGTTCATGGGGATTCATTTGGAATCCTATCATCATTCAGCCAACGTAACTTGAAGATAGTATTGAACTGGTAAAAGTATCTCAGGTAAAAAAATCTTTGCATCAAAACTTTTCCCCCTTGCACCTTTATTTTCTAAAACCCAGGTTCCAGTATGTGGGTAATCTTATTATGCATAATACTGAAGATGCGTATGTATTCCAGATGTTCTCTATCTGCTTGTCAAGTGCTATGTTATTTCAACTGTGATGCTTATTGGCACTGGAAGAATGATAAAGACTATATTGAAATCATTTCAAGCATGTTTCAGTTAACAAAATCTCTGACAAAGAAGTTTCTTTTTACAAAGTCTCTTGGTTGCTGCCCAGTTCTCACTTCCTACTTGTTCCCTATCGAGCTGGAGTTTTTTTTAGCAGCATCAAGATTGAGAGGATGTTGAAGGAAGGCTGGAGAAATGCATACTTTTGGTGTTGTGTGTGCCTGTGATAAAACAGTGTGATAAAACTTGATCTAGAAATGAATGGGGTTCTACTCCAGCTGTGTAGCTGTGTGTGCCTGCATAGAACAGGCAAGGTGAATTGCTGTTGCTTTCAGAATCCCTTACTTATTATTCATGAAGAACAAAACAGAAAGAAAATGAGAAAGCAGATAAGCTTGCTTTACCAACTCTTTAGAAGGTTCATAATGTTTTGATTTACTTATTCAAGGCTTACCTGGCCTGGGTGTTCCATTTCAGATGAGCATGCTTTGGTCAGGACCCAGCTGGAATATTGTGTCCAGTTCTGGGCACCACAATTCAAAAAGGATATTGAGAAACTGGAGCGTGTCCAAAGGAGTGCAATTAAAATGGTGAAGAGTCTGGAAACCATGCTCTATGAGGAACACCTTAGAGAGCTGGGTATGTTTAGTCTGGAGAAGAAAAGGTTAAGAGGTGATATGATAGCCCTGTTTAAATATCTGAAGAGATGTCATATTGAGGAAGGAGCAAGCTTGTTTTCTGCTGCTCTAGAGACTAGAACACGAAACAATGGATGCAAACTGCAGGAAAAGAGATTCCAGCTTAACATTAGGAGGACCTTCCTGACCGTGAGGGCTGTTCGACAGTGGAACACACTCCCTTGGACTGTAGTGGAATCTCCTTCCTTTATACAGAAGCTGGATGGCCATCTGTCACAGATGCTTTGATTGTGATTTCCTGCATGGTGGGGGGTTGGACTGGATGGCCCTTGTGGTCTCTTCAACTCTATGATTCTGTGGCCCGATACTCACTCTCTCTCTCTCTCTCTCTCTCTCTCTCTGGCTTTTCTTCACTAACAAAGATTCAGGAAGGACTCATCCCATGCTTACTGCAAGCACATTGATGACTAAAAAGGCCGATCCGAGATAAACAAGTCCGTTACAGAAAGCACAGCAGAAAGTCTCCCTGGGTGATGTTTGCAAGTTGTGGTTCTTTCTGCGTTGTTGTTTCTCTTTGAGACTCGTTCGGCGTGAGTTCTCGAACAAGGCTGCAGCATTGTGGATAGTGCGTCTCCATGCTTCCCGATGTGAGGCCAAGCTTGAGATGTTGTTTCAGGGAGTCCTTGTATCTCTTCTTTGGGGCACCCCTCTTACTCTGACCTGGGGTGAGTTCACCGTAGAGTACTATTTTTGGGAGGCGGTGGTCCTCCATCCTAGAAACATAACCTGTCCCGCGCAGCTGCGTTTTCAATAGCATGGCCTCAATGCTGGTGATCTCTGTTTGCTCCAGGACAGCAACATTCGTCCCATAGTCAGTCCAGTGTATGTTTAGGATTGTGCATAGAGAGCACTGATGAAAACGTTCGAGGAGTCGTCGATGTTGGCAATAGGTGACCCATGTTTCAGACCCATAGAGGAGAATGGACAGTACAATGGCTTTGTATACACTGATTTTTGTGCTTCGCCTCAGGTGTTTGTTACTCCAGACTCTTTTGTTAAGCCTTCTGAATGCATTATATGCCTTTGCTAATCTGTGATCTATCTCTTTGTCAATCTTGGCATCTGAGGAGATGATACTTCCCAGGTAGGTTAACTGCTGAACAGACTTAAGTACAGTTTTGCCTATGGTGACGTGGGGGTGATAGTGCTCTTCCTGTGGTGCAGGCTGGTAGAGAACTTCCATTTTCTTCAGGCTGACTTCCAGCCCAAACAGCTCTGCAGCTGTTGCAAAGCAGGATGTTAGGCGCTGCAAAGCTGCTTCTGTATGGGCAACAAGGGCAGCATCATCAGCGAAAAGCAGCTCACGGACTAGATAGTTTAGAGTCTTCGTGTGAGCCTTCAGACGGCTTAAGTTAAACAAGCTACCATCAGTACGGTAATGTATATAGATGCCATCATCTTCTTCAAGATCTGCTGTAGCCCTTTGGGCATCGTGCGGAAGAAGATTGTAAATAGAGTTGGAGCGAGAACACAGCCTTGTTTCACACCATTAGTTATTAGAAAGGGCTCTGAGAGAGCATCACCATATCTGACATGTCCTTTCTGGCCCTCATGTAGCAAGATAATCATTTTGAGGAATTTGGGGAGACATCCTAGTCATTCCAGGATCTGCCACAGACCTTTTCTACTCACAGTGTTGAAGGCTTTGGTAAGGTCGACAAATGTTACATAGAGTCCTTTGTTCTGCTCTCTACATTTCTCTTGCAGTTGTCTAAGAGCAAATACCATATGTGTAGTGCTCTTATTAGCTCTGAAGCACTGGCTTTCAGGGAGAAGTTCTTCTGCAATAGCAGGAACTAATCTGTTCAGGAGTATCGTTGCAAGGATTTTTCCAGCAATGGAGAGCAGTGTTATACCTCGATAGTTTGAGCAATCAGATTTTGCTTCCTTTTTTCTTATACATGGTGATGATAACTGCATCTTGGAGATCGTGGAATTTAGCATGAAGTACTTGACCTCCATGTTTCCAGGCTTCAGGTGGGATTTCATCAATCCTGGCTGCCTTGCCATTTTTCATCTGCCTGTATGGCCTTGATGGTTGCTTCCAAAGTGGGAGCCACGTCCAGTTCATTTTTCATTGGTTGTTGTATCATATATGTTGGATAGCTGAGCCTTGGACTTCTCAGTTGGCACTGAAGAGATTTTGGAAATGTTCAGCCCATCGATTCAGAATGGAGGCTTTGTCTGTGATTAGTGTTTGACCATCCATACTATATAAGGAGCTTTGGACTTGATAAGTAGGTCCAAACACTGCTTTAAGAGCTTCGTAGAATCCTCTGGAATCACCCAGATCTCCACAACATTGTGTCTTTTCTGCTAAATTGATCCACCATTTGTTCTGAATGTCTCTGAGTTTTTGTTGGAGTTTACTACATGCGAGACGGAAGGCTGCTTTTCTTACATGGCAAGATGGCTGAGTGATGTGTGCCTGATTAGCAGTTCTCTTCTTTGCCAACAGCTCCTGGATCTCTTGGTTGTTTTCATTAAACCAATCTTGGTTTTTCCTGCAGGAGAACCCGAGGGATTCTTCCGCAGGCTGCAGGATACTGTTTTTAATATGTTGCCAAAGCACTGTAGGAGAAGAATCTAAAGAATGGTCTTCAAGTTTTGATTGCAGATTTGCCTGGAAGTTATCTCTCATGGCAGCTTGTTGAAGATTGTTGACTTGGGAGTCTCCTCTTTAAGATGCCACCTCTCTTAGGTTTGAGCTTAAGATGAAGATTTAGTTTGCATCTTACAAGGCGATGATATGTTTGACATTTTGCACTGGGCATCACTTGAGTATGACGGACATCACGAATGTCTCTCTGGCACACCAAAACATAGTCAATGAGGTGCCAGTGTTTGGATCGGGGATGCATCCAGGTTGTCTTCAAACTATCTTTCTGCTGAAAGATAGTGTTTGTAATAGTCGGTTGCTGTTCTGCACAAAACTCTAGCAGGAGGCACCTGTTATCATTACAGTTTCCAACTCCATGCTTGCCTAGAACACCTTTCCAGGCTTCGAAGTTCTTACCTACTCTGGCATTGAAGTCACCAAGGATAATGATTTTATCTTCTGCAGGGACATTTTGTATGAGGTGGCGTAGGTCTGAGTAGAATTTGTCTTTCTCCACAGGGTCAGCTTGCATAGTTGGGGCATATATACTAAAGAGAACAACATGAGGGAGGCGTAAGGAGATTAAATGCGATTAGAGTGACCTGTTGGCAGGGTTTCGAGTTTGGAGGCAATGGGGTTTTTAATCATAAAGCCTACTCCTGAGAGATGTTTTTCAGCTTTTGGTTTGCCAGACCAGTAGAGTGTATAGCTGGCACCATGTTCTTTAAGGCTGCCTTCCTCATGGAGACGAACTTCACTAAGAGCAGCGATGTCAATATTAAGTCTTGATAGTTCATGGGCTATTAGAGCAGAACGACGCTCAGGACATCCACTATCTGCAGAATCTTGCATGGTTCTGATGTTCCAGCATGCAAGTGTCAGTCTGTTTGCACCTTTGGAGGCCAGTGCATGCCTTTGTATCTTTGTTTTTGTTTGACCGCATCAGAAGATGCCCGTTGACTGCGGCTCACTAACTGGGTGGATGGAGATGAGCTTTCTTTAGGCCACCTTTTCTAGGCTCCTCTCCTTATGGAGCAAGCAGTGCTCTCCTTAAAAGACTGCTTGGTCATTCAGGAAGCTGCCGAACAAGACTGTCATCTCCCGGTCAGTCTCGAACGACCAATGTCCTGAACCGCCTGCATACAGGGTTGGGTCTGCGGCTTTCAGTGCTTCTTTCACCTGCCGTTTCGTCCCTTGCCTATTGCTACAGGACTTTTTTTGGGGGGGGGGGGATCAGATCGGATGTATCCTTCGAGCCTGTGCAATGGATTTTTCTGGTGAATCGCAGCGTGCACAGAACTAGCCTCACCCTTTAAACCAGAGGTTCGTCTGCTGGGGCCAAGCAAGCAAGGCCGGTGGCAGCGAGATCCTCAGGTCGTAGGTTTGATTAGAGTTTCCTTCTCCTAGATGGTTTACCTTACAGGGTTAGACGAGCACCATATGCCTAGGTTTGGGATTGGAGTTTTCCTTCTCCTTGGATGGTTGCCATAAGGCTAAAGACCCCATCCTGCCCTTTGACGCTCTTAGTCAGACCCTTCGGTTGTGACCTGTCTGGCATGGGAGGCCGTACCGGTGGTTGTTTATGCCATCGCCAGCATACCTTACAGCTTCATTAGGTACGCAAGCCTCTCCCCCACGACAAGTGGGCGTCAATGGAGAGGTGTTTTCATGGCATGCGCAGTGTTTACATAGCGCTGCATGCGCCTGAAAACATCACGCCGCGGGAGGGTGCCAAGCGGAGCTCTTTTTTGCGTCTGGTCCTTGGCACAGCCTTTAGATGGCTGCACCAAGGACCCAGGGGGGAAAGGGGGCACGGCAGCCCCTTTCTCCCCTCGCCAGCACTGTCGGTTGCGGGGTGCAGCACCGGCAGCCCCAGAGGCCCCATCCTGCTGCTTCTGAAGGCAGCAGAGAAGCAGCGAGCTGCCACTTCCCCATGGCCTGAAAATGGGGTTCAGCAGACTGCTGCACCCCACTTTCAGGCCATGGGAAAGTGGCAGTTTGCCGCTTCCCCGCTGCCTTCAGAAGCAGCAGGATGGGGCCTCTGGGGCTGCCGGTGAGGCAGCCCTGGCCCCATCCTGGTGCTTAAAGGGGTGGCTGCAGACTGCCCCAAAAGGGCAGTCTATAAAGCCCCTATGATTCTAATTTTGAATTTAAAAGTTTGCTAAAATATGTGAAACTGTTCTTCTTTGTGAGGTAGGAACCTGTCCTTATTATTATTTCTACCTCTGATACCAAATTTTCTGTTAAAGAAGTAATGCTCAGGAACATATCTACTTTATTAATTGATGTATACTTGTATCTAGTTTAAATTATCATCAGCATGATTACAGTCACATTCACAGGGGTGAGGGCCAAGGACTCCCACAAAAGTGGAAAAGTCATGAATATGTTAGCCCCCTCCCACATGAATGATAAAGAGTCCTTTCCCACCAAGAGCACCACCTGTAACTCTTTTTGCAACCTTGAAACACATAGCCTCCCCCACATTTCTAAAGTGCTTCCACTTTCAATCTGATATTAGCAGTCATGGCTGCAAAGGATCCACCTTCTCTCTGCCTCCTGGCCAGATAAAAGCAACACCGTATCTTCCCCACTTTAACAAAATTTGCATTCTCAAGGCAGCTTGCAAATTTTAATGATTACAATATACCGTAGTTAAAACATATAAAAGGACAGCATTAAAATAAAATCAGCTATTAATATTTTAAAATTTAAAAACATACACTTAAAAAGATAAAAAGCAGTTAAGAAATAGTACCCTTAGAACAGTACAGCTCCCTCTTCAACATCCTTCCCTTTTCCTTTTCCTTTTTTTAAAAGCCCTTTCTTCTGAAAGCCTGTTGGTATATTTTAAAAAAAATCTTTGCCCTGCTGAGGGAAGGGCAGTGGTAGGGAGTTCCAGGTCCTAGTGGCAGCCGCTAAGAAAGCTCTGTCTCCCACTAAAGGCCTGTAACATGCTTACAGAGGAGAATGTGCTGTAAGCCTGGGAACAATTTGTTTGCATAAACAATATTAAATTCAATCAGTGCTGAAGTAATATTCATGCCTGTTATACCAGAGGCAGTTTTTTGTTATTTTGATACAATAAGAACAAACATCTATGCCTTCTGGAAGCAAAATATTCCTCGTGATAATACTACAAAAAGATAGTCATGGCATATGTTTGACTTAAACTAATATATTACTTGTGATAGTAAAATTGGGAGATTTGTAGTTGATCAACCAGCCAGTTCTAACATTCCAAAAATGTTAAACACTCCTAGGAATCTAATAATTTGGTGATGTGTCTCTTAAAACGTATATCTTTTTGTACACCTTTTCTTACACCTCTTACACCTTTCATCCATCCAAAAGAGTTTTGTATGTTCTGAGAACTTAAAACATATTGGTTGCTACAGATGTTTAGGGATTTCTAGCATCAGTTTTTATGAGTGGAATTAATATTGATAGTTCACACATCTAGGACTTTTTTGAATGCATACATCTCAATGTAGTCCATCCACAAAACAGGTGTGATGTAGGTGAATGGGCAGTGCTGCCCCCCCTCATAGTCAGCAGAATATCATATGGACATGTAAAATTCCATGAATGAAGCAGGGTGATTGCACATTAAAATTTTAGTGTGGAAACACACTTATTCAATTACCTATCTGAGGCATAGATACTTACACTGTTTATATATCTGAGGCACATATGTCTCAGATAAACCTTATACTATGGAGATTGGACTTTGTTTGAATAATATAATCCTTAAATAATGACACTTTTAATAAAAATGCACACCTAGTATGTAGGCCCTTTTCCAGTGAAGAAAGTAGAATTTCTGAAATGAAGTGGATGATGCTCAGGAATAGTTTCACATTCTCCAGTATCATGTTCAGATTTCTACTTAAACTTAATTTAATTTCCAGTTATATTTTTAAATCCAAGGCTATTTACAGAGGCATGCTGTGAATTTTTAGGAGTTCTCTTGCAAATGGCATCAGAAGCAGTTTCAAGGCCTTTTCCATATTCATCCCTATGTTTTCTAGTATGTTTTTCTGTTTTTGATGGTCAAAGAAATAGTTTTAACAATATATGCCAGCATAAATAGTGGATCACTGCTCAGAGCTGCTGATAAAAGCCATGCCACTAGAGCACACATAGATCTGTTATGTCCTGTATGTAGTGTAGACTCTCATCTGTCTGAAACACACTGCAGGAATAATCCAATTTGAGACTGCATTAACTCCCGTGGCTCAATGCTAGGGAAATCTGGGATGTGTAATTTTGTGAGACATTTAGCCTTCTCTGCCAGAGAGCTATGGTGCCACAATAAACTACAATTCCCAGGATTCCCTAGCACTAAGACAGGGCAGTTAAAATTTATCAGCAGTCTACACTACATACATAAGTGTGATTATTGCATAGTCTCACTAACAAATATATCTGAATAACGTTCTCAGGATAGAGCAGCAAGTCTGAAAACTAGTACTACTAGGGAAGATATCTTTTCCAAAAAAATGTAGAGCACTTTGCTAGCTATCAATTTGTTTCATGGCACACTTCAAGATTCTTACTTTGACCTTCAAAAACCAGAAAGGCAGCCAGTTTACTCCATATAAACTTACCTAATTATTACGATCCATACCAGAAGCCCTGCCCATTTTCTAAGGCAAAATGAGGTGGTTAGCAACAAGGACATGGCTTTTTTGGTTGTGGCATCTCACATAGTGTTTTATCTCCATGTCCATTTGCTTATGAATCAGAGGATAACAGATTTCAGCTGCCCTGAGAGCTTTTGGTTTTTTTCAATAGGTGATGTATAACATCTTGAACAAACAGTGATTATTATTAAGAGGTGGAGTATATGTATCTGCAGCCTGTGCAGGTTTGTCACACAGCATAACTGCAAATCTCAGAAACCTTTTTCAGATTATTAAAGTCACATTAACTGAGTAGCAATATTACTTAGAATTCAGTTTCAAGATTGTTTTGTATACTTATTGTTCACCCTCCCCCCTGCCATTCAGTGCTTTCCACAATTTCCTCCAGTTCCTTAGTTTTAAGAATGCCATATACACTCGACTATAAGTCGCCCTCATGTATAAACTGAGGTCAAGTCTTGGGGCCAAAATTATGGATTTTGCCATGACCCATGGATATGTCAAGGGTAAAATTTGGAGGCTCCATTAGTGTGTGCATGTGGCAAGAGAGACTCTCATTGAGTCTTTTTGCTTCAGCATTCAGCTTTCATGAGGCGAGGCATGCAGCAATATCAAACAGCAATATCAATCAATCACCCAGGACCCTTTCTGCTTGGCTCAAGAGATAAAGAAACTCTCTCTCCATGGGGAAATCGGAAAGAGCTGCTATCACATTACTGTTGTGACCCGTAAATAAATTGATCTGGGATTTTTTAGTCAATTTTTGGGCGTAATTTTTTAGACTTATAGATGAGTATATACGGTATTGGAAACTATGCACTATTTTTTATTATTACAGTAAATGTTTGGTCATCTGAGAAAGATTTTCTAATACAGCATCTGTCCTTCATAATATGAACAAAGCATTCATAAATAGCATACATGCTGTTCATGCCAAGGAGATAAAAATGTAGCAAAAATTATAACTGAATAGGGAGCAGAATTATTCTACTCATATCTTTCCCTTGACTTCAGATAATACAGTTGGACTCCATAAATCTGCTTGCTAAATTGAGGGTCTTTTCCCACTGGGCTTTAACATGAAAAGCTGAGCAGCTTTGCTGCTGCTTTATGCAACAGCCTGGTGAGTGAAGAAAAGCAATAGAGTTAGTGCCAACCACAATTTACCTTGGCTTGTTTTCCATTAAAATAGCAGAATCTTGTGCTTCTAAAAGCTGGAAGACTGAAAACTTCTGCTCACAAAATGTTCATGGGCATACACAGTGTTTCTGGTCTCTGGGGGAGTACTTTCCTCAAACTTCAGGAGACTAAAATGTTTCAGATAAATGAAAGAGTTGCTGGATTATTGAAAGGTTTGATCATCTCTCCTTTCATCTTGCATTTTAGCTAGTAAAGAAGCAAAAGAAATCCTGGGGCCTGAAGCTCAAGCAGATGAATCTGGATGTACAGGTATTTTTTACCAAATTCCCTGGTTTCTGTTTGTGATGCTAGCATATCCTTGAAGTTTGCATCATACTTAAGAAGGAATGTCTTTGAGAAAGGAAGTAATTCTTCCAGTATCTCCCTTCTGATCTCCTTTCATCTGTTTGCCTATCCAACAGTGTGCCTGTGTACACTGCACTTGAGGTTTGAACTGCAGAAATACTGTTGTTGAAGACGCCCAGCTTAGGCTCCCATTAGAGCAGTTTTGAGGTGTTGCTAATAAATTATGCAGTGCAATCCCTTCCTCTCTCTGTTGTAACTCTGCAGCCTCTTAGCTGCTTTTTGGTTCAAGGAGCAAGTGCACTAGATGAACAATTTATTTCTGGTCTGCTGCAGATGACAGCAGAACATTAAGCAGCTGAGGTAATACTAGTCATAGTATTTTAACATTACATTATATGCTCAACAGTTTTTGTAAAATTAGTTTACATAATCAGCCACCCTATACAAAGACAGGTTTATTTACTCCAGTTCTCCTTATTATATTCATACAGAAAATAGTGAATCATTCCATGGAGTTTTAAACTAGTTCTGTATCATACCTATTGACTGAGCGATGTACACTTCCATGGTATATGTGATCTCTTGTTTTCTTTGTGCATCCTGCAAACTCTTGCGAATATTTTTAAAATATACGGTACACGCTGAACATAGAGAAGCCAAAGTATTGGATGAAAACAAATAAAGAAGTAAGCACAGAAAAGGAAACTCCTCTAGTACAATACACATTTCTAATGTGCTGGATGTTTCATACTTCATGGTGAAAAGGAAGTATTATGTGTATTAACTTACATTTGCATTGCTGTTGCTGGGGTGGAGGTGGACACTCCACATACAATGGAGGTAGATGCTTGGAGGAAGCTCACACATAGAAGTAAGGAAACCAGGGAACGTTCTGTGAGCAGCATGCAGCTACAGAATCGCTTTGAATCTCTCTCTGTTTATCAGAGATGATGAGGAAAAGCAGCAGGGTCAGACATCAGGGACAGAGCAGAGGAGCCTTGAGAGTACCACGAAAGGGAACAGCCGCTGCTAAGCCTCAGAGGAGGCACATGGTGGTGGTGGGGGACTCCTTGCTGAGGGGTACCAAAGCAGTGGTTTTGTGGGCTTGACAAGATGTCTTTTTTTGATAAAATTACCAGCTTGGTAGATGAAGGGAATGCTGTGGATATAGTATACCTCAATTTCAGTAAGGCCTTTGACAAGGTTCCCAATGACATTCTTGCAAACAAGCTTGTAAAATGTGGGCTAGACAAGTTAACTGTTACATGGTTTTGTAATTGGTTGACTGGCCGAACCCAAAGGGTGCTCAACAATGGCTCCTTTTCAACCTGGAAAGAAGTGACCAGTGGGGTCCCACAGGGCTCTGTCCTGGGCCCAGTGATATTCAACATCTTTATTAATGATTTGGATGACAGAATTGGGGGCATACTTATCAGATTTGCAGATGACACCAAATTAGGAGGAGTAGCTAATACCCCAGAAGACAGGATCGAAATTCAAAATGATCTGAATAGACTAGAAAGCTGGGCCAATGCTAACAAAATGAAATTCAATGCAGAGAAATGTAAGGTTCTGCACCTAGGGCGGAAAAATGAAATGCACAGATATAAAATGGGGACACCTGGCTGAATGAAACTACATGTGAAAGAGATCTAGGAGTCCAAGTAGACTATAAGCTGAACATGAGTCAACAGTGCGATGCGGCAGCTAAAAAGGCCAATGCAATTTTAGGCTGCATCAATAGAAGTATAGTGTCTAGATCAAGGGAAGTAATAATGCCACTCTATTCTGCTTTGGTCAGGCCCCACCTGGAATACTGTGTCCAGTTCTGGGCACCACAATTCAGAAAAGATGTGGAGAAACTGGAGCATGTCCAAAGGAGGGCAACTAAGATGGTGAAATGTCTGGAAACCATGCCCTATGAGGAACGCCTTAGGGAACTGGGGATGTTTAGCCTGGAGAAGAGAAGGTTAAGAGGTGATATGATGGTCCTGTTTAAATATTTGAAGGGATGTCATATTGAGGAGGGAGCAAGCTTGTTTTCTGCTGCTCCAGAGACTAGGACACGGAACAATGGATACAAATTTCAGGAAAAGAGATTCCACCTAAACATTAGGAGGAACTTCCTGACAGTAAGGGCTGTTCGACAGTGGAACACACTCCCTCGGAGGGTGTTGGAGTCTCCTTCCTTAGAGGTCTTTAAGCAGAGGCTGGATGGTCATCTGTCAGGGATGCTTTGATTGGGAGTTCCTGCATGGCAGGGGGTTGGACTGGATGGCCCTTGTGGTCTCTTCCAACTCTATGATTCTATGATGCCAACAAGGGCCTTTTCAAAGATTCTGGACATATAACTGGAGCAGCTGGATTGTCTCTGTTACATCTCCTCTGTTTTAAGTGGGAATTTTAACAATTTAGTTTTAAATTTGAAAATAGTCATTTCTGAAAATAAAGAAAATGCATTGTAATTATCTGGCATCTTTCAAAGTATATTTTTAACACTTTTCCTCCTCACTTGTTAAAAGAAGAACTTTATAGTCACTGAGATTTTTAAAAACAACAATGCCACCAGTTGCCAGAATCTAATATTCTGTAGGCCTGGAAAATAAAACTTTTTACCATTGTTTTTAAAGTTCTTTTTGATTGAATCTTGATACCATAGAAGCAAAGGCCCTGCCTCATGATACAATAAACTCCTCACTTACCCAGTTTCTCTCCATCATGCAAACTGAGTAATACAGATCTGGAAAACCAGAATGGAATAGGGATTACAGTATTCAACTGGGACTTAAGAGATGCCAATTCAAGTCTTTGCTGAGCTGTGAAACTCACAGAATGGCCTTCTCAACCTGACCTACCTAACTGGATTGTTCTAAGGATAAAGAGCATCTATACCACACTGAACTCACTGGATAAAAATTGGAATATAAACAGTTTAAAAATATAAGGGTATGAGCAGACATGCTATCCTGCCCAGTACTCACCCGGGTTAGTCCATAGGCCAGCGTGAGGACAGAGGGGTTTTCACACACTCATCCCTGCACCAACCCAGGATCCAGGCCACTCCTTAATTTTCTAGCATGTCATCCGAGAAGCTCCAAGTCACTCCATCTGATGTGGAAATGGGGTGCCTGGCTTGCACCAACATGGCCAGGCACCCCCTTTCCTCAGAGGGGGTGCTATCTTATCCCAGGTCTATTTCAATAACCATTTAAATAATTTTAATAACCAGGCCTATTTTACGCTGGGGTAAAGGCTCTTTACCCTGGATTCAGACCAGATATCCCGCATGTGTCTACACAGGCAGAGTTGGATTCAAACCTGCCATGAGTGTTTTGGCTTGCATCATCTAAACTAGATGATGTGAGGCCCGGGCGAAGTGCACATGGTGGATTTTATTTCCTTAATACAAAAATGCATTTTTAAAATGGCAAGGATACTTTAATTTTCAATTACAAAGTTGCTGTGGCTTATTTAATTCTAAAAATTAGGGCTTGGTGAAGTGTTCACCCATGAACATTAGTGTGTAAATGTAGTACCTGAAATACAGTCAGTGCTTTCTATCCGTGGGCAATCCATGGATTGGAGTATCTGGGGATGGCTCCTCCCTATTCTCCCCAGTGGCGGCATGTGTACACAGCTGTGCTAATGCAGCCACATGTGCAGTGCACTGCCATTAAAAACAGTGGGACTAGAGGTCCCATAGTTTTTGGCATCCATGGGGTGGGGTCTGAAAGAGAACCCCCACAGATACAAAGGGCTGGCTGTATTCTTCAGTTTCTATTTGTGTGTCTCATTCACAACTTGTTTGCTAATTCATTGCTACTTTGACAGTTACAAAAAAAATAACACCCTTCGTAGGTTGTTGCCTTAAGAACCGTGATGTTATGACATGGCAAATCATGTTTGGCTACATGGTAATTAAACCAATTCAGAGTGAAAGCAATGGTTCCTGAAAAATGTACCCCTCCTTTTAATACATTCATGTTTTTGTATCTTTTTGCAATCCCTACTCCCTGCCTGCTTTAGAAAGCATGAAAACAAGAATTTTAGCTTGTTTAAAATAGACTATTGCTTTTGGGTCACCTAAGACCCCCCCCTCCCTCCCCACACACACACACCAGTTCTTTGAACTATGAAATATCATTCTGATATACTGGGATAAATATATTAGTAACAGTTTGTTAGGAAACATTCCATTTTCCATGAAAGTAAAATTTCATGGTGCGGGAAACTTGGCACAGCAGATTTTACTTGGCTCCCAGCCTTAGATTTTAAAGCTAATTGAATGATTGTGTACAAGAAGAATAAAATATAGTAGATAATGAAATAAAGAAATAAGGTGGAAGTTGTGTGGGTGTGAATCCAGAAATAATACCCATGGACAAGAAGCAGTGTGATACTTTTCAAGACTTTGCAAAAGTAGCCCTCGCCTCCCTCTAAATTCTTACTTCTTGTTCCCATATTTTTAGGGATATTTTACATTTTCTCTGTAGTCATGAAAGCAGCTTAACTCTCTTCTTTAAAAAATAAATATTTGTTATTAAATATTTGTTTGCTATTAAAATGTGTTAATGTTCTACAAATGGCCTCTCCTAGTAAAAGAAGATGATTGTGATTCTGATGCAGAAAATGAACAAAATCATGATCCTAATGTTGAAGAATTTCTACAACAAGAAGATACAGCAGTCATCTACCCTGAAGCACCTGAAGATGATCAAAGACAAGGCACGCCAGAAGCCAGTGGCCAAGATGAAAATGGTAAATATTCTTTTAATTTTCTGCACTTGTAAAATGGTTTTGTTGGAAACCATACTTTGCCTTGTTTTACATTTTGAATGGTGCTTCTGTTAAGTAGAAGTTAATAGGATTTGAACTAGATTCAGGCACTTGTAAGTAGACTAGCAGAAGCAGGCATCTGTATCCTTTCCTCTCCACAGTAGCTGCTCCAACTTCCTGAAAATGCTACACAAAGCATAGTGGCCCTGATGAATAGGGTAAGCTGTAGTGTGGTCAGGAGAGGGACTGGATGAAGGCAGCTTCCATTAGCTTCTGGATTCATGGGAGAGAGAAGCTTATGAATTGAGTCTTCATGGAAGGCAGCTCCTGGATCCAACCCATAGTAAGTGTAGAAAAGATTAGTTTTTTTTTTCTTTTTACATTCTTGTAAGCTGCCTTTCTCCCATTTGGGGAGAAAGGTGGGATATAAGTCCCATAAATAAATGAATAAATAAATATCCTTAATGTTCAGAACTTTTATTTATCCTTAGGATTTTTTATTTAGAATTTTCCCCAGGGATTCCTCATATATTTGTTTCACCTTCCTTTTTACCACTTCCCTTGCACTTTCCCACTCACATATACATTAAATTTGATAGCATTATGCTCACTATTTCAATTTGTAGAGAAATCTTGTAGCACCTTTGAGACTAACTGAAAGAAAGACATTGACAGCATGAGCTTTCATAGACTTCCTGAGATGCATTTGAAGAAGTAGACTGGAGTCTACAAAAGGTCATGCAGTCAACTTCTTTCCTTCATTTAGTCTCAAATGTGCTAGAAGATCTCGCTGCATATTGATTCCACAGACTAACACGGCTGTATCTTTGAATTCTGTTTCCAGTTGGTTCATCCACACTCAAACTTCACACTAGGTCTTGGGCAATACCACTTAGGATTCAGTCTTGGATCTCTTCACATTTGATTGGTTCTATGATCAAATATTCTATGGCACAGTCATTTAGGATATCCGGATCTTTTACCTCCTTGTTTTGACCAGAGCAAGCATTTACCAAGGTCATGATCACACCAACCTCGTGTCTCATGGCAATCATGTTATGAAAGGAAACAGGAAAATATCGCTTTGAAAATGTTTGTTGTATGTGGTATGTGGTAATATCCCAGGTCAATGTGAGCATAATTAAAACCAGTATGGTTTTTTGTTTGGTTCTTTTTTTCCCTTTTTTTTTTTACAAGATTCTCTCTTTTGTTTGCATTTTTGATTTCTTTCTCCATCTCAGTGTGCCTATGAGCACATTGTGGTCCAGGGCACAATAACATGTTCCAGTTATTGAGTTACTTTTGGCATCTGGCATTGTCCCATTCTGTGGAGGCATTAGCTCCTTTACAGGTTCCTAATTTGCATGACACAACACCCTCTCTCATAGACATGCATGATGTTTTATGTAATCAAAGTATATGTTAAGAAGCAGAGTGCCTTTAGGTTTTGCAACTAGTGATAGATGTCATTTTGCAACAGTGTTAATGAGTTATTCAAGAACATCTCTGGTAGACAAACAGACCAACAGTTTCATCTTGGAAAAGTAAAACCCAATGTACAGTCAGACTTCTGTCTAGGCAGGAGTTTGATTCTGGGCCCACTAACTGTCTAGGTAAGCCCAAGATGCCAAATAGCACAGGACCTCAAGTCCCATTAGCGTCAATGGACACCGACATGTACATGGCTGCATCAGTGCAGCTGTGTGCATGTGCCACCATTGATGGTAATCGGGCGTAGCCATGTGAGGATGCTCCAGTCCTCAGATGGGTAGCCCACCAATACAGAGGGCCAACTGTATATTGCATTTTTTTGTTTGACTCCATATTTCTCTGACTTTTTGCTGAAACAGTTGAATCAATGACAAATGTTTATTATCTGCTTCAGTAAAGCTCAGAACATGGTGATTCAATGGGGTCAGATGGATGGAGAGGGGGTAAAACCCAAACGTTTCCATCTAGTGCTTTTCTCTGAACTGCTACAGCTGAAGATCTTTTTCAGAAGTTTTGAAAAGTAATGACTTGCAAATTACTTCAAGCATCAATGGAAGAAAACTGAAAGAAGAAATGAAGATGAACCGTGTCCATAAAGGGGAAGAAAAAAATTATTGATTTTTGAACACATAGCATTCATGTTTCTTTTAAAACAGGATTATATGCAGTGAAATGGGACCTCAGTTCAGTCTTACACAACATGTATTCTGTTCAAAGAATCTCCAGCTAAGCAACCATTATACCTGCTGTGACTGGAAGCAAGATCCCCCCCCCCCTTATGTTTTGTTCCACTGGATAGTTGGGCTATCAGTATTTTTGACAATATCAAAAAGCATGTTGAAGAAGCAAACCTCCCAGACCTGAATGCTCGTAGCTGCAGTACAAGATTTACTCATGAGAGACAAGATGGCTTTCATGAAAACAATTGCTGATAAAAAAAAGAATTGGCTCTTTTTACGTGAAGAGCTCCAAGAGCTAGTCAGGAGGTTATTGAGCTATTATGCAAGAACAGAAAATAATGCAAAAATTATCTTGTTTCCAGTTGTTAACAATTGGCAAACATCTGACAACTTACTTGACAGAAAGACTGATGCCACTGTCAGATCCCTGAAGTCCTAATCCACCAATTTCTCTGCCTCTCTGAACTTTTCCTGCTCAGCCACCTTGGTCTCAAGGGAACACTTTTGTTCCTTGAGGGGCAGTAGCTCATTGCATTAATTGCACACCCACAATTACTGCTCAGTTGGCAAAGAAATCATATATGTGACACTGGATCCAACCCTATTTGCTTTCATAACTGAAGCTGTTATTGTTACTTGATTTGTTTACCTGAAATAATTCTATAATTTCCAGCAGAATGTCATTGTAGTTGAAGTTCAGCTCCTCACTGGGACTGAGATACTTTGTCACTGAGGTCCTCCTTGTGTTGAGCAGATCCAGGCATGTAAGCAGGCTTAACTTCATCAGTTATGTGCTCATTTGGGTATCATACTATTCATCTTTCACTTTGACTGCCAACTTTAGTAAATCTGGTTGATAAAAACAAGATTTAATTTTTTTATTAACAGACTTACTTTCATCATTTTGCTAGTTTATCTGCAAGAGTACACACATCTTTCTAAATATTATTAAGGTGTCAGTCTCTCCTTTTTCTGCCATTTTTCTGGGGTAGGTTTTGTGTTGTTTGAGTAATCTATCTATCAGGAACTGACTGAAGATGATCTAATGAAAAGTAAATGCCAATTTTAAAATGAATTGCATTAAGCCTAAATTGTTAGTCCTTCTAGAAACTGTATCTTAAACCTTTTGCATTTTCTTTATCAAGCCTCATTGGTTGAACTTTGGAAATGAGTAATTAATTTAACATCCTAGCTCATTTTGGTGTACCATAGTAGAAATCTTGGCTGTCATTTAGATACTGATTGTCTCTAAGTTATTTGTAATTCTCTCTATGCTTAGGAGACTGGGGATATGGACTATTATTTCTTTACCTTGCAGTTAGGTGATTTCACCAAATATTATCCTAAGAAATTCAGAACTGCTGGACATATTACATAAGTCCTACACACAACTGAGAATCACATCCAGAATTTCGTGGTACATTTGTTTGTACCCTGTGCTCTAATTAATAGCAAAAGAATAATGCTTTCTCATTCTTATTCAGGCACGACAGATGCATTTTCCCAGCTGCTTACATGCCCTTACTGTGATAGAGGGTACAAACGCTTTACCTCTCTGAAGGAACACATTAAATATCGCCATGAAAAAAATGAAGATAACTTCAGTTGCTCCTTATGCAGTTACACATTTGCATACCGAACACAACTTGAACGCCATATGACGTCACATAAATCAGGAAGAGATCAAGTAAGTGATACTGTTGTTCTCCATTATGTGGTTTGATACTTACACTGATTGTCTTGTTTGCTTTGTTTGTGCTTCAATTTGATTTTATGCATGTATTGCTAAAAATACCACAATCTAGTACAGTATCTAAAATAACTGGAGTGCCTTAAACAAGAGAAACACATGTTCAGTCATCTCAACTTTATTGTTGCCCAGCCTCACAGAATATAATCAACTGGGCCAGCTCACTATGTTTTATAATGTATGAAATCTCATAATGTTAAATATTCACTGCAGTAGATTATTTTCTGCTGGAAAGGTTACATACAGATATAGATACACACACACACACACACACACACACTGTTGTTGCTGTTAGCTGCTGTCAAGTCAACTTCAACTTATGGTAACTCTATGAATGAGAGAGTCTCCAACTTACCCTATCACCAACAGCTCTGCTCAAGTCTTGCAGACTCAGGGCCCTGGCATCCTTGAGTCTGTTCTTCTGTGATACAGTCTTCCTCTTTACCTTCTACCTTCTACCTTACCAAAAATTATTGTCTTTTCTAGTGAGTAGGAAAGAGTAGGATAAAAACTCAGACATGTAGTCGAGATTTAGCCATTTACTAATTTGCTGAAACTTCCAAAGATTGACTGGCTAAAGAGGCTGTTACTCTCTTTCCCACAATGCTTCAGATTGTGTGAGAAGAACAGATTCTTCACCACTGATCTTCTCAGTGCCAACTTAGGCATACCTAACTTTGCTTAGGATGCCAGGCTCAGGTTGATTCAAATATACATGTGTGCACAACCACTGTTTATGGCTGTATAGAAAAAATGTCTGTGCCATTACAAAAGGGTTTTGGGGAAGTAACACTAATTTATAATTGGTCTGTTCCCAAATATTAAACATATTTGATGCTTACAATATTGGTGCAAAATTTAAAGTCTGTAGCTTCATAGAAGACAGTGCTTTGTTGCTGTTAACTGTCATCAAGTCTACTTCCTACTTTGGTGACTCCATGAATGAGAGACCTCTAAGTCACCCTTTCATCAACAGCCTTGCTAAGGTCTTGTAAACTCAGGGATTGGCTTCCTTGATTGAGTCTATACATCTGAAATGCAGCCTTCCTCTTTTCCTACTGCCTTCTACCTTACCAAGCATTATAGACTTTTCTAGTGAATCATGTCTTTTCATGATGCATCCAAAGTATGATAGTCTCAGTTTAGCCATGGAAAGACAGTGTGTGCCCTTTGGCAAGTCACACTCTCTAAGCTTCAGAGGAAAGCAAAGTCAAAATTCCCTCTGAACAAATCTTGCCAGGAAATCCTTACAGTTGCCATAAGTTGGAAATGACTAAAAGGCACACAACAACAACACACATATATTAACAAACTGAGATTTAATGAAGGGTTTTCAAATTTTTTTGTAATTGGTGCATGGCTATGGTAGGGTAGTTTTGCCTGAATGTTATGGTGGAAAGTAGAACTAATATCTTGTGCTTATATTTTTCTATTTCCCTCAAAACTCTAAAGCTTCAGTGTAGGGATTAGGGTTGTGGGGAGAGCAGTATTAACATATTGGTTCAAGCGAAATAGTGGGTTTTATGATAACTTATATTAAAGCAATTTCTGTTGGGAAAAGATGATGTTTCCCTGCCACTGCTGCAAAATAATAGAAAGCGTGAAGGTGAGTGATGAATCTTGATTGACTATAGTAACCTTTGGCCCTTACTGCTTTTTTTTTTACTTACAGACATTGGTAGATTCAGCAATACAAGAGTACGGAGCAAGGTGTCAGAGTAGCTATGCATAGACTAAAGTGGATTATAGATATCTACAAGTTTCATGGATAAAAACAAAGAGTTTAATTTGGCATAGGGCAAGGATCCAGACACCAAGCAGCACAGTTGTTTGCTGATACTGCCAGCCTAGCTCACATTCTGTGAATAAAGTTGATGGGGTGGCAGGAATTCCTGCAATACAGCTGATAAATCAAGCCAATCCTGCCACGTGGGTGTGGCAGACACACCAGCTGTCCAAGGTGGGCAGGGCCTTGAAGCAACACTCCAAAATTCTTTATATACAACTTCACAGAAGCAGACTGTGGTGCATGCCCAGTGTTTCCAGCACCACAAGAAAATAACCATCCTTAATCCATTTGCAGCCAACTCAGTAAACCAGTATGATCATCACTTAGACATCACATCTGGCCCCTAGATAATGAACCCAGTCTGACCTGTACAAATCTATCTTTTTAAAGGACATTCTTGGGTGCTGTAGCATATCCCCATCCTAATGAACTATAGAATGGCTCAAAGTCATGCTTATTTCTTCCTAGCTCCATCAGTATTTGCAATATCAATGGCCGTTTGTAATACCTACCTTTCAAATAGATATTCTGAATGCAAATAGATATTCTGAATGCAAAAGCAACCATGGAAGAAATTACATAGATATGTCAGGCTGTATTTCCTAGTTATGGCTTAGAGGTGGATTTCTACCATAGGCCTATTCCAAAGTCTTATATTAAGAAACTCAGCTGCAGCACTGATATCATACAGGAGTGGGTCTGAAGCTTTGGTACAGTCAAGCAAAAAGCTGGCCTGTAAGTCACTAGCCAGAAACAAAAGAGGGAAGGACAGGCAAAGAGCCTCTATCTATGGAACAAACTGATGCTTGTGCAGATAACACAGTTCAGATATGTATCAAGCATATGAACAATACACAATATAATTGGATGTCAGTAACTGACTAACATAAAAAGAGTAGGTGATGCCTGAATCCCTAAGCAGTGGCATACCCCGGGTTGGTGTCACCAGGTGTGGGGGGGGGCCTTCTGGGGATGGGACTTCTGGTGAATGCGCCACACAGGACCATGCATGCAAGCATGGACAGTGGAAAAATGCACACACAGCCCCGCAGTGGCCCAGAAAGTCCTGCAGCAGCTGGGAGAGTGGGCCCTGCGCTCCCCTGGCAGTCCAGAAAGCCCCACATCAGCCATTAGAACAGGCCTTCGCTCCCCCAGTGGCCTAGAAAGCCCCACGGTGGCTGCCCCTAGCAGCCCAGAAAGCCCTGCGGCAGCTGGGAAAGTGGGCCCAAGGCTCAGGGAAGGCCCCACGTGGGGTGGGGGACAACTGGGTGTCACCCCCTCTTCTGTGGCAACACCCCCCTTCTGGGGTGTAGCCTGGTGCAGTCCGCGCCCTCTACACCCCGTCGCCCTCCAGTGATGCTACTGGCCCTAATTAGAGTAGACTTACTGAGCCAATGGGACTTGCATAATGGTTGACTTATCAAGTTGCCATTAATTCAGTAGATCTTCTCTAGCTGGATTAACAATAACAAGCACAGAATCAGTTTTCTGAGGATTGCATGACTGAGGGGAATTTAGATATCTTAGATTCAGATTCCCAGATGCTGGCTTTATCTTGTACTTGGTTTCTGTGTGGGTATATTAGAAACCTGGGGAATTATTCTAAAGGGCTAAGCATATTAGTCTTTTTTCATGAAAAACAGCCTTGTCATAAAATGAAAGGAGTTACAGTAAGTCTGTCTTGCCTCTTTGTACAGCTGAAACAAAAATGGTGTGGTGGTTTTCACTGAAAGAGACTAATACTGACTGCCCATGTAGAAGTTCTTTCTTAAGAACATGTTAAAGATTGAGAGGGGGGAATGGACATGAGCTGTTGTGGTCCATAGTCCACTTCTTACATATGATGAAATGAGCTGAAGGCCATGCTAACTCATGCCAAATGTGTTAGTCTTCATGATACCACAAGACATTTTGCAGCTTATACTGCCAAGGATTAATAGGGCTAGCCTGCTGGAAAGAGTCTTCATTTTTCACAGAAATCATGGCTCTTGAGTCTAACTGGCTGTCAGTATTGAGCTATCATACCTGCAGTTTCCAAGAAGCCAAAAGGAATCAAGTAGTTCTGTAAGTCAGTGCATACTTATTGTAAACAGTTGTATGTTGTATATTTTAGTGTGTCATTGTTACACGCTTTAACCTGCACACTAATTATCACGACTACATTGTTAATGAATGTATGGCTAATGATATTCCCACCTGTAGAAGACCCATATCTCAATAAGAGAATTTTAGTTGTTTTTGCCATTCCTTTTGGTTCTGCCTTTACAAGTAACCCTAGGTTGCAACCATACTGTGTGACCTTACCATATCTGTAACACTGTGTAGTGTGTAATGATTTGATTTGATTTTTAATTTTTTGGCTTCAAAGTTCAATAAACTTTCAAACTCAAAAATGTATAAATTCTCTTTGTTGTTAATTTATGTCAGACCTAATGGTTTGATCATTTGTAACATAATATCTCTAATTTTCTGTCATTCATAAACCACAAGGTTGTGAGTTCAATACCAGCTAAAGGCTCAGGGTCAACTCAGCCTGGCATCCTTCCGAGGTCACTAAAATGAATACCCAGTTTGTTAAGGGCAATTTGTTTACACATTGTAAACCTAGAATCATAGAATCATAGAATCATAGAGTTGGAAGAGACCACAAGGGCCATCTAGTCCAACCCCCTGCCATGCAGGAACTCCAAATCAAAGCATCCCTGACAGATGGCCATCCAGCCTCTGCTTAAAGACCCCTAAGGAAGGAGACTCCACCACACTCCGAGGGAGTGTGTTCCACTGTCGAACAGCCCTTACTGTCAGGAAGTTCCTCCTAATGTTGAGGTGGAATCTCTTTTCCTGCAATTTATATCCATTGTTCCTCTTAGAGAGTGCTTAATTGCACTGATAAGCGGTATAGAAATGTACTTGCTTTTGCTATAATACTGTAGCTGTCTCCAAATAGAAGCTTTTTGCTTAAACATTTTCTAGCTATGAATCTCTGACCGACAGATCACAAGGAATCTTTTAAAAAGAAAGTTGCATTCTAACAAGAGTAAATTCCCAGTATATGCTTTTTCTATTTATCATTAGTTTTTCCTACTCATTTATTTGGTACAATGCATAGGTAAACTATAAGAAAAATAGTTGTGTTGCTGTACGTCTTATGAATTATGACATTTTAGCTATTGATGATTCATGGTATTTTAGCTGAAATTTGCAGAATTAGCATTTTGCTGATTTTATTTCATGGTCTGCCAAGGATCTCCACAAGGGGCCTGAATTGGTGTCTCTCTGTAAAAGTCATAAAAGCAACAACCCTATTCTGAGTCAGAATGCATACAGCATTCACTCCCCTTCTGGAGAAGAACAACATAATAGTGGTACTTGCCTTGCCCACCACTGAAGGAGAAGACAGGAGCAAAACCAGCTTTCCCTCCCATCCTCTGCTCCCAAAAGGAAGATGCAGTGGTGAAGCAAAATCAGCTCTGAAAAAGAATAAAGAGAAAGAGGAAGAAGCAGCCATAGTCCCTGCCAGTGTATGTCCATGCCCAAGTGGTTGCTTCCTGAATACCCAACTCTGAGGGTGGTCAGAGTCAGACATTGTATAGATGTCTGACTCTGACATCTGGATTCCATAGAATGGAAGTATGGCAGTTAGAGCGGTATCAAACTGTATTATTTCTGCAGTGCAAAAGCAACCTCAGTTGCAATATGTTAGGTTACTGGAAGGTGCAGGTCTTAATTTCTGTGTAGCAACCTTAATTTCACTTGTTTCTTCTTCTCAGGTATATTGGATATTTTGTCATAGAAACTGCAGGAGTAATTCAGCTCCATTAAAGTTAATAGGGGACTTTTCATTACAAACCTTTGGTAAATGCTTGTTCACACTAAATATAGATTAGTATTTATAGGGGCACAGTGCAATCACAATTAAGCACGTTTAAGTTTCATTAATTTTGGTAGAGAAGTTAAGCATATTCCATCAAAATCAATGGGACACATGCTATTCAGCCTTTGCACTAAACTCTAGTGTGATGTAAATCAATGGGATTTTAAAAAGTGGAATGTCAGCCAGATCATGCTCTAATACATTAATACCAGTAGTAAAATTACACTAGCTCTGCATATTTTTATTTCATCATACTGTTTTTAATGTAAACTAGTTTTATTCTTTTTAACATTCAAAAGAGATAAGCTGGAAAATGAGTGGCTATTCAGATGCTGAGCTGCAGCTCCTATAATCCCCTGCTGATCATTTGCTATGCTGGCTACAGTCAATGGGAGTTTCTTTCCAATAGGATTCAGGGAGGAGTACATTCCCTACCCATGCTGGGCTGTATCAAAAAGGAAATGAAATTTGGTGAATTAATACATATTTACAAAGTAAACATATCCCAGTGCCCAGTTTATCTAGCTATGCGAAGTAGTCATAGAATCATAGAGTTGGAAGAGACCACAAGGGCCATCCAGTCCAACCCCCTGCCATGCAGGAACTCCCAATCAAAGCATCCCTGTCAGATGGCCAGATGTCAGGTGGGGCCTGACCAAAGCAGAATAGAGTGGCACTAGTACTTCCCTTGATCTAGACACTATACTTCTTTTGATGCAGCCTAAAATTGCATTGGCCATTTTAGCTGCTGCATCACACTGTTGACTCATGTTCAACTTATGGTCTACTTGGACTCCTAGATCCCTTTCACACGTAGTTTCATTCAGCCAGGTGTCCCCCATTTTATATCTGTGCATTTCATTTTTCCACCCTAAGCGGAAAATTACTACCTTACATTTCTCTGTGTTGAATTTCATTTTGTTAGCATTGGCCCAGCTTTCTAGTCTATTCAGATCATTTTGAATTTTGATCCTGTCCTCTGGGGTATTAGCTACTCCTCCTAGTTTAGTGTCATCCACAAATTTGATAAGTATGCCCCCAATTCTGTCATCCAAATCATTAATAGAGATGTTGAATCGCACTGGGCCCAGGACAGAGCCCTGTGGAACCCCACTGGTCACTCCTTTCCAGGTTGAAAAGGAGCCATTGTTGAGCACCCTTTGGGTTCGGCCAGTCAACCAAATACAAGTCCATGTAACAGTTAACTTGTCTAGCCCACATTTTGCAAGTTTGTTTGCAAGAATGTCATTGGGAACCTTGTCAAAGATCTTACTGAAATCGAGATATACTATGTCCACAGCATTCCCTTCATCTACCAAGCTGGTAATTTTATCAAAAAAAGAGATCAGGTTTGTTTGGCATGACTTGTTTCTCTGGAACCCATGTTGACTTTGTGTGATTATGGCATTGGCTTCTAAATGTTCACAGACTCTCTGCTTAATGATCTGCTCCAGAATCTTTCCTGGAATTGATGTCAGACTAACTGGATGATAAAGGAGGGCAAACGTTGTTCCCATCTTCAAAAAGGGAAAAAAGAGGATCCTAAGAAGATGGGAACAACGTTTGCCCTCCTCCAGTCTGCTGGGACTTCTCCTGTTCTCCAGGAGTTCTCAAAGATTATTGCCAGTGGTTCCGTTATTACATTTGCCAGTTCTTTTATTACCCTTGGATGCAGTTCATCTGGTCCTGGAGACATATTCAGTTAGGTTAACCAGGTATTCCTGTACTATCTCTTTACTTATTCTGCGCTGAATTTCCCCTATTTCTGTCTTCTGCTCCATTATCCTTAGTTTGAGCTAAGTCTTTCCCTTTTCTGAGAAGACTGAAGCAAAGAAGCTGTTGAGTAATTCTGCCTTTTCTCTGTCCCCTGTTAGCATTTTGGCACCTTCTGCATGCAGTGGCCCAACTGTTTCCTTCTTTTTCCTTTTGCTGCGGACATATCCAAAAAAGTCCTCATTCCGATATTGACTCCATATTTCATGCAGAATGATGTTCTCATATATGTTCTTATCAATGCCAGGTACAGCAGCTTTGTATGGTGTTTAGTTGCTCTTTTTTATTTCATAGAAATGTCTTTTTCTGTTGTCTCTTGTTCTTGGGATTCTATGAATTACTATACACTGAAGAGAAATTTCTATATATTTCACTTGCAGAACTGTATATATATTCCCTAACTCATATCCACCATATGGCAGCCTGTTCTGAACTGCTATAAAGGATGCAGTGGCCATTCAGTGATTGACATAAAAATAAGCTATTTTAAGTGCAGAAGTGGAAAACTATTTAGTGTATCATAAATCTTTTTTTAAAAAAGAAAAGAAAAGTCCTCAAGACCCAAGATGAACAAAAGTTTGTTGCAAGGTAAATGGTTAAGGAAACAAAAACTTAGCTACATCCAATTCAATATTTGTGAAATAATCCCTCTCATCCACTCTCCTTTCTGTGGCAGACAAAAAACTTTTCTTTTCAAGCACACTTTTAATATGTAATTGCACCCAGGGAGGCTTCTTATTGGGGTGTTTGCTTTTGTAGGTTTTAAATTATTTTATATTTTTAATTTGTTGTACTGATATCCTGTTTTAATTCTGTTTTTAAATTCGTACTGTTTTTAACTATCTTTTGCGAGCCGGCTTGGGTCCAATTTAGGAGAATGGCAGCATATTAAATAAATAAATAATATTTTAAAGTGGAGAAAGAGAATTAAGAGTATAAAAGGACAACTTATCTTTTATTGTATATCTTAGATCTTTTTCTGAGAAGTGGGTGTCCTAAAACAAGTGTGGCTCTACAGCTGAATCCTATTACAAATAATTTAAAATGGGATAATAGGTCCTGTTTTAAATGAAACAGTTAAAGGGCTGTGGCTTAATTTATTAATACCAATTATTAATTAGTTGTAAGTGCCACAAACCTTTGAAGTGTGATTTATGTGCATTTATCTGGAGAATGTTTTGTGACTGAGTTCATTTGTTACCGGACCATCTTCTCTAGAGCAGTCCTGTGATGTCGTTACATAAAGGAATTCAAGATCAACAGTAAGAGCTGGAAGCATGTAAATGGAAAAATCAAGTCAAATAATTAAAATTTAAGTAGGTTGAAATGATTCTGTCTCTCATAACCCAGATTCTTTGGTTGCCTTTTACAACAGAATGAGGGAATGTCTTGCTGAATGTCCTAGGCATGTAAAATGGCAATACCATCTCTGCCTAAAATTTTGATACAGGGAAAAGTGATTTTTGTGGCTTATTTTTCTAACTTTGCTCACCTGTTTTCTTACTTGTTTATTTTTCACAGTACCTTCAATCATCTGCTGATTTATTTAACTTTATTAAAATTAAAATGTATCTTTTTCTGTTGCAAAGAAGAGATTTCTCACTGGTGTTTTATTTTACCTATATTCTCTCTGTCTGCTGATGGATCTTCCTGTTTTGTTTTACAGAGACATGTGACTCAGTCTAGTGGTAATAGAAAATTCAAGTGCACTGAATGTGGAAAAGCTTTCAAATATAAACATCACTTAAAGGAACACCTACGCATCCACAGTGGTAAATATCCTATGAACTTCTTCATCAACATGGTGATGGTGTTTTAGTCTTCCTGTTAATTATTGTTACAGTATATCTATTACACGATGGGCATGAAAGCAGGTTGGAACCCTGTTGTCCTGCGGGTTGTGGACGCAGGGGCTGACCAGTGGTTCCAGGTTCCAGGAGTCACACTATCCTGGCTCCTTTTTGCTCCAGTCCTAAGGGCCAGAGAGCATGGCTTCAGCGCAGTTTCCAGCCGCTTTGGAGAATGTGTCATTTAAAAAGCATGCCTCCAAGGTGGCCGGAAGCTGCTTCATTTGGCTCATCTATTCGGGCCCTACCTCTGCTTTGCTGTATAAATTTGTTTTCAGGTATTGACCATAATTTGTTAGTGATCAGATGAAGTGAAGCATATGACTGAGATAAGGTTCTGTACAAGATAGATTTACTGCAGAATATCAAAGCAGTTCACCTGTATTGTGGCTGCAGTAGTGGTGTTTTCTTTCATTGGCTATCCAGTCTTGATTCTGACAAATGATCATTTTAACATAGTGCTTATTGGATTGGATTCTTCCAATAAAAAGTGTCTTCCAATCATGGTCTGTTTTAAATCTTGCACTAGAGCCTTTTTGTTAATTAAATCCAAAGCTATTCATTCAAACCACCCAGTAGCTTTTGCAGATTCTTGCACAAGTTGAAGCAAGAGAACCATTAAAGTATGTGATATAACACCGTGGCCGCATCTGTACTGCAGAAATAATGCAATTTGATACAGCTTTAACTGCCATGCTCAATGCTATGCAATCCTGGGATTTGTAGTGTTGTGAGATATTTAGCCTTCTCTGTGAGAAATCTCTGGTGCCATAGCAAATCCCAGGATTCTATAGAATGGAAGCTATGGCAATTAAAGCAGTGTCTTAAAGCAGTGTCAAAATGCATTATTTCTGCAGTGCAGACGCAGCATGCGTGTGACCTTTTGTTCCAGCAATTGTAGAACTGCACTAGCAGCTGTATATTTCTTCCACTCTTTTTTTGCCTAGAATGTATAATATATATCTATTCAACTATGGTGCAAAGCACATGAAAGAAATAATCCAGTTTGAGATCATTTTAACTGCCCTAGCTCAGTGCTAAAGAAACCTGTCTCACAAAACTACAGTTTCCAGAATTCCCTAGCATTGAGCCAGGTGAGTTAAAGTGGACTCAAACTGGATTATTTCTGCAGGGCGTTTTGCACCAATAACTGTCCTTATTCCTCATGACATTACTATATGTCTTAGATTTTGCCATTTTTCAAAACTTTTCTCTTTTGGAAGGAGTATAGTATAGTGTTACTGGTTCAGCTAACTAGTGAATGTACAAGCATCTTTTAGAAATGTATCCCAAAAAATGTAGAGATGGAATAAATATATCCTCATATAAAGAAAATGAAGATGATCAAGTAGTATTTCATAATAATGTATTCCTGTCTGGAGAGGTGAACAATTAAATGTTTAAATAATTTTTTCAATGTAATTTATTGATATTATAGATTCACTGGATTGTGCCTGTGGTAATATTTTAAAAGACATTAATGCACAATTGCTTGACAGTCTGGTATACTGTAATTGTGTATACACTCATCCCTCCATATTTACAATTTTGATATTTACGGATTTGATTATTCACGGATTTGATTAATATGTTCTTTCTAGGAATATCTAGGTCCTCCAGTGCAACTCTATGGTCAACTTTAACTAAAAGTTGCACTGAAAAACCTAGAGATTTCTAAAGAGGATACTCTACTGGGTATTTGTAGCTCCTCCAGTGCAGTTCTGTGGTCAGTGTCTGTTGGACATTGACCACAGAGTTACACTGGAGGACCTAGATATTACTAGAGAGGTGTCCTGTCAGGTAAAAGCATAGTGTTTTATTATTTGTGGTTTTTCCATATTCACGGGGGTCTTGTGCCCCTACCCTAGCGAATATGGAGGGACAAGTGTATATACTTATGAATTAGCTTACCATTGGTTCTACATCTACAGTCTTTAGGGAGATGCTTGGATCAAAAGGTATCCTTTGAAGTGTAAAACACATTTTCTGCTCATGAAAGGGCAGCTTTTCACTTTGAATTGGTTTTGTGCAATTTTTTTTTTAAAAAAAAATAAACAGAGGCCCTATGCAGACCGGCCTTAAAGGCTGGCCTGGGGGCAGAGTTGGAGCATTGCATCCACATGATGCATGTCATGACTCCATCCCCAGGGTGATGTGATGCCACATGCCGCTCCACACAACACAGCGCCAAAGGAGCACCATAAAGCCACAGTTATCATGCCCTTTGCAGGGTGCAAAAAGTAGCCTCTTTTTGCAGCTCCTTTTTGCTCCCTACAAAAGCCAGATCAGGGCCATGGCATGCAGTTGCCAGAGCCCCGATTCAACAAAAATGGAGGCAGCTGCAGGCCATGCCTTAAGTGCTGTGTGCACAACCCCAAAATATAAAGTGTCACATAGTTGCACAAATGCAAGTACTATAGAACCTAACTTTTGTAGCTGTGGATGAAGTCTCATACATGCTGTAGTGCACTGATTCTCAAGCTTTGGTTCCCCAAGTGCTTTGGACTTCAGCTTCCAGAAGCCCTGGTAAGCATGTCCAAAGCCAAGAATCCTGGGAGCTGAAGACCAAAACACCTGGAGGAACAAAATTTGGCAACTTTGTAGTGCTAGCAGCTATTTTACTTCTTGTCTTGGTTCTTTGGATCCAAGCTACAACTTCTTAACTAAGATTGCTAGAATTATAACAGTAACTGAGATTATATTATCATGGTATCTCTTGTTTGTTTGTTTATATTTATATAGGAGAGAAGCCATATGAGTGCCCAAACTGCAAGAAACGTTTTTCCCATTCTGGTTCCTACAGCTCCCACATAAGCAGTAAGAAATGTATTGGTCTGGTGCCTGTGAATGGTCGAGCACGAACAGGGCTCAAGACATCTCAGTGCTCTTCCCCTTCCCTTTCTGCATCGCCGGGTAGCCCAGCAAAACCACAAGTACGACAAAAGATAGAAAACAAGCCCTTACAAGAACAACTCCCTGTAAACCAAATTAAAACTGAACCTGTGGATTATGAATTCAAGCCCATAGTGGTTGCTTCAGGAATCAACTGTTCAGCCCCTTTGCAAAATGGGGTTTTTAGTGGTGGTAGCCCATTACAGGCAACCAGTTCTACTCAGGGTGTGGTGCAAGCTGTTGTTTTGCCAACTGTTGGTCTGGTGTCTCCAATAAGTATTAACTTAAGTGACATTCAAAATGTACTAAAAGTTGCTGTCGATGGCAATGTTATAAGGCAAGTATTGGAGAACAGTCATGCCAATCTTACATCCAAAGAACAAGAAACAATCAACACTGCATCCATACAACAAGCTGGACATTCCCTCATTTCAGCTATCAGTCTTCCTTTGGTTGATCAAGATGGGACAACCAAAATTATTATCAACTACAGTTTGGAACAACCTAGTCAGCTTCAGGTTGTGCCACAGAACCTGAAAAAAGAAACTCCTGCCCCAACAAACAGCTGCAAAGTAGAGAAGTTACCAGAAGATCTTAGAGTGAAGTCTGAGAAAGAAAAAAGCTTTGAAGAAGAGACAAATGATAGCACTTGCCTTCTACATGATGACTGTCCAGGAGAGCCTAATGCACTTCAAGAATCAAAGCACTATAATATCAGAAATTCCACTCAGCCAACTCAGCTCAGTGATGCAGAAGCTGAGAAACCTGAATCCGCTGTTTCAACAGAAGCAGGGGAAGCTAACCTTTCTCCTGGTCAACCTCCTTTAAAAAACCTTTTATCCCTTCTGAAAGCCTATTATGCATTAAATGCACAACCAAGCTCACAGGAGCTCTCAAAAATCGCAGATTCAGTAAATTTGCCATTGGATGTAGTAAAAAAGTGGTTTAAAAAAATGCAAACTGGCCAAATTTCTATACCTTCTTCTGGACCATCTTCCCCTGAGCCTGACAAATTAAAAAATACTGTTGATAAGGATGATCATATAGGACTTACAGCTGCAAATGAACATCAGGACAGCACATCTAATTCTGTAAGCCCTCTCAAGACAGATAAATCACAGACTGTTTCATCAGAATCATCTACAGAATCAACTCAAAATGGCTCACGGAGTAATACACCACCCCCATCACCCCTTAACCTCTCTTCCTCTAGAAATTCACAGGGTTACTTGTACCTTAATGAAGGTGTCAAAGAAGAGCCACAAATAGAACCTCTTGATCTTTCACTACCAAAGCAACATGGAGAATCATTGGAACGATCTACTATAACTAGTGTTTACCAGAATAGTGCTTATTCTGTCCAAGAAGAACCTTTGAACTTGACTTGTGCAAAAAAAGAACCACAAAAGGACAGCAGTATTACAGACTCTGAACCAGTTGTAAATGTAATCCCACCAAGTGCCAATCCCATTAATATTGCTATACCTACAGTCACTGCCCAGTTACCTACAATTGTTGCCATTGCTGACCAGAACAGTGTTCCATGCTTACGAGCTCTTGCTGCCAATAAGCAGACGATTCTTATCCCACAGGTAGCTTATACTTACTCAACCACAGTTAATCCTACAGTTCAAGAAGCACCAAAACAGATGCAGACAAACGGAAGTCAGGTACCTAAGTTTATATCTGTTCATAGTAAATATTTCGGTTAATGAGGCAAAGGTCCAGTTTGCCTTATTTTACTAATATTAGGTATATTTTTAATGGTATATGATCTGATAAAAGTTGTCCTTTCTGCCTGTCCAAAGATGGTATAGATCTTTCACTTCACCTGCTAGACACCATTTAGTTATATCATGTCACCTATTCTTAAAAGGACTGGTCATAGATTATATCCAAAATTAGAGGTTTATGATGTATGTAATTTCATTCTTGTTTGTGGAAGTGTCTACACAATGGTACACTCAGACCTCCAGCACTGGTGATATCTCATGTATTCATTATATGCTAATACACTTCCCAAAAAGGTGTCAGTGAAACACTAAGCACCTATATAGTATTTTGTCTGTCTCCACAAAGTGACTATTTTTTATCATTATGTAGCAAAAGGATAGTATACCAAATATTCTCCTGATTGACACATTCCTATTTGACTCACTGAAATAAATTATTGTAAATATACTGATCTTGGCAATAATTGAATTGTTTCAAGACTTTTTGGTATTGTCTCCTCCTGATTGCTGCTTTGATAAAACTGTTTTTCTCTTTGTCATCTTTATCTTTATTGTTTGCCTTATTTTACTAATATTAGTAAATATCATTTGCTTCCTTTGTTACACTCTCCACAATATCTCATAATCCATTGGATGAGCCACACAATTTTTCTGCAGTGTCACAATACTATTAACTACATTGTGATGTTTACCACAGCCAAACAGTTTAACGGCAGTAAGGACAGATGAAGCCAAAAATAATGTGGGCATCAAAAAGTGTGAATGTGGAATATGTGATTTGGCTGTGTGCCACTGACAGAAGTACAAAGGATATCTCTTCTAGCTGGGGTGCCATGACCATAGATAGCCTCCCCAGTACAAATTGGCTATATGGGATTGTTGGGCTGCTGCTGTCATCGGGCCTTCATCCAGTTGAAACATGGAAGCCAACCCAGGTTATGTGTAGCTAGGAAGCAAGGCAAGGGGAAAAAATCTGTATTGCCACATCATTTTATGCTGTGCAGTAATAATTGTGGAGGCTAAAAGTAGGTGCTTGTAAACAATATACCCAGTTCCTGAGGTTCTTTTTACACAGCATGTGTGGCTGAGGGCAGAACCCTGCCAAATGAGTCTAGCTTTTATTTGATTTTCTGCTCATTGGAGAATTCTTATTCCTACATGAATATTACTTAGCATTTCCACTCACCCAACATGATGCAACTAATATGATTATGCATCTGGTTTCAAACTAAATTTAATCTTCTGTTACTAAGGAAAAGAGTTTGTAAATGAGCAATTATATAGTGAGCACATTCTTATTAGAATATATTGCTAGCAAGTTTCTTTTTCTTTCTTTCTTTTTAGCTTGTTGATAGCATAAGAAAATGCTTGCTTGGGCTGAAATTTAAATTACTTTTCTGGATTTCACTTTAATGTTTGAGCATAAACCCTTAACACAGATTCATTAGAAATGTATACATATTTGTTAAGGTGAAAGCATGTCATATTTAAACATGTATTTAAAATGCTTCCAATACCTTAGGATAAAGAAAGTTTTTGAAGCACCAAGATCATATATTACTGTTAAATATAGTAAAAAAATTTAAGTGGCAGATGACCCAATTACCTCATTCTGGAATCTCCTTTCCTGTGAAATATTATTTGCTGTTGTTATTACTTTGTTATTATTTACCATTGCTTTCTCTTACAGTAGCATTCTCTCTGTTGCTTGGAAAACAGTCCTTCAACCAAATCCTTAATTTAAATAATTACTACTGTGAAACTCAGATCTTTCTCACTTGTCCAGCTATTAACTGTTCAGAAGGTTGGAATGGTTCATGAAAAGAAAGATTTTTCACTACATAAATGATACTTGAGATTTAAATGAGTTACCAAAATGCAGTAAAAATAAGCCTTTTGTGAATATTGCATTTTAACCAGTTTAAGAATGTTTTGCCTTAATTTCTTAGGATGAAAGACAAGACACTAGCTCAGAAGGGGTATCAAATGTGGAGGATCAGAATGATTCTGATTCCACACCACCGAAGAAGAAGATGAGAAAAACAGAAAATGGAATGTATGCTTGTGATTTGTGTGACAAAATATTCCAGAAGAGTAGCTCACTCTTGAGACATAAATATGAACACACAGGTATGTCAATAAGCAGGTAAATGTCTAAAATTCATTACTTTGGTGTAGATCCAACTCCTGCTACGGATAATTAGTTGAGTATAACATAGCCTCAGATGGGAATGTGTGTCTCTGTTCATGTCAAAATGCCCCTAGCCACAGTGAATGTTTGTTAATTTGTAATGTAATTTAATCCTGTTATTCATTACAAAGTTGAAAAAAACAATTTGCTGCTGCTTCTTGTTGTTCTGATACTTGTTATGCTTTTGGTTATTTTTCTGTTACATTTAACAGTCTTTGGAGAAAAGGCACAAAATCTGAAAAATTCAATTCAGAAAGCCAGTAAAATAGCCTTTCAAAAGGTAGCATCATCATTATTGTCATTATTATTAGTAGTAGTATTGTTATATTTATTTGTACTCCACTTTTTGCCAAAATTGGGATTCAAAGCAACTTATAGTCTAAAAACACAATACAATTAAAAACTTACAAAAAGGACAGTTAAAAAGGAATTAAACTAATGCAATATTAAAACAGATCATTTATAATATTTATAATATTAAAACAGATAATCATTCCTACTTTTGTTACTTCATTATGCACTTGTGATACTTCATTATGCACTTGCTACCCAACTTCTCCACTCATGGCAGGTAACTTCTTTAGTTGTAACATGTTGCTTCCAGGCTTTGCAGGAAACTATTGGCATTAATTTATTTATATTATATCCCACTTTTCTCCCACTACAGGGACCCTAAGGCAGCTCACAACATGATTAAAAAACCCGATTCAATTAACGACCAAAAAACATTAAAATATAAATACATTAAAACTAAAATAGCAACCAAATTAAAAACAACTTAAAGGCATTGGGCAGCATGCTCACACATATCTTAAATGGCCCTTTCTTAGCAGCCAGTCATTTGTAAATTATATCCCATTTACATTGTGAGGACTCACAGAAGAGAAGAGCAAGGCCTTCCCACAAAATTTCTCTCTGACTGCCAGAAAGTTTATCACACTAGAGGGCAAACAGGATTTAAACAGGAATTAAACAGGAAATGCCTTATGTTTAACATTAATCTCATTATGTTAAACATTAATCTCATTTAAAAGATCATCAGTTCAAGTCACAAAAAATAGTTGCTACATTTTTTAAATTTGTCTTTGTATTTGGGAGAAATAGTTTGTGCTGTTGTTTGGGGGCAAAAAGGACTGCTTTAGGATTGGGCTGCAATCAGATAAACCTCATTTAATCTCATTTAAAAGATCATCAGTTCAAGTCACAAAAAATAGTTGCTACATTTTTTAAATTTGTCTTTGTATTTGGGAGAAATAGTTTGTGCTGTTGTTTGGGGGCAAAAAGGACTGCTTTAGGATTGGGCTGCAATCCCATTCAGGTTACACAAGGACACAAACAGTTGTGAGTTATGGTTGTTTTTCTTTTTCAGGTAAAAGACCTCACGAGTGTGGGATCTGCAAGAAAGCATTTAAACACAAACATCATTTGATTGAACACATGCGACTGCACTCTGGAGAAAAGCCCTATCAATGTGACAAATGTGGCAAACGATTTTCGCACTCGGGGTCTTACTCTCAGCACATGAATCACCGCTACTCCTATTGCAAAAGGGAAGCAGAAGAACGTGATAGCACAGAGCAGGAAGAGACGGCACAGGAGCACCTGAGTCATGAGCACGAAGTGGCAGGGGCTTCTCCTTCACAGCTCGACTCAGATGAGAGAGAGAGCTTAACAAGAGAGGAAGAGGAAGACAGTGAAAAAGAGGAGGAAGAGGAAGACAAAGAGGTGGGGGAGCTGCAAAAAGAAAAAGAATGTGGAAAATTACAAGAGGAAGAAGAGGAAGAAGAAGAGGAGGAGGAAGATGACGAAGAGGAGGAGGAAGTAACTGAAGGTAACATGAAGGTTGAAGAAACTGTAAATGAAGAAAGCAGTATTAAACAAGAAATTCTCCAAAAAGAGGAGCCGACGTTAGAGGAAGCAGCAAGTAAAGCTTAACTGATTATGTGGTTTTGTACAAGGAAAAGAAAATGCAACTGGTAATGAAGTTTGTTCTATACTCTACATGCTTTTCATGGAAGCACAGTAGCCTGTGCACTGTGATTCCTGTTCACTACTGTGTAACAAAAATGAAAAAAAAAAAAAAAAAGAAACAGAAAATATAAAAAATATATATATCCAGGTGTGCCTGAACCTCAAACCTAATAATTTTTCACACAGTTTTCAAAGTTAGGAACAAGTTTGTGACCTGAAACAGATTAGAAGAACATGGTGACTCTGGAAGCAAATAGTTAACATGTTGTAGGAAACATGTTTTATTTGATATGTGTTGGACATCACTTTGTTTTTATCAGTATTATTTTTTTCTTTTTTTGTTCTTGGTTTTGTTTTGTTTTGGTTTGGTTGGTTTAATTTTTAACTGTACAATTGGGAGAGATTTATGTTGTTGTTTTTTTTAAAAAAATTATCAGTGAAACAATTCTGCTAATTCCGCTTCAGTATTTTATTATATTTTTAAAATGTGAGAACTTCTGCACTACAGAATTCCCTTACGCAGAAAGGTATGATGCAGTTCCAAACAGTGCTTGACTACCTTTGTAAATTCAGCATAGAAGGTAGCAGTTTATAACATTTAGATGTTGTTAGTAGAACATGTTCTCATTTAAAGTGTATTGTTAGCCTTAAGGAAGCAGCTGATAGAAGAACCGAGATTTCTTACTCATGTGGTTGAAAATGTAGTTTGAAAAGATTGTGGTGGGGTTCTGATTGCAGGGACTAACAGTGTTAATACTGGTGAGGACAGCCAAGTTGTCAAAATCAGTGTTTGTAATTGTGTCTGGGGTATGTAGTAAAAAAAAAATATGAAGGATATGACATGAAGCTTTGTATCTCCTTTGGCCTTATGCAAGACCTTGTGTGCTGTAAGTGCCATTTCTCAGTATTTTAAAGGCTCTGACCAGCCTTTCTCCAATGTGTGGCCTACAATAACTAGCATTTGTTGATTTGTATTGAACTTCTGTAAACTAAATCATGGGGGGAAAACACTCAGCCATTAGAAAAGTAAAAGCACTGGTACATTTCATAATGTAGTTCTTCAGTATTATTATTTTTTTCTTTAATAATTTACTTGGAGAATTTCTCTAGAGTAATTATGAAGGGAAATTTCTAATCTGTTTTATTGGTTCACTCAATTTCAGATACATACATAATATGTTATTGGGCTTATATGTTTCCAAATGTTAGTTATTCTGGACCCCATTTATTGACAATGTTAGCTGATTTTAACCTATCAGTATTATTTTATTTCTTTTAGTTTCTAGAGCTGTGCAACATTTTGTACTGTATGTTTTCAAACCTGGCAGTATTAATACCCTTCTTACTGACATATGTACCTTTTTAGTTTTAGAAAACTTTTATATTTATGTGTCTTATTTTTATATTTCTTTATTTATTACACAGTGTAGTGTATAATACTGTAGTTTGTATTAATACAATAATATATTTTAGTATGAAAATTTGGAAAGTTGATAAGATTTAAAGTAGAGATGCAATTGGTTCTCTTGCATTGAGATTTGATTTAACAGTGTTATGTTAACATTTATACTTGCCTTGGACTGTAGAAGAGAAGAATTAAAACGGGAATGTATCAATTTTACAATTGCAATCAATTCATTTTATCTTTTCCCAGTTTTTAATATAAAGCTCTTAAATTTTGAAATTCACTGTGTGTAATAGCATGATGCTCTGCAGTTTTATTAAGAGATTAACCTAACCATAAAGCACTCATTTTCTTAGGTAAGCCAAGCTAGAATAATCTTCTAAACAGTGTTGGGAACAATGTTTAACATTTCTGTGCCAATTTGTTCCTGTTTTCATGTATGTGAGTTACAAATCTGAAACTTCTTCTTTTTTTTAAGTTTCTTGTTACATCATGGTCATTTTCTAGTTTTCTACCAGACTCCCCATCTCACAATAAAAAGCGCCAACAAACCTGACTTACTGTCATTATTGTCACAATAAAGTAAAATGATTCTTTAACGTATTTTATGTTACAAGAATTGCATACAAATGGTTGTTTCCACAGGATGATAAGAATCATGGAATTGGAGGAGACCACAACGGCCATCCAATCCATCCCTCTGCCATAAAGTAGTATACAGTCAATGTACTCCTGACAGATGGCCATTCAACCTCTGTTTAAAAACCTCCAAAGAATGAGCCTCCATCACACTCCAAGGCAGCGTACAGGACAACATAAGGGCTGAACAGATTGGCCAGGATGGCATACCCATGGCAGTCCGGGCCCTGCTACCACCATGCTTCCCTTATCTCTGTCCATTGTTTCTGGAAGTGAGTAGATGCCTGTCACTGCATCAAGTGCAGAAACAAGGTGCCTGGCTGCAATCACATGGCCAGCTGCCACATTTCCATGTCCAACAAGACGATAGGGGTCTACCCGCAGCTACAACAGATGGAGGTAAGGGGCTTGCAGGGCCATCTGATCAATCAAGTTTGCCACGGTGTTTCTAAAAAACTTGGCAAACAAGGTTCTCTCATGTTAAGGACATTTTGTCCCAGGATCGGGAGGGATCTTCCAGATCCACATCTGGTATGGTAGGATCAGGCTCAATCCTGCCCCTGGGGTTTTTGCCTGAATTGTCCAAACAGGACAACGTGAGGCGAGGAGATCACAGGAAATATCTGAAAAACAAACTTGATTATAGTTTATGGTAGACATAAGCATGAATGTATGTATCACAAGCAGTGACAGTTCAGCAACACATTTCCTGAAAGTGTATCACCTGCCTCAAATTTTGCTTTACTTCAGGGCAAGTAACTGGTTTGAGCTTGATGGGAAAACAAATCTATTAGACCCAACATACGTTGCACAGAAACAAATGAATTACATGAATGGTTTAGTGGATTTCACAAGGTCAACACTTGAAGCAGCAGTTTTGAATCTACTTCCATTATTAGTTTGTGCAGTTTTTAGGTTTGGAAGAATGTCTTAACATCTGGATTATTATTTAAAGCTGTATTTTTTGTTTTCTTATTTGTACAACATAGAATATTGATGGGCTCTTTTGAAAGGAAACAGGACAGTGTTCCTGCTATTCAAAAGAACAGCAGAAGCATACATTTTCATCTTTTTAAATTGCCAAATCTTTGTTTATAATAAGTAGAAAGAGTAAAGCTATAAATGCGTTGCTAACTACTTACAGTTTTCTATACTGATTTTCTATACTGATCACTAACATTATTTTGATAGAACTTCATGGCATTGTTTCTTCCTCACTCATTCCAATGTTTTACTAGCGAACATATGCCGCTTGCTGTTCCTGTATAACCTGTTTTTAAGCAGCTATTGTCACCTAGTGTTTCGTGTGTCACTAAATGCTTAACTAATATACTTAATGAAATAAAAAGTCAAGTAATAAGATTAGTCTTTTATCCCTGGAGATAAATGTGGAATTAGGATGTCAGTAGCAAAGGCAAATTGGCATGAAATATGTTGGATTATAATACAAAGTGGTTAAGAATTCCTTAGTATAAAATTACATTTGTATCATGTAAATGTGGATTGTGTTACTAATATGTTGTAAAAAACAGGTTTTTTTTTTCATTTTAAAAAAAAAATTACATTCAAAAAGACCTCGATTGCATACAATAATGTTCCAGTATAACAAAAGTAGAAAAATAAAAATACTAAAGGAGGGGAAATAACCACATTAATCATAAGTTTCTATAAAAGCTGACCAAGTGTCCAATTATAAGTTCATTTCTAAATTTGATCTAGCCATCATTTCTTCAAATGTTGCAAGCATTGTTAGGTCTTCTATGCATTGAATTACAGGTAGAGAGAAATGATCTTTCCAGCAACAAAGATCAATTTTTTAACTGACAAAAGGCATGAAAAATCCACTGCCATTGGCCATTTGTTAATTTCCAAGAAACAGGTAAATAATTCAAAAGGCCATGCATGTCCCTGAATATCAACAGACTTTCCAAAACTGAATTTACTTATTTATTTATTTATTTATTTACAGTATTTCTAACCCGTTCTTCTCAACCCCCGAGGGGGGACTCAGAGCGGTTTACAAGGCAATCGTTAGATGCCAGCAGTATACTTGTGTGATTACTTCTTCCCAAAGTATAGCTATTATGGGACAACTCCAAAACGTGTGTTAAGGAAGCATTAGCAGTAGAGTGCGCCCTCCCCTTACGTGGGGGATCCGTTCCAGTCCACCATAAGGGAAATGCCACATATGTTTGGACCCCATTGTTTTCAATGGGGTCCAAACATATGCGGCATTTCCCTTATGGTGGTCTGGAACGGATCCCCCACGTGAACATCATTGGCTCCTTTTCATCCTGGAGAGAAGTGACCAGTGGGGTGCCACAGGGTTCTGTCCTGGGCCCAGTGCTATTCAACATCTTTATTAACGATTTGGATGACAGAATTGGGGGCATACTTATCAAATTTGCAGATGACACTAAACTGGGAGGAGTAGCTAATACCCCAGAGGATAGGATCAAAATTCAAAATGACCTGAATAGACTAGAAAGCTGGGCCAGTGCTAACAAAATGAAATTCAATACGGAGAAATGTAAGGTTCTGCACCTAGGGTGGAAAAATGAAATGCACAGATATAGGATGGGGGACACCTGGCTGAACGAGACCACATGTGAAAGGGATCTAGGAGTCCAAGTAGACCATAAGCTGAACATGAGTCAACAGTGTGATGCGGCAGCTAAAAAAGCCAATGCAATTTTAGGCTGCATCAATAGAAGTATAGTTTCTAGATCAAGGGAAGTACTAGTGCCACTCTATTCTGCTTTGGTCAGGCCCCACCTGGAATACTGTGTCCAGTTCTGGGCACCACAATTCAAAAAGGATGTGGAGAAACTGGAGCATGTCCAAAGGAGGGCAACTAAGATGGTGAAGGGTCTGGAAACCTTGCCCTATGAAGAACGCCTTAGGGAGCTGGGGATGTTTAGCCTGGAGAAGAGAAGGTTAAGAGGTGATATGATAGCCCTGTTTAAATATTTGAAGGGATGTCATATTGAGGAGGGAGCAAGCTTGTTTTCTGCTGCTGCAGAGACTAGAACGCGGAACAATGGATGCAAACTGCAGGAAAAGAGATTCCACCTCAACATTAGGAGGAACTTCCTGACAGTAAGGGCTGTTCGACAGTGGAACACACTCCCTCGGAGTGTGGTGGAGTCTCCTTCCTTAGGGGTCTTTAAGCAGAGGCTGGATGGCCATCTGTCAGGGATGCTTTGACTTGGAGTTCCTGCATGGCAGGGGGTTGGACTGGATGGCCCTTGTGGTCTCTTCCAACTCTATGATTCTATGATTCTATGATTCTTTCAGTGCGTGGCTTTCAGCATAAGCTGAAAGCCACGTATGGTGCACCCGCATATGACACAGTCGTACTGTATTACATCTCTAACAATTTTCTGATTTAGAAAGCCTTTTCCTCAAGAGACATTGTGGTGATCAATATATGTGAAAAATCCATTTCTGCTATATAAGATATATTCAAAGATCTATAGCTATATTATAAATGTTAAAACTGATGGCCATTGATTAGTCAGAACTGGATATTCCAGTTCTCTCTATTTCATTCTTACTGTAAATCTCACATGTCATATTTATTTATAGATAACAGAAATTTAATATATATTAATTGTTGATTTGGATATTTGGTTGACTTCAATTGATGTCTCTAATATTAAGAGAACCTGAGATGCACCTATACCTGCAGGGCAAAATGTGGATTGTAACAAATGTGTTTCAGTTGCCATTTTACTGGTAGAGTAGTTTAAATTGTTCTTGCAAAATTGAAAAAGACTAAACCTCAACACCAACCCCCATTGTTGGCCCATACCTTCCATTAAAAATTGCTTCCTTATCAATTTTCAAATCTAGATTATCCCACAAAGTCAATTTGGCATGAGCATATGGGTCAAATCGTAGCTCATAATATCTGACTGCTGTAATTGAAAAAACAATTATTTTTTATAAAATGAGAATCAAGTGCAGTCCAATTGAATAGAGGCACCAGAAATGACTCCAAAACTGACCAAAATGGATCCCTTACTTTAAACTGATATGTCTAGAAATTAATGCAAGATAACAGAAAAGCCCAATGATATGTAAGAAGATCTGGAAAGCTGAAACCTCCCTTTTTTTCTTGGATTTTACATCCTTTTCATTGTAAAACTACAAATCCAGTGATTCCATAGTATGGAGCTACTGAACATAAGTGGTGTCAAACTGCATTATTTCTGCAGTGTAGATGCTCCTATCTGATTGGCAGAATCTGGTTCATACTTGGGGCCACTGTTTTCATTAAATATGGCCAGTTTTCACCTCACTCACAATACCTCTGCTCCACAGTCATGCTGTTCTGGGTTTGTTTAAGTGATTCATTCCTGATTCTCTGAGCTGTTTTAAGCATCTTCACCACTGAGTGTTTCTGGATTTCCAATCACCTCTCCAATTCATTCATTCTTTCGTTGTTTTTTTCAATATACTTTCCGAAGCAATTGCAATTTCTCGCCATAATGTTTTTGCTATTTTTGCTAATGCTTGCAATTTCTTTTCCTTTTAATCTCTCACATTGTTCAACCCAGCTGTAACTGGGTGGTTATATCACATGAGTCATATTACTTTTCATTTCTTAATAAAGCTTTGAAGAGACTTGTCATGAGAATTGATCACATTGGACATCAATGATCTATTTTTTGGAACATCTTTTTTTAAAAATTATAAGTAATTCTGCTACAGCATTCAACAAGTCTTCTGTTTGACCAGTTATTTAATAATAGCAGAACAATGTTAAAACTCTCCAAGTCTTCTCATTCTCACTTCACAGCTACCAAAATTCAACATAAATTGGCTTCAATTTCATTTGAAGGAGGTGTTCTTGAAAATCTTTACCCTTACGTATTCTGCTAATCAAAAATTCACTCAGAATTGTAAAGTATTTGGTTTGTTTAGCTCTATAAATGTGGTTTTCATTCAGATGGCAGCTAGGTTATTCTCATAGATCTGTTCTCCTTGGATTGTGAAGACAGAGGCTCTTGAGTTAGAAATAAAAATAAACCAAGGATCTTTCACATTCCTGGATTAAAATTAATACATTTATTCTAAATCAAAAACCAAAAACAATGCCCGATAAACTACAATTTTTTCACCAAATGCAACCTGTGTTTTATGTTGTTGTTATTGCTTAATCGCCGTTCCCTATGGATAAAAGAAAACACAGTCCACCAAAAAACATTTTCAGACACTGCAAAAGGATTAAGGCACTTCAGTGGTGCCTCTGTATCCACATGCTTGCTGTCCGCAGATTTAAAGCATCCGTGGACACCAAGCCTCTGTATATAATGGTGGTGCAAGCACACGGCCACACTAGCAGGTGCACTCACGTTGCAGCACCGTTTGGGAGTATGGGCCTTGAGGTCACATTTTTTTTGGTATTGGGGGGGGGGCAGAACAATACCCCATGGATACCAAGATCTGACTGTTTTTGCTTGCATAACAGTTTTCATAGGGACAGGCCATGAATTAAATTAGAAGTTAACTAAAACGTACATGGCAGAGCTTAGAAAACAACAGTACTATTTAAAAAGTTAAAAAGAAATATATTCACATTTACCCTGTTTCCCCAAAAATAAGACATCCCCAAAAAATAAGACCTAGTAAAGGTTTTGCTGAATTGTTAAATTCAAAAGTATGGCCTGGCAAAGTTTTTGTTTATATATATATATATATATATATATACAGCATATAATAAATGTTCATTTTATTTTTTTTTATTTTTTTGTTCAACAATAAATGCAAATTCTTCTTCATGGAAAAATAAGACATCCTCTGAAAATAAGACTTAGCGCATCTTTGGGAGCAAAAACTAATATAAGACACTGTCTTATTTTTCAGGGAAACGCATTATTAAAAATAGCCTAAAAACTTATCACACCACTATCAGCAGTATACCACCAAGTAATTTTTTAAAAATCGCCCAACTGCCTGCCTGAATAAGATCTTAACTGTTGGCAGAAAGACAGCAGGGAGAGGGCCATTGGACATCCCATGGAAGGAAGTTCCACATCTTAGGAGCAGCCACTAAAATGGCTCCCGTGGCTGCACCAAATGAGCATGTGATGAGACCATGACAAAGGCCTCTCCTGATAATCTTGGAGCTCAGGTTGGCTCATCTAGGGAGGTGGTCTTTCCAATATTGGCCAGGGGGATCAGGAAATCTCATCACAGTTGTCATGCTCCAAATCTCAACTTTCCATTTTATTAGTGTCAGAGAGGGTCTCAGCCAGAATCTATTACATTTAAATTTAAAATAATTAGCAAATGCCATCCAGTCACAATGAAGATTTTCATACCTGGCAGAATCGCTGGTAAAATGTTGCTGGATTGTTCAGGAGGCAACCAGTGTGTGTAAGCCTGGCGTGCTTCCTGAACGTCAGTGAATCATCGGCTCCCTCTATCGTTCCTCTAGCGTTATTGAATTGTTCAGGGAGAGGGAATTTCCTCTGAACAGAAACTTTGTGTTCATAGGAAATCCCTCTCCCTGAAGGATTCAATAACCCTAGAGGAGAGCTGACAATTCACTGATGTTCAAGAAACGCGCCAGGCTTACACACATGCGCACTTCCTGGACGATCCGGCAACATTTTGCCAGCCATTCTGCCAGGTATGAAAATGGTGCCTATTACTGTCAGGCCTCCACTAATTCCTTATCCACAGATTCAATCACATATATACATATATATTCCAAAAGGCAAACCTTGGTTTTGCCATTTTATACAAGGGACACCATTTCTGTGCCACTGTATTTAATGGCACTTTGAATATCCATTGGTTTTGGTATCCATGGAGGGGGTCATGAACCAAACCCCAGCAGATACCAAGGGCCCACTGTGCTCACTTTGCTTGGCTTGATCAAAAATACCCCTTTTACAGGCACAGCTCAGATTTTAATACGCTGACCAGGACAACTAAAGGGGCAGTGTGTAAGCAAAGATGAAGTGTATTTAGCATTTATGGGAATGAGAAATACAATCACATTTTCAAAAGCCAGAATTCAGCATTCTTTTCAGATAGTTTCAGCCTACTCAAAAGTAGTCACTGCTTTGGGGGGGGGGGGGGGCTGGGGTTTAAAATCTTGAAACTGGTAAATGTTTCAGCATAGATTGCCAAGCACTGAAATAGAGGGTAGCGAAAAGCTGGAACAAACACTTTTAAACACTTCACATTGATTTAAAGACCAGAAATTAGAGAAATTAAATTAAAGAAATCAAAGACCTATAAAGTACAATAGGCTGTTAAACTGGAGTGGGATTGTGGGATTGTGAGGTCATTGATAGGTTTTCCCCCATCAATGAAAAGGGACAGGTTGAGGACAAAGCAGCTATGATTCATAGGTAGCATCATGCGATAAATATAACCCCCTTTTCCCTGGTGTAATTGCAGTTTAAAAGGCGCATGTAGTAATCTCCTCAATCCCAAATGCCTTTCTCTAAGAAAACATACAACATATATTTGGGATGACATTCAATTGGATGAAGTGTGTTCTGCATTTCCTATGCATTCTCCCCTGCTAGGATTATTTATTCTCTGGCAGTGTTTTGTGTGTGTGTGTGTGTGTGTGTGTGTGTGTTTGTCATTTAAAACAACAACACCTGGATGGAGGGTTGAGTAGAGGCCAAGAGGAGCTACAGATGGTCAAAATGGGGAATGGAATGGAGTCATTTCTGAACTGAACTGTTGCTCCCATCAAAACCTCTAGTCCACTCACTCAAAACCAGAAGGTGGCGAGTTCAAGACCAGCAAAGGGCTGAAGCTTGACTCAGGCTTGCATCCTTCCGAGGTCGCTAAAATGAGTACCCAGATTGTTGGGGGCAAATAGCTTACAATTGTAAATGAAGCTGTTTGTTTAACAAAATTGTAAGCCGCTCTGATAGTCTTGGCTGAAGAGCGGGGTATAAATAAAACATTATTATTATTATTATAGATCACACATGGTCCATGTAAACTAGACATGAGTTTCAGCCTCTTTTTTGTCATTGTTCTCATGTGGAGAAAAGGTCAGCAGTTCCACACTTTCCCCACCACCATATATAAAAATGTATAGAGGGGCAATTTCCCCCCTTTTCATAGGAAAAAATCGAACACTGAAAACCAGAGGTTTGGCCTAAAGAATTCATTATTAATTATTTCCCCATTTAGACATTTATTCTATTTTTCTACAGTGGTTTGCCATGTAAAAGTAATACCTAAAAGCAAGGTTTTTCAGCTCACACCATCATGTGGTTTAATAAGCTAATTTGACTGTCACATTTGTTATTACAACGTTTCCATCATACTGCTTAATATACAGTATCTCACTGCTCTGAATTCTCTCTTGTACAGTATGAGTAATCCACAACTATTAAATGAGACCGTTGAACTCGGTTTTTCTTTTTTGCAATTAGCATTCTGTCAACCTGTATTTAACAGGTACATGTTGGTGTGACCTGCCCCTGAAGCTGATCTACCAAGTGCATCCCTTTTAAGCTAATGTGTTCAGAGCACTAAAATTATGGATGTGTTGCCCTTTCTAGAGAGAGGTTTCCTGGCAATAAAGTAGTCATTCTAGTCGTTTTTTGACAGGACATGCCACTAGTCCTCATGGCAATAGCTTGATCATTCAGCTTGCTGTTACAAACCCCAGTTCACATATCATAAAACAAATGTATATTGTCAGATATTTGGACCGGCTTAGTACTTCCTGAGTCTAATGTAACAATCCTATTTGAGGGATCAGGAAGGGAAGTTTTATAGAGGCTGAGAATATTTTATCAGAGTCATTTTGCTGCCCCTGTTTTTTCCTTGCTGCATCACACATTAGATGCATTACTTATCTGTTTACAAGGAAAGTTTTTACATCACCATTGTGCTTACATCTTCCAATGTGATATGTTATAGCAAATTCATTTTAATTAGCTGTAAGCCCAATGCTGGGATAGGCTGATACTTCATCTGAAGAGAAGCAGGAGCCTTAACATTTTTTACGGACCATGACTTTAAAGTGTTTGTGGGCAAATGCTGTAAACTGTGTCCCTGGTATCACTGGACAAATAACATTTCAAAGCCTCTGTCCTCTACGGATTGTATACAGAATTATAAAGAAGGCCATTTGCAGTAACAGAGTGGAAGACAGTCTGGGTTAATTGGTGCAGTGGAACCACATAATGCATTCAGGCATAAATAATTGCTTTTAGCTTCATTGGTATTTATTTAAATGTTGTCCTCAAAATCCATCCTTAAAACTGTCCTCTCATTTCCAGTAAGCTTCTTCTAAATGAGCAACCAGAGGCTATCAGCCTATTCTGCATCATGTGTACCACCCCCTCCTAAACCAATACTTTGAAACCCTCCTCAACTGGCCCTCCTCTCTTCTTTCTTGATGATATATGACAACAAGTCAAGAAACTGTAGTACATCAAAACAACTTTATGGTTTAGGATTGTTGATTGATTTATGGGGCTCTGTTATATAGTTCATCTGTCTTGCTTTTAACTAATTGATGAAACTGATTAAAAATCAGCAACCCTGTAACACAATTCAAGAGGTGCCTCTGTTTCTTAAAACGTTGCAAGATACTTGACGGAATTAGCTGTTCTGTTGGCTACACAATATGGACAAAACATTCTCAGATATATTCCTGAATTAGGCCATCACTTGACAGAGGAAGGGAAGGATGGAATCATCATTAACTACATTCTTTTTCCTAAGGCAGTGACTTTGTTTAAAACAGGACACTTCCTTAGTTTTTTGTGGAGCTTTTGGGCTATGTGGCCATGTTCTAGAAGAATTATTCTAGAACATGGCCACATAGCCCGAAAACTCCACAAAAAACTATGGATGCCAGCCATGAAAGCCTTCGACTCCACATAGGACACTTCCTATTTATGCTCAATGCAAAAACTAGGCAGTTAATACACAGTTGAGACTCTCAATCCATGTATGGACTGTTTATTTTGAACCAATTTACCAAAAAGAGCTTTTATGTACTTCTTCAGCAGGAGTCAGCAACTTTCCCAGGTGTAGGGGGCTGAATTAAAACTCTCTTACTCCTACCGTGGAATCAACCAGCACTCGTAGTTTCTGTTCCCTGTACCAAAATTTATCTTTCAGGTTTCAACCTGTTTGGCATTGCCGACAGAAGCTCTCGGTGGTGCTGGAAGGTGCTACAGTGCCCTTCTGCACCATTCTGCCCTGCCAGTCTATAGGGATGACCATTTCTATCTTTTCTATCCCAATTGGGATTATACAACCACCACCATCAATTTTCAGGGGGATTTTTCTGTTAACAGTGGCAGCAAAGACAAGCAACAAGTGCTTGACAATAACATGGGTGGTACATGTCGCCTGTTCGTATTTTGCTCGCCTCCATTTTAAAGGCTATTAGCTCTCTGAGCTATCTCATTTGATTCCAGAAAGTAAACTTCAACTCCCAGAACTCCTGACTGTTGGTCAAGCTGGCTGGGGCTTCTGGGAGTTGAAATCCAAAACATAGATGACCAAAGTTTGGAAATCACTGGTCTATATGAACCAATTGTCTAATTTGGTATTCCTGTCTTCCAATATACAGTACACAACAACAGTTTATTTGTATAAGGCACAACAACAATTACAAAATCTTCCTATATTTTAGTATGGACAACTACAGCAGGCCCAAGAGCCTTCTTCAGACTCTGAAAAAGCCTGATGGATTGCCACAAATCCCTTCCCACAAAACCCAAATGTCCATTTCTAGCCCTGTTTAAATATTTGAAGGGATGTCATATTGAGGATGGAGCAAGCTTGTTTTCTGCTGCCCCAGAGAATAAGACCCAGAGCAATGGATTCAAACTATAGGGAAAGAGACTGTGGTATTTTCTGATGTCAAACAGCATATTTAATTGCCATTCCTTTCCAAGAGAGATTATGCATCTTCTTTTATCTCTTGTCTCCTCTCCTCTTCTCTCCTCTTCTCTCTCTCCCTCTCTCTCTCCTGGCCAGAAAAAGTGGTCCAAGGAAGCTGGAAAGGGCCACAGACTACAAAAAATTATTCACACACACACCCCCTCCCCCATGATTAAAGTGTAGGTCAAAAAACTTGATCACTCCTTTGTCTACCTCTGCTATATATTACAAGTTTTTATGAATCAAAGTCTACTTTATCTGATGCATTGGATATTGTTCAATGAAAGTTTACAGCACAATACATCTACTAAACATTCTTGAACATTTTTTCAGTTTCATACTGGTAACTGCAGACTCTTGCAACTTAATTCTAGCTTTTCTTTCATTAACAATAATTTAACTCCTCCATTCCCATTTATGATAGTTAGTACGTTTAGGCCTTTTATTATGTTATCTCTGGCTTGCTTGAAATGAACATCTGTGTAACCATGCTTCTGTACCTGTAAGGCAAGAAGGCCTTGCATGAATGATACCTCTATTGCTCTATTCTATGTAGTTAGAATAAATCCATTTTTCTTTAAAAGCATCTGGTTGCTCTCTGTTCCTACAACACGTGCCTTAGCTTGGTGGTTGCTTGCTGGGTAGCAAGTGGGAAAGTGGAAAGAAAACTATAAATCCCTTTAGCAAGTTCTAGTGTGTGCTAAAGCAGGGGAACTGATAATTCGCTAGGTGGTGGAAGCGTCTATAGGACCTCAAGGGGACCCATTCCACTCAGCAGGGAGTGGGAGCAGGGATCCAGAAGGTTATAAGGAAATCTCTCAAAGGGATCCCTTGGGGGCTAAGGGCCAGCAACAGGGCGCTGCTGGGCTGCTAAACCCCCTGGGATCATCACAATTGCGTCCTTTGTTTTTGTGACTGGCTCTGTGACTAAAGTGTAAAATCTTTGTCAGGCGCAATCTGCAGACTTCTACAATAATGGTATTTGGATGGTCAAGAAACGCTGGGGAAAATGTGTAAATCTGGATGATGACTACATAGAGATAAGTTAACAACTACAAATCAAAAGATACTTTCTGTCAATTTTTTTTAAGATGATAATTAAAACTTTATGATACCCCCTTGTACACAGGGCCTTCCTTAATGTAATCCAGATTTGCAAATGGTTTTAAATTATATTAATTTATGTTAACTGATTTGTTTTTAAATTATCAGATTGGTCACTATGGCTTTAATCTGCATTGGGAGAAGTTAGCACATGAAGGGGATTCACTGACTTGTTGTTGTTGTTGTTAACTGCCCTCAAGTTGATCTTGACTCGTGGCAACCCTGTGGATGAGACATCTCTCAAGATTCCCTGTCCACTATTCTTCTAACTGCTTTATCACACTAGGTAGCAAACAGGATTTAAACTAGAGTTAAACAAGTGTTAAACAGGAAATATCAAATGATAAACATCAGGCATTTCCTGTTTAACTCTTGTTTAGCTCTTGTTTAAATCCTGTTTGCCGCCTAGTGTAATAAAACAGTAAGTTCTTGCAGAGTCATACCCATGACCTCCTTAATTGAGTCCATCCATCTATCATGGTCATCCTCTCTTTCTATTTCCCTCCACCTTTCCTAACATTATTGTCTTTTCTAATGAGTTGTGCCTTCTCACGATGTGGCCAAAGTACAACAGCCTCAGTTTAGTTATCTTTGCCTCCACGGAAATTTCAGCCATTTATTTGTTCTTTTTGCTGTCTGTGGCTTCCTCAGCACTCTTCTCTAGCACCATATCTCAAATGAATTTATTCTCTTTTTTCCATTTTCTTAACTGTCCAGCTCTCGCATCTGTACATGGTAATGGGGAATACAATTGCTTGCACGATTCTAACGTTTGTGGTTAGTTGTATATCTTTGTTCTTTAGGAGCTTTTCTAATTCTTTCATACACTGAGAAGCAGCACTAATCAATGATGTATGAATTTGTACTTTTAAATAGAATTTCATTTGTAATATGAAGCAAAAAAGAATTTCATTTGTAATATGAGGCTTATTTATTATAAGCTATTTTGTGTCTCTGTGGGGGAAAAAACTGAATGAAACCAGCCTCCCACAGGCTGTTGCTCCCCAAATGTGTAGGGCTACATCTCATCCTCCCTAATCAACAAGAATGTAGGGAATGATGGAAATGTAACCCAACACTCATGTAAGGCCTCATGTTGGTGATTTAAATAAATACGTTCCGGGGGGAAAAGTCAAGTCATTCCATTACAGGTATGTAGCTAGTACCAATCAGAGTCTAGAGAAGTTACTTTTTGACATAATTGCTCCCAGAATCTTCTACCCATTGTGGTCACTGAAAGAAAGTCCACTCTTGTCAGAATGCCCAGCCTTTTCTTTAATTTAACAGAGAGGAAACCAATTTTTTGTTTACTGAAATCTCTGAGTCACCTTGGCATTAGGCTTGAAATTGTCTGCATAATTAGAAATGTCTAATGACTCAGACCAGGCATCGCAGTGCCCACTTTTTTAACCTCTTCTGCACACGTCCTTGGCACACCATGTCAGTTTCCAACTGTATTTTATTGAGGATAAGAGTACAGCTCTTTCCTCTCACTGGATGACAAGTAAGAGGTCTGGATATGACTTTCTCCTTTGAGGTGTTTTCTCTTTTTCAACCACAATACATGGAGTGAATGAGAATATTTTCTGTAGACAGTGACTTTGGAGAAAGGCATCATTGCTATAGGTTGCTACAAGCAGGGTGTAAATGAAGGCCTATAGAACAAACAAGCTCTTGGTGAATCAGACCACATTTCTCTACAGTTGCTTGTACTTTGGAGCAAACCCATATTCTCAGTGCTCTGGTTTTATATTTTGGTACTATAAAGTACGTTGTCAAGGGAGCAATATATTGTAAATTAATCACTTTAAAAGTGTACAAAACCCTTTCTGTGTGATCATTAGCTTAGACGGATCCTCCTTGCCAGTTTACAAGAAATTAAGACATTTAAAACTTCCAGGCCTAGAAAGTTGCACGTATTCACAATGTGGAGATAAAATGGAGCCCGGTGAGATGCTTGAGTGCCAGGACACAGCAATCAAATTACTATTGGCTCTAAGTAGGCCTCCCACACGCTGCTAATTCATTACCTGCAGCTAAATTGCAATCAGAAAAGTGCAACAGTCTTTCCTGTCTGGGGGAGGAAGGAAAGTGAAATCAAGTTATAAAAATGTTTTCTCCTTCTAGTGCTGAGCCTCTGTGGGTTTAAAGCACAACATGTGAGTAAACCTGAACCCAAGGGAACTAGCTTTCAGCAAGCAAGCCTTAATCCATATAGACACTATCTCAGACAGTGAATGCAATGGGAATTGAGTTCTGCTCTCTGGAAAATGGAAGGAGTAGTCATTAAGAGTGTGGTAGAAGCATGGCCTGACACTTTTCCTGCAAATAAAAGCTGAGCTAATAGGAGAAAGAGGAAAAATTGTTTTTTCCTGTCTGCAGTGACAATTTCCTTCTGATGCTACCACAAAATCTAGAGGTGACCTTATAATCCTCCTGTTCAAGGCATGGGCAGCTGCCTATATGGTACAGTTGGCCTGCCTTATCCGTGGATTACTTATCCACAGATTCAACCACATCTTTAAAATGTTTTTTTAATTATATAAGTTCCAAATAGCAAAACTTGATTTTGTCATTTTGTATAAGGGACACCATTTTACTACTCAGTTGAATTTAATAAGACTTGCACATCCATGGATTTTGTTATCTATGGGTTTAGTCCTGGAACCAAACCCCAGCAGATACCAAGGGCTCACTGTATTTGGAACATAAAATGCAAAAGTATCAGGCAGCTGAATGAGACAACCACCTCAGGAAACAGATGTTAGGGTCTGAGGAGTGGTAAAGTTAAGAATCGGGCTTTGTGGGTCCAACAGGGTGTTCTGTACCCATCTCTCAGTTAGCCTGCTGCCCGGAGGGGGGGTGAGATGTTGTCCCATCTCTGATGGTGAAATAAGGTTTACCTGTCAATCTACCCATCTTTTATACATCTCCCCTGCTGTGTTCCTGAAGGGAAAGAGACATAGTAAAGGTGCAAGGTCAAGCAAGGGAGGGAAAGAGGTGCAATGGCATGGTGCAGGGACCAAGAGATTTGGGCATAAGGTGATGGAAGGTACAAGAGGAAGAGGAGAAGTGACAGAAGTTGAGGCAAGGAAGGGGCAAATGTGTAGCTGCAGAGCGTGGGAAGTGAGTAACACCAGAAAGCAAAAAGAAGAGAAGAAAAGGAGAGGCATAGTGAGAGATTGGAAAGAATAAGAGAATGAGATACAAGGTAAAGGGAGGTGCAAGAGAAGGAAGTGTTATTTGTAGGTTTGTCCTTGTCCTCCTCCTCCTCTTCTTATTTTCTTATATCCTGCCTTTCTCCCAATATAGGGACTCAAGGCGGCAAACAAGTATAAAACAATACAGTTTTAAAACAATACAAAATATTAAAATACATTTAATTTAAACAACAATTAATCAATTTTAAGGGTTAACACAGTTATACATTAAAATATATTAAAATGCAAATCATTAAATACAAACCCTTCTAAAACAGGTGCACTCACTCTCATTAGCTTCCTGTGGTATTTTCATAGGTTTTTACCTTTTTCCCCGCCGTGAAAAAAAATGGGAAAAATACTACAGTCATTTGATTATCACAGCACTAGCAGTGCTTATGCATGACAAAATGTTGGTGTTGCCATCACCCAAGAATTTACGTGTCCACTTGACATAGGATCCTAGAGTTGGAAGAGACCCCAAGGGCCATTCAGTCCAATCACTTTCCATGTGGGAATGCGCAATCAAAGCACTCTTGACAGATTGCCATCCAGCTTCTGTTTACAAACCTCCAAAGAAGAGGACTCCACCACACTCCAAAGCAGTGTATTCCACTATTAAACAGGTCAAGCAGTTCTTCCTAATGTTTAGGTGGGATCTCTTTTTCTGTAGTTTGAAGCCATTGCCCCAGTCCTAGTCTCTGGAGGGGGAGAAAACAAGTTTGCTCCATCCTCAATATGACATCCCTTCAAATATTTAAACAGGGCTATTATGCTACCTCTTACCTTTCTCATCCCCAGGCTAAACATAGTTCCTGTCCTGGTATTAATCCTCAAAACAACCCTGTAAGATGTATTTGCTGAAAGGCAGTGATGGCCCAACGTCATATATTAAATTCCTTGACCAAGCAGGGATTTGAGCTTGAGCCTTTCAGTTCCAAGTCTGGCTCTTAAAACTTTTGTGTGTTGAATTACTATTTTGGAGACCAAGCTTCAAGTCCCAACTTGGCCGTGAAACCCACTGGGTGACCTTGGGCAAGTCACATGCTCTCAGCCTCAGGGGAAGAGAGCAGCAAACCTCGTCTGAAGAAATCTTGCCAAGAAAACCCCACAACAGTTTTGCCTTATGTTGCCATGAAGTGGAAATGACTTGAAGGCAGACAACAACAGAATTCCTCAGGTGAACAGTATTTTAAAAAACTCCAAGGCCAAAACAGTGATAGAAAACAAGCAACTATTAATATGCTGAATCTGCATAATTGAAATGCAAATCAGTGACATACCCACGTATAAATAATATTCAAATGAGGCACCCAGCTTTGAAAGGCTAGAATAATGCAACCCAGGTAAGATTAAAAAATTCAATTTGTCCAATGGAGGTTGCTTTCCCTGTCAAAGCTAAGCAGTTCTTCCATCAGAGGAAGCAAACCTTTGGATGGAACCTACTGTGAATAAAGACTGCAGCAGTTTATACCAGATAAGATAATGTTACCCCAGGAATTGTTGGCAGTAATCAAGGACTCTTTCAGGACTGGGACTGGTACCAAGGCATTCATTTAACTGACAGACATTATGAGCAGCCAAGTAAGTAATACATGCAATGGAATTAGTAGAGCACTTGAAGCTTATTAACCTCTCCAGTCCACTCCCTGACCCTGATGCAGGAAATGGAACAATTTTTAAAAAACAAGGCTTCCTGTCCTTGAGTGGTCCAAATGCCTTTTTTATTTGGAAGGCCTCCAGCAAAGACAGCAAACAAAAAGGAAAGATTAAGACGGTGCTTTCCTAATTTATTCAGTGATTTGTAGCTGTCATTGATTGGAAGCAGATCCTGGCTTAAATTGGGGGCTGCATCCACGCTGGGAAAATAACCTAGTTTGGCACTGCTTTAATTGCCTTGGCTCAAGGCTATGGGATTCTGGGGGTTGGAGTTTGTTGTGGGCCCAGAGCAGAGCAGTGATATGTTGCTTCACTTCTCTGACTTCCCTGAAAGGTATAGGATGCAATACACTGATGGAAACTGTCACCAAACAAAGAGCTCCTTCTGTGGGGGATTATTGCTTCTTTGTGGCTTATTGAGATTTGGAACATGGTAAGAAACCCAAGGATTTTATTCTAATTTCCAACACCAACACCCCTTTTTCATTCCTTGTGTATCTTGCTTCAAGACTGGGAGCAAGACTGTGTTTAAAATGGGATTGAGTTAGAATAGAATCATAGAATCATAGAATCATAGAGTTGGAAGAGACCACAAGGGCCATCCAGTCCAACCCCCTGCCATGCAGGAACTCCAAGTCAAAGCATCCCTGACAGATGGCCATCCAGCCTCTGCTTAAAGACCCCTAAGGAAGGAGACTCCACTACACTCCGAGGGAGTGTGTTCCACTGTCGAACAGCCCTTACTGTCAGGAAGTTCCTCCTAATGTTGAGGTGGAATCTCTTTTCCTGCAGTTTGCATCCATTGTTCCGCGTTCTAGTCTCTGCAGCAGCAGAAAACAAGCTTGCTCCCTCCTCAATATGACATCCCTTCAAATATTTAAACAGGGCTATCATATCACCTCTTAACCTTCTCTTCTCCAGGCTAAACATCCCCAGTTCTCTAAGTCGTTCCTCATAGGGCATGGTTTCCAGACATTTCACCATCTTAGTTGCCCTCCTTTGGACATGCTCCAGTTTCTCCACATCTTTTTTGAATTGTGGTGCCCAGAACTGGACACAGTATTCCAGGTGGGGCCTGACCAAAGCAGAATAAAGTGGCACTATAACTTCCCTTGATCTAGAAACTATACTTCTATTGATGCAGCCTAAAATTGCATTGGCTTTTTTAGCTGCCGCATCACACTGTTGACTCATGTTCAGCTTATGGTCTACTTTGCTACTATCACCCTCAGTTCCTTCCTGCCAGCCCAATAATGGAAGAGATCAGGTCAGTAAGAACTCAGATTTGGATCCTCTTGGTTCAAATAATGTGATTGTATCCTTAGATCTTTCCAGAATGGTTCATTTCTTTTTCCTTTATTTTCAACCCCCTTCTCTTGTTTTTCTTTATTTGAAGTTCCAGGAACCAGAGATGCTTTGCTTAACCCCCATTGCCCTCTCTGCCTGAAAGCAAAAGAGAAATGTTTTTTAAAATGTTAATGTATCGCACACGCAAATCAAAGATTTCTTACACACAGAGAGAGCAGTGGCTCACAATTATTTTTCTCTACAAAGCAATGTGCAGGTTAACAGGACACATTTGAAGCCATACATCATGGGGAGTTGACAGAAAAACCATAAGTCTATGTTTAAATGCCTGGATTTTTGCTTTGCTCAATTTTGGTAGGTAGCCAACAACAACAATGTACGAGTTAGCTTGCAACAGCCACCACCAGCAGCTGCTCTGCTGATATTGGACACACTCTACCGAAACCTACCACATAATCTCTACTCATATCATTTGCATGGTGGGACACTGAAGGGACCATTAATATAATTAAAAGTTACAAAACAGCTATTCTTCAGAGACCACATCCATATCTTCCTTAGACATACAAGCCAAGGTTCTTGGATGAAAATGAGAACTACAGTCTGGAGCTGTCAGGAAAATCTGTTTTAGAGATGTTCTCTCCTCTGTTTCATGACTGGCATCCTTACAAACAAACTTTTAAAGTATTTCCTACACACACCCCCTTTTTTTTTTTTAGAGAAACAGAATGATTCCCAAATGGCAAAGTGATCAAGCAAGGCTGCATTCTAGTGCCCTGTTTGTTCAACTTGTACACAACCGATATCATAAGAGCAGAGAATATCACAAGAGGAGACTCAGAAGAAAGAGAGGCAAAAATGGGAGGAAGGAACATCTACAATCTAAGATATGCTGATAACACCATACTACTAACAGAAAACAGATTTGGAACAATTACCAAAGAAGGTAAAATAAGAAAGTGCAAAGGCAGGTTTAAAGCTTAACTTGAAGGAAACAAAAATAATAACCACGTAAATTCAACCTAGACAATGAGAAAATAGAAACATTTAAAGAATTCCAGTACTTTGGATCAAAAATTGACCAGAATGGAGACTGCAGTCAAGAAATAAGAAAACTACCAAGAGTGGGAAATGCAGCTATGAAAGACCTAGACAAGTTCCTAAAGTGCAAAGATATTCAAGTGAACACTAAAGCTGGAATCATCTAATTGACTGTAGAGCTGGACAGTGAACAAGGCAGACAAGAGGAAAATTAACTCTTTTGAGATGTAGTGTTGGAGAAGAGTGCTGAGGATACCATGGATTGTTAAAAAAGCAAAGAAGTGGATTCTTGAGCAGATAAAGCCAAGAATTTCCCTGGAAGCCAAGGTGACCAAATTAAAGCTATTGTACATTGGACACATCATGAGAAAACATGCCTCTTTAGAAAAGACAATAATGCTAGGGAAGTTGGAGAACAGTAGAAAGGGAGGAAGACCACATGTCAGATGGATAGACTCAATCAGGAAGACATAGGCTTAAATCTACAAGATTTAAGCAGAGCAGTGGAGGATAGTGGGACTTAGAGAGATAATTCAGAGACAATGAGTCAGAGACAATGCATGGGCAGTTAACATAAACCTGAGGGCAGGAACCGTCTAATTATAATTTTATATGTACAGCACTGTATAAACCTACAGTGCTATATAAATAAAGGTTAATAGTAATAACAACAACAACAACAAAGTCCATTCAGCATTTTATTTTATTTTATTTTTCTTGTATAAAAACATCATTGAATGTTGAGCTATCAGAATTAAAACTGTCAAATCCATTCCAAGGCTCAATTCTCTTTTAAAAGCTTGACATAGTGCATCTTTGGGAGCCCCCAATTCACACCTGTTTTCAAGGTGGGGAAGAAAGTACAAAAGGCAATGCAAAGCATTGTCTTACTTGATGACTGGGGAAAGTAGCACATATATACTTCAAGAATGACAACCGAGCTCAAAATCCTCCACCTTTTGGCGATAGAAAGGAGTGGAGCTGGGAAGGACAGAATGAGGGCTTTTCTCCCCATAAGAATTATTCCCTCCCCCCCACACACACCATGAAATGCAGTCCCCCAATGTCTACCATTGCAGAGAGTGAGACATTGAAAATTGTTCACATCTTGTATTTGTTGCATTCACATTCCCATGGGAACTTTGCCTGTTCCTATTCTTTGGATGCCTAAACTGTATTTATAAATGTTCAACAGAAGTGTTAAGTTCCTGCAATGCTAGAAATTTGGGGACTGCAATAAAATTTCACTCAGAACACAGAATTCCTATCTGGGAGACAATTCTTTCATTTTGCTCCCCAAAAATAAGAGTGTGTCTTATATTAATTTTTAGCTCCCAAAGATGCACTATGTCTTATTTTCAGGGGATATCTTATTTTTCCATGAAGAAGAATTCACATTTATTGTTGGACAACAACAACAACAAATGGGCATGCTTCTAAACAAAAACTTTGCTAGGTCTTACTTTCAGGAGAGGCCTTAGATTTAGCAATTCAGCAAAACCTTTACTATGTCTTATTTTCAGGGGATGTCTTATTTTAGAGGAAACAGGGTATGACTGCTATCAATTGTCATGGCAGGGATCTATCACACCAGGGAGACTAATGGAATTGGAGTGATGTTAGTTGTCTATTCCTCATCAATGAAAAAGTGTGCTACAGAAACAAAGTAAATGCAAAGCAGCAACTGGATAGAAAAAAGAAATGCTAATATCTTGCTTTAATTCCAATTTACTGCCTAGTGTGATAAAGTCCTTCATTTGCTGCAAACTGAGTTCAAAGTGCAAAAGCAGTTTGCATTCAATTAACTCAGCAGGGAAGAGAGGAGAGAGGGAGCAGACCCTTACCTTTCCTAGTAGGTGCAAACAAAAACAAACTCGTGCATCCTCTCCTACCTTGTGTCTTCTTCCACATTAATAACTGTAATGTTATTTGGCCACATGTGTCACAGTTTTCATTTGTGAAATGTTGGAGGGTATACCACTGGGGCTGTCGGCTAAAGGAAGGAACTATAGGATATTCTGACAGTTTGCACATTAAAATACTATAAAATGGATTAAAAATCATGGAGTTTATCACATGGAAGGAATTTCTCTCAATTGCGAATGGAGCCAATTCACAATTACATGAATTCACTAGTTTAGTGAATTTACGTGAAATCTGATTGTGTTCAGAATGACTTCCCATTTCCTGAAAATGACCCCCCCATTGCCCAAAATTGCGTGAGATACTCTAATACGCAATTACGTGAAACCCAATGATTGCATTCGGAATGACTTCCTATTGCCCGAAATTGTGTGAGATACACTCATTTGCAATAACCTGAAACCCCATGATTGCGTTCGGATTGCCATTGCATTATACCCTCAAATTCCATCATATGATAAACTCCATACAGAAGTTAAAAACAGATAAAACATACATTTATATTAAGAACCTTCTTTGCTGAAGCATTAAAAGCTTGCACCATGTAAACTGATGGCACTATGCAAAAGGACAAGTAGTAGTAGTGTTATTTTCCTATTTATTAATGCATGCTCAGTGGTTTGTAACTTAATTTGGTGGTCATCTGTCACAACTTTGGGGGCAGTATGGCATGGGGCAAGATGTAATTCCGGTGGGGGTGGGGGTGGGCCTTGCAGTCCATTATCCAATATTTCATAGAGTCCCATTATGGGACTACAGGGAGGGTAGAGTCTTACAGGGAGCACCCACATTATGTGGACCTACTTCACCCTCTGATGGTGAAGAAGCACACCGTGGTTGTGTGCCCAAGTGGCTTCCCAGTTGTAATCTGCTTTGCTGATTCCTGCTTTGGGTCAGGAATTGAGTAAGTGGCAAATATTTCAGGTCATTCAGGTATTGGACACTGGATCTACGCCTGCATGCCTTGTTGTTGTGTACCTTCAAATCGTTTCTGACTTATGGTGACCCTTAGATGAACCTATCACAGGGTTTTCTTGACAGGTTTCTTCAGAGGGGATTTGCCATTGCCATCCTCTGAGGCTCAGAGTGTGTGAATTGCCCAAGGTCACCCAGTGGGTTTATATGGCTGAGTTGTGATTCAAACCCTGATCTCCAGGGTCCTAGTCCAACGCTGAAACCACTGCACCATGCTGGCTCCATGCTGGCTATACAACATTGGTTTATGTATATTACTACAGAGTAACCAATAAAAGTTGTGGCCATTTCTTGCCAAAATCTGAGTGGTGTAATTGTTTGAGATATGCAGATCTCCTTAGCTGGCACTAACCTTATGCCACTAGACCTGCAAAGTAATCACTGCATGCGTGAAAGCAACATTTTGCCACCTCAACTTTATACATCCCTAAAATTTGACTTCTCTAGTCCAGTTTTGTTTTCTTTGGTTCCAAAGTGCTCAGACTTCAGACAAAGGTGTCTTGACATTCACATTCATTATGGGAACGAACTGTGAAAGTAACTCAGCTCAACTCTTTTTCCTCTCTTTGTGATGTAAATCCACAGTTGCATTTTGGAAGACAACTTGTTGCCATTCTTTCCTTCTGATCCAAAGCCCAGAAGTCTTCCCACACAGCCTAAAGGGCTGGTCCAAGAGGGAAACATGCATTGCTATTCCTTTTTAAACATCATCATCATCATTTAAAAAGTAATTCAAGTCAGTTCCTCCAGGCTTGCTCTTCTCAGAAAGGCCATAGTTTTCCTGTGAAGAGAAAACCACTGACACCTTCCCAATATTTAGCATAGTGGAATTATATCATGGGAACCTGACTGGCTTCATTTAGTACCAGCTGGAGAATGTCTGTAAATAAACGTATCCGTTCCCTTCGCATGGCAATGAAACATTTGCTCTGGGGCAGATGTGGTTAGGAACATATTTTACCCTGTTTAACTCCCCGCTTTTAGAGTGCCAGTGTTTTAAATGTGAATACTGAAGGTTGTTTCAGACTGTGAAAGCTGCGGTAATTATTCTGTTTCTCAGTTTATCACTCCTTCTAGCAGCTCTCTCCAGGGATGAAACTGCAGAGGAAAAGAGAGAAGATGAGAAAACAGAGCACAGACAGAAGTGAGGAAACAGGTAACATTACCTCAGTACAACAGGACATTCTGGGAAGATCATGACTGGGAAAGATCTGCCAGAAGCAGACATGCATTCCCTGTCCTGAAGAGATCTAGTTTAAAATATATATACTAGCATACTGTGTGCGTGCACATACACATACATTTTTTCTTAAGCAACAGAAGAAGGCAGACGTTTATATTTTTTTAGTTGTTTGTTAATCACTTCAAATAGAGAGAGAGAGATTGAGATTGGGATTAACTGCATCATTCTGGGTTCCAGGACAAACTTGGTAGTTCTGTAGATTTGCTTTTTAATCACATATATATACACACATATGTATACATATATGCATATGTTCAGTATACATGTATATGTATATACTTGTTGTTGTTGTGTGCCTTTAAATCATTCTTGATTTATGGTGACCCTAAATTGAAACTATAATGTGGTTTTCTGGAGCTGAGAGTGTGTGACTTGCCCAAGGTCACCCAGCAGGTTACCATGGCCGAGTGGAGAATCGAACCCTGATCTCAGTCCCAGTCCTAGACTCAAACCACTACACCACATTGTCTCTCTGTACATGCATACACATGCAAGCCCTGTTTGTCCACACATGAGCCTCACTCAGAAGTCATAACCACAAAGAAGGACAAGACACCACAAAATGTTGGATATTTAAGAAAAAGAGCTCGGAGCAGGTTTTGTCATCTGCTGATCTTAGGAAAAAAGAACTTTAGAAGGATCCATCCTATTCCCTTATTTGCAGCTAGGACAGACTGTAGGACCTATCTGGGAAAAGGAGGACATTTGGTCACCTTGCCTTCACAACAGATTAAGCTGATCACTTGAAGCCATGAAAAGAAAGAAAGAGGAAAGAGGAGAATGGGGAACTTGAGGCCCATTCTCAAGACTCAAGCAAAATCAAACAAGACTCAAGCAAAATCCTAGCTTGTACGTTCTTCCTCATTAACAACTTTTGCCACCTTAGCCTCACTTTGATGTGACTTGGGCATATGTCCCAGTTTTCATTTGTGAAAATACTGGAGAGTATGGGAGCCTGGAGGATTTGGATGGAGAGAGCACTTGCAGGCCAATTGCTACAGAAAAGGTCCTGTCTCTCAGATCCCTTGACAGGGGATGAGTAGCATAACAGTGGCCTCTAAGATAACTTGGTTCTAAGCTATCCCAGGCTGCATCCACACTGCAATTTGGCACCACTTGAATTGCCATGCCTCAATGCTGTGGAAATCTGGGAATAATAGTTTTGTGAGACATTTGGCCATCTCTGTCAGAGAGCTCTAGTGCCACAACAAACTACAACTGCCAGAATTCCATAGCATTGAGCCATGGCAGTTCAAGGGTGTCAAACTGGATTTTTTCTGCAGGGCGGATGCAGCCCAAGACTTCCAGGGCTAGAACTGACATCTTGAATTATGCGTAGAAGCAAACTGATGCCATCTGTAGAGGAGACTAATTTCATTTTTGTCCTGGGTCAAAGGTGGAGATTGATCCATGCAGATTTTCCAAGTCTTTCCTGCCTCACAGATATCGGGATTGTATTACTGGCAGTTCAACTGGATTAACAGGAATGGGTTTATGTTCGTTGCAGCTTTTACTTTTGTTTGATTTGTGTTCATGTGGCATTGCTGCCCAGATGTTTTTCACAGTGGAGGCTACAATAAATTGTTGTGTGTTTTTTTCTAAAATATCTTGAATGTGAAAAACACCATAGGCTTAAAAGTTGCCCCTCAGCAGTCATGTTTCTGAAACTCTCTCATCCACCTGCTCATTTCTATCAGATGAAGGAAAAGAGAAGTTTAATTTTTTTTAAAATGGGGAGTTATGGGGAAGATGAGTGAGGAGAAAATGTGGGCGTAAGTTGAAAGCAAAGGAAACAAGAAAAAAGAAAAGCAAAGAGAAAGCGTGAGAGTTAAAGAGACCAAAAAGGCAGCCAAGACCGAAGAGCCCCCGGGCTCCAAAGAGCTTGTGATGTATGTTTATTCTTACCACAAAGCAGAAGTATGTTCCCGTTTGAAATGGTTGGATCCACAGCTGTTTTAAAATCCCTCGGTACTTTTGAGACAAATGATCCAACTCAGACTGTGCTAACAGGGTCAGCCTGAGAGCCAGGAGAGAGCTGTGACTGATGTCAAATCACTGCAATTCCATCCCTTTCCGCATCAATCACTTGCTCAGTGGAAATCCTGGGGGAACGTCAGCCTCTCATACAATACTGTTTACATTAGAGGATGATGTAAAGCTCCTCCTGAGATCCTCTAAAGCTGCTGCTGGATTATAATCCAAGATAACCGGACGGGCACAAGCTATTATTGCAGCTGCAGAGCGAGTGATGGAAGGCACCAGAGAGTGGCTTCTTCAATCCCCATTTCTGAAAGAACAGCCAGTGCTCTACAGAACAAGCCCATTGTGTCATTTTTGTGGAGCAAATATTATCTCTTCCTTCGAATTACTAGGGAGCGCCTCCGGGTTGAGTGTATGCCCCAAATGCTCTCTACAGTAGCTGCTCCTCATTTTGCCATAATTGCTAAAAGAGCTTGAATGCATTTCTTCACAGTAGCTATTTTAATTCACTTCAAAAAGGGGTTCACTGTCAGTAAAATAATATTTTGCTCTATAGATTTGTGCCCTAAGGTGGTAAATGTGCCCTAGATGCCAGAGCTAATCTATCATAGAAGGTCTCTTTCTTTCCTTCCTTCCTTGCCTTCATTCATTATTTCTTGGTCTCACTTCCCCTTCTCCCATATTTTGATGACAATCTTCATCAGAAACTGAAAGGCAAACAGCCATAATCATCACTCCCAAATAACGAATTTGAAGATTTGTAGTTAAAAGCAGATCCCAAGATCCACTATATGGGTTGTGTAGTGTAAAGTTATATTCCCACAGTACACCATAGGTGCACTATGCCATCTTTAAATTGCATTGCAGTTTTTTGCAATTGATTGCACAATTTTCACTATCCTGATGTGCACGCCTATTGTGAAAAGGACAATAGGCCCATAATCAAAAGCCAGAATCCTGTTGTGGACTTGCACTTGTGTAATGAATAGAAGACATATACTTATTATTTTGATGTCTATGAGCATGACAAGCGTTTGAAATGAACATCTATATAACCTTGAAGCTTAAATCCTAGTGCTAGCCCTAACCAAATGGCATGGCAACGGTGCACTGAGGAAAAGAGCCACAAAAAACAACTCCTTTCTCCGCTGCTGCTGAGGCACCATAACCACCCTGAAGTGGTGTTATGACTTCCCTTGGACATGGTGCATGAGACACAACATCAGTGCATGCACCGTGAATACGGTGGCGTGCCAAGATGGCACAGCAGCATGTGGTAGGACTTGGGAACATGCAGCTGCTCTGGTCTTCTGAGCACTACTTTCAGCTCCAGTCTGTACCAGGCCTTAGTCTCATATATACACTCCAGGCATACATTTAGCATGAATTATACCGCAAATCAAGTTGGACTAAGACTTTGGAGGCCAGGCTTTGAATCTCCACACCATGGATACCCAATGGGTGATGTTGTGCAGGTTGCACTATCTCAATCTCAGTGGGAGGCAAAGTCAAGCCCCTTCTGAACAACTCTTGACAAGAAAACCTGTGAAAAAATTGCCATAAGTCATAAACTTGAAGGCACACAACAACATACTGCCAATCAGTATGATCCATATACACACGCAAGCGGGGTGCAGAGGGAGCCCAGGACACCCACTGCAGCCTGCTTAGAGGCCACTGGGAACTGGCAGTTTGCCTCTTCCCCACGGGCTCCAGAAGTGGCACGATGGGGCCCCACAGAGTTGGAAGAGACCACAAGGGCCATCCAGTCCAACCCCCTGCCTTGCAGGAACTCCAAATCAAAGCATCCCCGACAGACGGCCATCCAGCATCTTAAAGACCTCCAAAGAAGGAGACTCCACTACACTCCGAGGGAGTGTGTTCCACTGTCGAACAGCCCTTACTGTCAGGAAGTTCCTCCTAATGTTGGGGTGGAATCTCTTTTCCTGCAATTTGCATCCATTGTTCCTGGTCCTAGTCTCTGGAGCAGCAGAAAACAAGCTTTCTCCCTTCTCAATATGACATCCCTTCAAATATTTAAACAGGGCTATCACCGCCGTGGCCCATTCCTCCCTTGGTCTTTGCTGCAGCTGTCTAAAAGCAGCGGCAAAGACCCACTGCCAAAACGGAGCTCCACTCGGAGCTCCATTTTGGCGCCGCGGAAAGGGTGCAATTGGTGCCCTTCCGAGGCGCTAGAGCATCATAATGTGCGCAGCGAATCTAAACGCTGTGCACATGATGACGTTCTTGTGGCGCATCCGTATGGACGCCGCCATCTTTAAATGGCAGCGTACATACGATTTAGGCCTAGGGAGGGTGTAGACGCTATGCCCTCCCTAACCGTAAAGACAGCTTTTATAGCTCTGAAAGTGCCCATCTAGTATGATTCTATGATAGTCTGGTGAGGCACAAGCTCCCTGGCAGGAAATGCTAAATACTTTTCCCTTAATGCAAATCCCAGCATTTCACAGGATGGAAACATTGCAGCTAAGGTAGAACCGTAGTCCTAGAAATGTATAGTGTAAAGGACTCCAGGTCGCAAGTGATGAGAAAGATAATCCTGAAGAGATGCTGCCAGTCAAAGTAAACAACAGTGGTCTACTTGAATAAAATAAAGCCACTTCCAACATATCTACTGTATCTATTTAAGCATACAGAAGACAAAACATTGTTTCATTAGGTCTGCATCTGCGTGGGAGAGATAGCCCAGTTTGACACCACTTCAGTTCTAACAAATTTTGGAAATTGTCATCTGCTGTGACACCAGAGCTCTCTGACAGAGAAGGCTAAAGTCTCACCAAACTACAGTTCCCAGAATTCCATAGCATTGAAGCATGGCAGTTAAAGTGGTGTCAAACTGGATTATTTCTGCAGTGCAGATACAGCCTATGTCCTTTACAATACAATTGAGTAATGTCTGCAAATTTATCAAGATATTTTAAATGTAGAGCTCCATAATGGCAGTCAAAGCACACAGAGATATGTTTAAAAGTGTTTTCATTCCTCCCACTTGTAAACATTCAGGAAAAACAAACTGATCCACTGAATTGCTTTAATTGCCCAGCGAACAGCATAAGATGACTTGGCAGTGTTATCTTAAAACCCACACAGAGTGATTCTTCACCTCACCATATGTCTGATCCGACATTTGCTTGTCACCTGAACAAACTGCATAGCAGTCTGGAAACTGCATGAAAGCAGCATTCAATCTGCCAGAGATGTCATTAAAATGCCACATTTATTTCTTTAGAAAGCATTGTTTCCTTCTCCTGACCTTTCATCTGTTAGGATCAGCCCAAAACCCTTTTGACTGTGGATTCTGGGTATCCGTAGGGTAGCAAATCTACTTAAGGCAGATATGCGCGCTTGTTGTGAGAAAAGTCTTCCTCATTGAAATGCAGGTTTCACCAAAGAAATACCTAATCAGATATCCTTAATGGCATGAAACACAGCAGCAGCATGGGGCTACTGTCTGAGAAAAAGCAAATATAAACCCCCATGGATTCCCAGTTCTAATTTCATGGTTCTTTAGATCTAAGTATAAGACTGGGGTACAAATTAAAACTATTTAATACATGAATTGGTCAGACAAGGGAACAGCAATCATTGTTGCCCCCATTATGTCTAGTCTGAACCTCATCTTCCCCTTTTCTACACTAAGTAGATGACAGTCTTCTGATCTCTGCATATGAGATAAACTCTCCACTTATTTCATATACAGATCACATTGAATGTGATGATGGGAGGTGATAAAAATCCAAACTGCTCTGTTTTGGACTGCTGAAGGTGCTACAAAAAATTTATTTGGGTTTTTGCATATTAAAAGACAACCACAACCACAACCACAACCCTGTAGCAAACTATCTAATTTGAAAGAGAATGTAAGAATAACTCTTCCCATTATTTTCTACCTTATAACATGCCACCAGCTGTAATTGTAGTTTTAATGTGGCTGAAGGACATAAAAGGATGGTTCTTCATCTATACTTGTGGTAACTTGTCACTTCAGACTACAGTCTTTTCCTGTATACTCCATAGACTATCAGTGCTAAATTGCTCTTTCTTGTAGCTTAAATTCTTAAGAACAGAAGAAGGTATCCTGAACTGAATCAGATTATCTACTATGACCAATACTGGTGCTTCAGAGTGTTATCCAGAAGTGCTTCATAGCTCAACCTGGAGATGCCAGAGATTGAATATGATACTTCTGTAGACAAAGTACATACTCTATCAATTACTGAGCTAAGATCCTTCTTCATAATTAAAAGGATATCTAAAACAGGAATACAGAGTATCAGATCTGATCTCATCATGAAAGGGTGACAGCACCTCTCCATCTTTTTGGAAATATTTGATATAAAACAGGTCAGCCTTACTACCAAGTCAGGGGGTATATATGTATGTATTTATGTAGTTTTACAGTAAGTTTATGTAGTCTTAAAAGAAATCCAAAATGACTGAAAATATGTCTGATTGTTGTGTAAGGCTGTAGACCAATTTGTGTTTTTGTGTTTGTTTGTTTGTTTTTTACCATTCCCTCATAGCATGTCAGGTATAAATATGGTGATGGTTTTCCATACCTGGTTTTCCATACCTTGATGCAGTCATTAATTGGAATAGAGACCATGGTCAAGAAAGCAGAAGAAAACAAAGACTAGGAATGGCTGCTACAAAGGAACTAGATAAGATTCTGAAGTGTCAAGATATATATTGAACACTAAAGTTAGGATTATTCATGCCTCCATATTTCCAGTTTCTATATATGGTTGTGAAAGCTGGACAGTGAAGAAAGCTGATAGGAAGAGAATCATCTCATGAAATATAATGCTGAAGGAGAGTTCTACAGATACTGGGGACTGCTAAAAACGCTCCCTGGGAGCCAAGATGATTAAATGGAGACTATGGCCATATCATGAGAAGACATGACTCATGAGAAATGTCAATAATGCTTGGCAAGGTAGACGGCAGCAGGAATAGAGGAAGCCCACATTCCAGGTGGATATAGCCAATCAAGGAATCCACAGCCCTGTGTCTGCAAGACCTGAGCACAGCTATTGATGATGATGTGATTCAGAGTCTCTGATTCATGAGGATACCATAAGTCAAAGTCAACTTGATGGCAGTTAACAGCAGTGAAGTAACCTAGTCACTTCCCTTAAATCGTCATCTTACATATCATTGCAAGAAGCTTGCCAAATTCTAAATATTTTCCCCTAATTTGCTTCAGAAGGGAGATTTTGTGCATACTCCAAAAGTCTGCTTTGAAAAATCTTCATGTATATTTTCTTTATTGAATCAGGACCTATATGTAGGACACACTTCTTCCTGAGTTCATTGTGATGGAGCACAGCAAGAGTACTGTATGTGACTTTTAATCAATCTACACGACTAGACTACATTGGATCTCATGGAGTATGTTCACTCTCAATATAGTTACATTGTTAACTATAAATGTTGTTTAGTTTAGCATTTGACATGTAAACAAGTACGGATGTTTGTGTATATCTAATCTGAATTGGTTCCGTTTTGTTTTCCATGCTTTTATAAGACTTAAAGACCAATCTCTTTCGGCAGGCTTATCCAGTTGATTTTTAAATTGTGAGTTTTAAAGGATGAATTTTCAGATGTGGATTGTTTTAAGATGTCCTTTAAATTGATGTGTGTTTTAACAGATGTTGTTTGTCTGTTGATTGTTGTTGTCCCCCAACTCGATCCATGGGGAGAGGCAGGTAAGAAATAATAATAATAATAATAATAATAATAGTTATTAATTGTTTTAGATTGTATGCCTTTTGGCAGGTTTTTTATTCTTTTTTTCCCCTTCTTATTTCATTTGACCCTTACTATGTAAAATGCTGTGTTAACTTTACAGCACTCTATAAATAAATGTTGTTATTATTATAGTTTTTTGTGGGTTTTTCGGGCTATGCTCCAGAAGAGTTTATTCTTGACTTTTCGCCCGCATCTGTGGCAGGCATCTTCAGAGAATGCATTATCTGAAGATGTCAGCCACAGATGCAGGCGAAATGTCAGGAATAAACTCTTCTGGAACATGGCCACATAGCCCAAAAAACCTACAAAAAACTATGGATGCTGGCCATGAAATCCTTTGACTTCACATTGGTGTTGTCGTCATCATCATCATCATCATCATCATCATCATTTTCTGTTCCTTACAAAAAATAAATACATGATAATATGTATTTTAAAAGAACAAATGCTGGTGCTACTTGGCCTAGTAGCTGGACTGTATACATGCACACCCCTTCTGAATGTCCAGGTATGTGGCAAAGTTTGGGGTTCTTTTTAAAAGTCTGAAAGAAACATTTTCTTCTTGAATGGGAACTCATCCTCGGCAACGCAGAGGCCTGTGAGGGTGTTCAAGTGTTTAACTGGGCCTGCCCTAAATTAGAACATCAAGACAAAAGCAGACATCTGAATAAGAACAGCGTCTTTTCAACACCTCCTCTCAGTAAACTCTCAGTAAACTGAATAGTAGATAAAAAAGGGGGTCTGAGGAGAGTTTGGAGTCCATTATCTATCTATCCCCAGGGGCCCTTCCCCCATTCTGTGGTTCTATACATTGGGCCAGATTGGGCTTTTAAATGGGAGACTGCAGGAGGGCAGAGCTGCACAGCCACAAGAGAAGAGCCAGGAGCGGTTGTGCTCCCAAAAGCATTTTATAGGCTGAAACAGCTTGCTCCTTTTTTTCTGCAGCCCATTGTGAATGGGGCCCAGGCCATAAGGCTTCAGCAAGGCTTCTCAGCTATCCCAGTTGCCTGGGCAACAAGTCTCTGGAGTAAGCAGCTTGATATCTGTAGGCCTCCTCAGTGTGTGTGTGTGTCCACCCCATGATGACGGTGGTCAGGCAAGGCGACTTTAGTGGCCATAAGATCCATGCTGGGATATTCTGGCTTCAACGAAGACTTTCAGACGTCAAGTTTCCCAGCTCCCAGAAGACGTTTGACACATCCGCCCCTCATTCTTGTAATCCAATTAAAAAGATGCTTCATAGTAAATGAACATATGATACTATTTTGTTCCTAATCTGACTCTGTTGAGTGCTGCCACAGAATGAAAACTGGAAACACCTCCTGATTTTGTGCAACCGTGCTGTCATGCAACTAGGGTGTGCAACATCTGCTGGAATTCCCTTTTGTTGTTCTTGTTGTCTTCAAGTCATTTCTGACTTCTGGGGACTGTAAGATGAACCTATCATAAGATTTTCTGGGCTTGAGAGTGTGTGACTCACCCAAGGTCACCAATATCACACTAGGGGGCAAACAGGATTTTAAAAAGAGTTAAACGAGAGTTAAACAGGAAATGCCCTATGTTTATCATAGGACATTTCCTATTTAACTCTTGTTTAACTCTTGTTTAAATTCTGTTTTCCCCCTAGTGTGATAAAGCAGCAAGTGAGCTTCCATGGCCAAGCAGGGAATCAAACCCTGATCTTCAGAGTCATAGTCCAACACTCAGACCACTACACTACACTGGCTGTCTTCTATACAACTGTTAAAGATACAGGAACTATCCCCAGTTCTCACTTTGGCAACCCATGTGCACAGAAAAATGTGGGTACATACCACATATACTCATCTAAACGTCTAAAAATTCATGCCCAAAAATTGACTCCAAAATCCCAGTTGACTTATTTATGGGTCACTGTGGTAATGTGATAGCAGCTCTTTCAGATTTCCCCATGGAGGGAGAGTTTCTTTATCTCTTGAGCCAAGCAGAAAGAGTCCTGGGTGATTGATTGATACTGCTGTTTGTTTAAGAGTCCATCTCCAGCCCGCACGCTTTGCCTTGCTGAAACAAAAGCTGAACACTGAAGCAAAAAGCCTCAATGAGAGCCTCTCTTGCCACATACACACATACACACATTAAAGGAGCCTCCAAGTTTTACTCTCGACCTATCTACAGGTCATGGAAAAATCCATAATTTTGGCCCCAAACTTGACCTTGACTTAAACATGAGGTCGACTTATAGTCAAGTATATACAGTATATTACAGTTCAGTTTAATTCAGTTTAAAAGTAATAGGTTTGTCCAACAAATCCTAGCAATTGTAGCTTGGAGATGTGCTGCTGGAGAGGAGTGCTGAGGATACCATGGACAGCCAAAAAGACAAAAAAATGGATCCTAGTACAAGTTAAGCCTGAACTCTCACGGGAAGCCAAGATGATGAAACCGAGACTGTCGTACTTTGGCCACATCATGAGAAGGGATGATTCATTTTAAAAGACAGTAGGAAAGTTAGAAGGTAGTAAAAAGAGATAAAGACTGCATGCTGAATGTCTAGACTCAATTGGGAAAGTCACGGGCCTGAACTTGCAAGATCTGAGCAGAGCTATAGAAAGCGGGGTCTTGCAAATCTCTCATTCATAAAGGTCACTATGAATCAAACTCGACTTGATGGCAGTTAATAACAACAACAAATGAAGACAAATTCCTTAGTTCTCTCCTTAGAAAAGCACAAAAGTATAACTCTCAGGATTCCCTGAGGAGATTGAATGATGATGAAACCAATATTCTGTAGAAGCATCCTAAGACTTCTTCTCCTTTGTGCTTCATAGAATGCCAACATCCACAGTCTCAATGTCTTGAACATCAGCATCCTGAGAACATGCAGAGCCATCCCTGATTCTTCAGCATTTATGCAAATAGTGTTTTTTTCAGGGGGAATTTATTGAACTGAAGTAATTATTACCAAAGTAGGAATTATGTGAATGTATTAAATGAAGTAATTGTTAGTATGATCATGGCTTTTGCCTTCATGTGTTAGTGGAAAGCCACTTCTGACATAATTCCATTGGAGAATGAAGGAACTAACCACATGCAGCTGCCATTTTGGGTTTCATTTGATGGGCTTATAGAAAATATGTCTGGCAATAGTTTTGGTTAGTCCAGAATGTTTGGTCATGTGAACTAGATGAGCTTTCAAGAAATATGCAATATTTTTATTTTTAAATGTGACTTCACTTTTCAGTTTCTGCTCTGAAGGTGAATTTGAGAACTTCAACCCTTTTTAAAAAACATTTATTTGATGGAATTGACACCCTATCAAACTGGGTGGAAAGTAACCTTCAGTATCTTTAGTTGAGGAGAGTAGTCTTTTTTAGATGCATTTGTTGAGATTCATTTCTACACTGTTGCCTTTTATTGGAATTCTGTCAGAAAGCTGAGAATTCATTTGAAATTGAGCTATTATGATCTTCTTAGTCAAGTATCTTCTTCTTCCTAGGAATTTCCTAACAAATATGAACCAAGAAATTAGACCATGCAGTAGCATCTTAGATACTGGGAGAAACAGAGAAAATATTCAGCTGTTATACAGCTCTGTTGAAATTAATTGTGAACACATCTAATCCACTCTGAGAATTTGTTCACAAGACAATGCAGAACATGAAGAAAAGCCTAGAAAATCTATATCTGTTGGTTTCCACCTTATGGTAAATTTGCTGTGTGCACCTTCTACCCTAAAGAAGATTATGATTTTGACACATTATCACAAGTAGTCGAAAACTGATGCTTACAATGGTATGCCAGGAACTATATCCAGCATGACATGAGCCACATTTCCAGCAGCTACTAATATGGATATTATAATATTACTCTAAATGCACCATGTTGTATGCTAAGATCCTACATCATAGTCTACATTTCATAACTTTATGAATCTATTGCAGAAATGCAACAAAATCCTTAGTAAATTGCAAAGGTGTGTAACTGATAAAGGCAAGAGTGCTCCAATGTGCATTGCTGAACATTTGATATGGATCAGATAGTTCTGATCCACATTGGGCACTTCAATGCTTATTGAGCATTGGGCCATGGTACATAAGTCACCCCACTGGCTACATTGTCACAATGGATGCCCACACACTGTTAATATTATGGCAGCATCTAGGTAAATAGAGACAGTGTGAAACTACACAATTGAATTTTGCACACATGTTAGGCCATTTACAAAGATGTAAGTTCCAGCAGAATGCCATGATTTGGTGCAACTGTTTTCTCATTTGATATTAGACAGCTTTGTATCTAAATGCTCTAAAACCCTTTACATAAAAGCTTACATTTATAGTACATTATATATATAATGTACAAAATTCTCATTGTGACTTGTTCTGGTGCAATCCAGAGACTGTCAATATGGAGGGTCAAGTTCTAGTCTAGCCTGAATTGGAGTAACAACAGAGAAACGGAATGAGAGAATGACATGTACCTGTTGCTGAGAGAAACATCACCAATATGGTCGTAAAAATGTAGTCTCAAAAATTACACTTGGCTTAAGCAAATAATTGCAATATTTGACAAGAGCAGGACAAACAGGCATTGGGGGGGGGGGGGGGGCAGAGAGACCAGAAAAAAGAGCATTTACTTGTGTTGCAACCGTTAGTTGCCATTAGCAGTTAACCAGGTGTAGGCTGTGTGAATATTTTAAGTCTAATTTAATTTAGCACTTGCATGAGGTGTATGCTATTTATAAGCAAGCAACACCAAATGCTTCTCCAGCACTCATAGCAGGTGGGAGCCAATTTAGTTCCAAGTCAATGCACGCGGTGCATAATTCAGAATTTTGTGCCGTTGCCTTGCAGGGTGAATCTGGGAGACCTGTGTGTACATTTACTAGACAGAGGCAAATAACTCAACTCATGTAAAGAAGAGATCAAAAGCTGCCTTGCTGAATGAATAGACCTGAGAACAAATTGCCGGCATGCCACTCCTCATCTTGTTACACAGTGCATAGTCCTAGGGATTTACATGAGAAAAGTCAAAGTGGTTTATATTCCTGCTGCATAGTTCTCCCATGTTGAGAATAGATTCTAGTACATTCCCTGGGACACAAGGAACAGGCATTCTGTTGATCATAAGGGGAACCTGGGAGAGCAGTGTTCTGTGCTCTGTTACCATTGAAGGTTATGTGTCTGGGGATGGAACTGTAGCTCCTGGCCTTAGTGCAGAGCAATGTCTAGACACTGCAACTTTTATTAGCACTAATTCAAGCTGGAGTCATTTGTGGCTCCAGCAGAGTAACCAAAGAAACAAAACAGAAGAGGAGACAAGGACAGAAGGATGATAGGTTTAGACTGGAGGAGGATTCTTGCTTGCTGAAATCTCAGTGGGGTACAGAGCCAGCACCTTCAAGCAAAGGATAATAATTAGATTGTAAGCAGAACAGGAGATGTGTTGATTTTGGAGAGAACACTCAGCACATTTGGATAAGTCAAACTCCTCTTACAAGGCATAGATTTTTTCTAAAAAAAATAGCTGAGAGATATCACTGGCAAATACAGATAAGATCAATCCAAAACACAGGGCAGGTTTACAGTTGAACATTAAGAAAACAAATGTAATGACCAAAGATGATGTACATAACTTTAAAGTATGAAATGATGATGAGATTGTAGATGATTTTCCACACCTTGGTTCAAATGATAATCAGAATAGAAAGTGCAGTCAAGAAATCAGCAGAAGATTAGGACTTGGAAAGACAGCTGTGAAGGAAGTAGGTAAGATTCTGAAGCATAAAGATTTATAATTAATTACCAAAGTCAAGAGTATGGCTGTGAACGCTGGACAGTGAAGAAGATTAATAAAAAGACAAGCAACTCATGTCAAATGTGGTGGTGAAGGACTGTACATACAAGGGACCTCCAAGAATACGAAAAAATGGATCCTAGAACACATAAAGTCTGTAATCTCTCTAGAAGCCAAAATAATTAAACTGGGGCAGCCGTACTTTGGCCATATCATGAGAAGACATAAACCGCCAGACAAGAAAATAATGCATAGTAAAATTGAAGACAGTAGGAAAAAAGGAAGACCACATTACAGATCATAGAATCATAGAGTTGGAAGAGACCCCAAGGGCCAGCCAGTCCAACCCCCTGCCATGCAGGAACTCACAATAAAAGCATCCCTGACAGATGGCCATCCAGCATCTGTTTAAAGACCTCCAAATAAGGAGGGAGTGTGTTCCACAGTTGAACAGCTCTTACTGTCACAAAGTTCCTCTTAATAGGTATGTGGAATCTCTTTTCCTGTAGTTTGCATCCACTGTTCCCTGTCATATTCTCTGGAGCAGCAGAAAACAAGCTTGCTCCATCCTTAATATGACATCACTTCAAGTATTTAAACAGGGCTATCATATCACCTCTTAACCGTCTCTTCCCCAGGCTAAACATACCCATCTCTCTAAGTCTCACTTCATAAGGCATGGTTTTTAGACCATTTTGGTCGCCCTCCTCTTGACACATTACAGCTTGTCAACATCCTTTTTGAATTGTGTGCCCAGAACTGGATGCTGTATTACAGGTGAGGCCTGACCAAAGCAGAATAGAGTGGCACTGTTACTTCCCTTCATCTAGACACTATACTTCTATTGATGCAGCCTAGAATCGCATTGGCCTTTTTGGCTGCCGCATCACATTGTTGACTGATGTTCAACTTGTGGTGTACTAGAATCCTAATATCCTTCACATGTAATTAAGTCAGGTGTCCCCTATCCTATATCTATGCATTTCATTTTTTTTTTTTTTTTTTGCCCTTAGTGCAGTACCTTACAGGGATCCATCTAATTTAAGATTGTATGTACAGCACTGTGTAAATTTACAGCGCTATATAAATAAAGGTTAATTCATTTTGTTAGCTTTGGCCCAGATTTCTAATCTATTAAGGTCATTTTGTATTTTGATCCTGTCCTCTGGGATGTTAGCTATTCCTCTTCAGATGCCTATACCCAGATGCCTATACCCAATCAAGAAAGCCATGGCCCTGAGTTTGCAAGGCCTGAGGAGGGCTATTGATAACAGGATGACTTGGAGGTCACCCATTCATTGGGTCACCATAAGTCAAAGGCCACTTGATAGCAATTAACAACAAAGTGTTTTAGTAAGATAGGCACAAAACATATGGGCAAAAATAGCTGGCTTCCACATGGCTTGGGGACATGGCAATTAGGTGACACATTCCCCCAAGCCACGTGGAAGAGGCCTCCAACCTGCCCCAACCCAGAAAAGCCACCCTGAAAAGGAGCAGGAAAAAAAATCGACTCCTTTTCAGAGGCCACTTGGGAACTGTGGCAACAGGGTGAATTGGAGCAGTGAGCATGCTGTTGCTGCAGTTCTGGGGTGAGTGGTGCAAGGGGTCCCCAATCTGCCCTTTTTGGGCAGCATGTTTCTCACCCAAGTGTACTTGTTTCCAATGTTTAAAATCATATTTGGCTTAGATCCTGCATGATCATCATAACCACACAATTGTAAGTAATAGCTATGTCATTGCAATTATGGTGACCAAGCTTCATCATTGTATATACAACTGCACATGCCCCCAAGCCAGCTTTGTAGTCTGGCAGTGCCCCAACTGAAGCATTTCCAAGGAAATGGAGATCGAGGTATTGCGAAATGACTGAGCCACACTTCCAGTAGCAAGGTGCCTTGAAAACAGGCAGCTGGAAAGATCCCTTGGGGTCCTACTTTTCCCATGGCATCTCACAACCAGGAGCACACTGCACATGTTCTAGATCACTGATGTCTAGCATCTTGGAAACACTTCAGGAAGGACACTGCTAAGCTGCAATAAAGGTTTCTGGGGTCACATTCAATCATTTGTGACTGTTAATGTAAATCCCCAGCAGTTTCAAAGTCTAGATTAAAATACTGTAATAGCTAAACAGGGTGTTAGCTATTTTTACAGTTGTACAACGGGCTCTTGGTGTCTGCTGGGGTTTGGTTCCAGGACACCTGTGGATACCAAAATCTGTGGATCTCATTAAATTTAATGTCATAGTAAAATGGTGTCCCACACATAAAATGGCAAAATCAAGGCTTGCAATTTAGAATGTAGACTTTTTCTGAATATTTGCAAGCCATGCATGCTTGAATCCATGGATAAAAAAATCCATGGATATGGAGGACTGGTTGTATTTGTTTAGTCTACGAGCTGCCTTAATCCCATGTTGGAGAAAGGTGGGATATTTATTAAATAAATAAATATATTGACAAGTGACCAAATCATCTTGAAAATGAAATTTCATGTGAATACTATGACACCTACATAATATTCTGAGGAGAGGAAAGCTCTAATGGTCAACAACCTGAGTAGCTCTAAAAGATAAATTTATGGAGAATGTTGGTAGAGCTATTATTCATGATACTACTCCAATACCCAAGAAAGCATGCTTCTGTGTATCGTTTCCAGAAGGTGTGATTAAGAGAGTGCTGTTGTACTCATGGCCTGCTTGTGAATTTACTACAGGCAATCACTTGGCCCTTATATAAATAGAATTTTGGACTAGATATATTTTGTCTATATTTTTGGAAATATACAGAATAGAAATAGACAGCAGTAGTTATGTTTGTTGTTGTCAGTAGTGGTTTTTTTTTGTTTTGTTTTGTTTTGTTTTTTGGAACTATGGCAAGAAGGTATCCATATATCTCTGGTTCACTTAGTATTTCTTTCCTAAGAATGGATACACAAGGGTAGGTTGTTACAGAGAAATTATGCAGACAGTGATTTTGGAGTCCGTGCTTTTCCCAGTTAGCCTTCATTCACCTTATTTCTGTGCATAAATTTTGTCCTTTAGATATATCTAAAGGAACACTGCTTACCAGGGAATTTAGCAAAAAGAAGAGGCAAAGGAAATGGGAAATGGGAAGGAGAAGGAAAAGGAGAAGGAGAAGGAAAATCAGACTGGCAGCTAGGAAATGATCCATTATGTTAGGAAAAGGAAAAATGGCTAGGCTGCATGTGAGGGGAATGCACATTTCCTACATCATTTGGTGATCCCAATAATTTAAAACATCTTAAGTCCATGCAATCAAAATAAAATAAACTTTTTCTGAAACTGTTGAGCTTGAACCAGGACCAGGGTGACCAGATGTCATAACCACAAAAGTGGACAAGACACCACAAAATACATGCCATTCAAGAAAGATGTGGGACATTACTAAATAAAAGTTGCAAACATTAATATAAATATAAATTCATTTCATGAAACATTTACAGCAATATTACATATACTGTATTTATCATGTACTCAACAGTATTATTTTCTGATTAACAGTTTCACTAAAATGTCTTGTTGGCTTGTAATATACTTACAGAGCCCTGAGAAAGACAAGTGCTTTAAACTGTGCTTTACGAGCAACAAATCATTGACTGACTCTACATTTGAATTATTCCTTTCATTTCCCCATTGTGCTGAAATTAAGGGGGGAGGGGACCCTCATTATTTGCATTGTGTCCTCAAGCAGTCCAATGCCTAACGCATGTGCTGTCCTCTTTCCCCTCTAAGAAACAAATGCACCCAAGCAAATGTGGTGTTACTCAATGGGCTTCTTAGTCATTCTCAAAATGAAGGACATTTTGGAATTCCTCCTGGACAGAAGGATGAAATGCAGGACGTGGAAAAGGAGGATGCATGGTCACCTTGGCCAGGATTATATTTCATTCAACAGTTATGCTCCTGAATGACCACCTGGGGATAGTCAGTCTCTGTGTCTAGCCTGCCTAACAAGACTGGTGTAAGCACAAACTAGGAATAGTAGAACTTTTGCATATTGTTCAAAGCTTCTTGGAAGAAAGGGAGGAATACAAATGTAATAAACAGAGAAAGAAATAAAACATGTTATGTTTTGAGAGCTCTTTGTGAAGAACAAGGGAGAGAATCATGTTTGTTAAAGATTCTTTAACGAAGGAAGGTGAAATCCTTGTACAATGCATCCAAGAAAAAGTGTCTGACAAGGAGCTAAAGAAATTGGGGCATTGGCCCCATTCCCCCCTCCATGAAAAATTTTCCTCAGACCCCAAAATTTCTAGCCTTGTAATAACTTAAAATATCAGTTTAGCTTCAGAAATACTGTTTAGGCATCCAAAGAAAAGGTCACACAGCGAACAGAAGAGTTCTAAGTCTGAACAGTTTTCAATATTCTCTACAATGCTAGAAATGTGGGGACTGAAGGAAAATTTCATTTGCTGAAGCAGAAATCCTTTTTTTGGAGGGGGAATCCCCACATTCCCCCCCCCCCCCAATGGCCTGCCAAACTTTTATTGTTCTACGCAAACAAACTCTGTTACTACACTGACGCTTCCAGCTGAAGGTGTTAATCTGCTCATGTCTGAAGCCCAGTCTGCTTTCTGCTTCTAAGTGCTTGGCCCTGTAAACGTGACTGTCACGCTGCTTTGCTCTTTAAATATCTGAACTCGAAATAGATGCCTGTGCAACATGTTGGGCCTGGCCCCATTGTTTTGTGAGACAGTGTTATTCATTTAGCTTCAGCCAGCTGCTCTCTATATTCAGCTTGGAGGAACGGGCTGGAATTTATAACCAGACAGGCAGGCTCAGAGGTTACAAGCTATTCTCTAAGTTGATAGGAATACAGCAAACAGACACCCACTGGGAATGTGCATGGCTTCCAGGAAAAAAAATGTTTGCAAAGTAAGATTATTTTTCCCTCTTCATAAAAGAAGAGAGAAAATATTATTTTTGACCCTGAGAGCCTTAGTGCCTGCTGAATGTTGGACAAGGTATGTTCAAGCAGGATATGGTGGTGTGAAATGGTATTTTTAACCTACCAAACAAGGGAATGCACTCTTGTTGTGATGAATGGGAAGCAGAACCATCTGAAGAAGGTTTGATCAGGTTTCCCCCTGGCGGTAGACTCACAACACGGCCAAAATTCTCCCACTATCAAATTCCAACTTTAACCAGGCAAGAGATTCTTCTAATAGCAATCGGGTGATATTGCATGATGAGAAAGTCACTCAAAAATGTGCGTTGTCACTGCAGAGGTAACCATAAAGGAAACAGGGAGAACATACTCATACCTTACTAGAACTAATATTCAACATTTTTGCACATGAAGGGATAATTTCTGTTTCGGAATGAAGCTGCTCTGTTTAATATTAGAGAGAGAAGTGAAGAAAAGAAGGCAGAAGCACTGCCACCCTTTCTAGAATATCTCGCTTGAAGTTAATGTTTACACTGCACAGAAGTTTGATTTTGTTTCATGATAATACTGCCTCTTTCTATACATACCTGACAGACAACTGAAATCTGTTGGACATGAAGAAGCAAGAATGGATCGATTTCCCCTTGGCTAGAAGCCTCCCCAGGCTCAAGAGGGGTCTGCCCAGTCCAGAGCGACTAGATGGTTTCATTTTCTCAGACACATCCAACATTTCAACCTTCTTTACACGGGGAATTTCAAAATGTCTTCCATTTTGAGCATGACTAAGAAGCATGAATTTGCATTTATATGAGTGTTTTTAGCTTTTATTTTGCAATATTCTACATTTTTCTTGAATGTCCTACATTTTACGGTGCCCTGTTCTCCTTTGCGGTGAAGACATCTGGCCACCCTGGCCTAGTCTGGTGTTTAGACTTTTCTTAGGACTTTATCGCATGCGCTTTTTAAACCGTTTTGGGGACGGGGACGGGACTTGCGGGGGTGCGCAGGAATGGATTTTACCACACGCACGAGCATCCACAAAGAGGCCCCGTTCTGGCTTCTGTCCCCAAGCCATCCGTGTTCAGTGCCAGCGGGCGCCATTTTGGCCGGACGGAAGTTTTCCGAGCAGCACATTTAACGCTTCTCGGCACAGGACAGGGACAGGGTGTCGAAGCAGGGCCTCTTTGTGGACACTTGTGTGTGTGGTAAAATGTGCTGCCACACGCCCCCGCAAGTCCCATCCCTGTCCCCAAAACCTGTCCCTGTCCCCAAAACGGTTTTAAAAGCTCATGCGATAAAGTGCTTAGATGGCTTGAACAGTGTGTAGTTGTCTCCTCTTTGTCTAGGTGGCTCTTGAATTTTAATATCCAAAACTGATGTATAGCTCTCTGTTCACCAGGTGATTATGGTTCAACAATTTGGAACAAAGGGGAGGAAAACATCTCTTCTTTTCAGTAGAAGGTCATATTTCACTCCTCAGGGAATTCCTCCAGTCCAAATTATTATTTTTAAGAAAGTGCAGAACCATAAAAGAAAGAAACCTGAACAATATAAGATCCATTAGCTATCTATGGTAGACTTCCCTCCACCATCAATATGTAGTTGCCCAGATGAATTTCAAATGGTCATTGTTTGTGGCCATTTTCAGTATCTTTCTGTAGGGAATCTAAGCCACCACCCCACAATAAAAATCAACATAGAAAGAAATAATTCCTTTGCTGTTTTGTTTTTGGATTTAAAGGTAGAGGATGGCATTGGCTTCACCAGCTAGATGGCAAAATGTATGTGAAACTTTTTCCCTGGTTTTACTTGTTAGGAAAAGGGAAGTCTTGAACTCTGCCATCAAACACAGTGAGCAGGAATGAAGATACAGAAAGGAGGAGGAATGAAGATACAGAAAGGGAATAAAAGAGAGAGACTTTGGTAAGGAAAGGGGGAAACTGAGAAATAGACTAGGCAAAAATGTTTGGTTTGTATCTGTAAAAAAATTAATTTACAACTTCAGTAAATATATAGACTGGAACAGAAATAGCCTTCAGACTGTGCACTTCTCCAAATTTGCCATTCACTTTTCAGCTTAAAAAGTGCATATAGAATTGTGTGTGTCAAGTTCCACACATAAAACTTATATATGAGGGAACATTGTATGCAAAAATGTATATATTAGGGGAAATTGCATATGAAAATACATGTGAATATTTTAGTGAGTTTGAAAAATTGCAGACAAACGTTAAATTGGATGGAAGAGTTTTATGACTGAAAGCATATGAAATTGACACATGCTGTAAACAGAATGAATCATCCATACAAAGAAATAGGGAGAAGGAAAGAGAAATGTGATTCGGAGAAAGAAGAAGAGGATAATGTTAGCAGTGAGAGGTGTAAAGAATTGAACATTGGCACAGAGTGAGCAGAAAGAATAGTATAGACCAAAGAAAAGTGAGAAATGGGGTTGCAAATGCTTATGGATTGTGGAGATGTAATAGAAAATGGTAACAGGATAGGGAACTAAGGGGTAGTAGTGCAGGGTGGATCCTGTGAAACAGAGAGAAGATAGAAAGCCTTAAGCAATAGAAAGGGGGAAAAGATGAAAGGCTGATAGAAAAACAGATTTAGAAGTTTTACAGAGATGCACAGAAAGTGTGCAATACAGAGTACATGGGGGGACAAACAAGATAATGAGTTTTATTTTATTTTATTTTTAAAAAACCTTAGCTAAAATTGTAAAAAAATATATTCTTCATGGTTAAAACAGGGTCAGGGCTGGTTAGTGCTTTGAAGGTGCCTGCAGGTGCTATAGGATATATTCAGAGGAAGACAAAGGCAAGCAACCTCTGAGTCTTCCTTGTCTAAGAACTCAGAGCTGCTTCACAACATTAACATACCGAGCCTAAAGAAGAAGGCCTCCCCCATGCCATCTGCCATTGTCCTGCCTTAGAGGGAGTGTTAAGGCAGGCCCAGTGCCATCAGGCCTAGCCGGAACAAGAAGAAGGGCCATCCCTCCAGTCCATCTGCCATGATCCAGGCCTCAGAGGGAGAGAAGATCCACTGGACTTGGTCCCTTTTCCCACCACCTTTCCCTTCTCCTTCTGTCTTTTGTCTTTTTAGAATGTAAGCCTGAAGGCAGGGAACCGTCTATTTCAATTGACTGTATATACAGCACTGTGTAAATTTACAGGGCTAAATAAATAAAGCCTAATAATAATAATAATAATAATAATCCCTATGAAATTCGCCAAAAGCTGTCAGACAACCTGAAGTGACTTATATTACTTGAGATGGCAGTGATACAAAAGGCAGCCCTGAAACTGACGTGGGTTGTACATCCTCACCCTAATATGTCTGTGGCTGGAATCCTGTTGGTAACATATGCCTGTCTGGACCTTGGGGAAACCCGTGCCTCCTTCATCAAGGACCTCAACTTCACAACAGCTGAGGATGCTACTGGGTGCAGCTTTGCCACAAATATGTTGTGGGGATTTGCTTGGGCTCTTTCTGACTGCTGTTGAGTACCACAAGAGGAAGGAGCAGTTTTACATGGGGATGGGGGTTGTTTCTTCTTCTTTCCTCGCTACTCAGAAGCATCTGGAAGGAGCCTGGACACATACTCATAACCAGTCTGTGGGTGGCAAGGTGGAGTTTTGCTTGACATCTCCCAGTTCTTGTGCACTGAGTAAGCCAGGACAAGGGAGAAGTCTCAGCCATCTATTATAAGCCCACTGGAGGAGATTTATGCCTCTGTACCAGAACGTAAGATATCATCCTAGATATTTATATTCTTTAAAATATAAATTGAAAGAATTGTTGCTGCTGCTGCTGCTGCTGTTGTTCTTGTTTTTCTATCCCAAAATTTTCCAAAGTTAGAACTAAATACAGTATTAAACCAATACAGTATTAAAACACATTACACATTAAAAGAATAAAATACAGTTAAAAGGATAAAGGTGCTTAAAAACAATACAGTTAAAACAGTATAAAATCCTCCAATTGCTCCCAGTAATTCTCCTCCTCCAGATATTTCACTCAGAGCTACTTCTGCTTGCTGATGGAAAGACAACAAGAAGGAAGCCATTCTGGCCTCCCTGGGAAAGGTTCCAGAGTCTAGGGGTAGCAATCAAGAAGGCCCTTTCTTGTATCCCCACCAACTGTGCTTGCAATAGTGGTGCAAATGAAGAAGGACCTCTCCCTAGGATCTCAGAGTCCAGGCTGCTTCATACAGGGAGATGCAGTCTGCCAAATAACCTGAGAAAACCATTTTTTTGTACAATCATACATTGATTTTACACTGAAGAACCTTGGAAATAGCAATTTTGTGATGCTGACAAAGCCTATTTCTCTCCCAAAAACTGAATCCCCAGAAACCCTTTGAGATTTAAACTGGCTCAAAGCACTGTGTAGATGTGCCTTGAGAGAATACTTGGGTACTTTCCGAAGTTCTTTTGTAGAGTTTGCATAGCACAAGCTTTTGGCCTTGAGCCTTCCAAAACAAAAGCCTTGACGAAAAGAACCATATTTTTCTTGAGGCTCAGTCCAAGACTTTGATCCAAGCCAAAATGTTGTCATATGCTCTATCAAAATAGAACTGGTGTGAACATCTGCTACAGTCTGACGTACGGAAGTGAAGTTTGGTCTCGGGAAAGGGATGCTGGGTGAGTAAAGCAGGAAGGAAGCTAGTAACAGATTGGCTCCTCATCAGATGCAGTCTCAGTCGGTGGAAATATTGACAAGGAGGTAGGGAAGGAACTGAGCTTCATGCAAAACACCGGAATGCAAAGTCTGGGGACAATGGGGCTCAGATAATGAGATGGGAGAGGCTGCTTATAGGCAGGTGGCTGAGCACAGCCCACTTGCTTTAGAAGTGTGGATTTAATTGGTAAACACCTGGGATCATACAGCTGCTGTATGTGGGTGGGTGGGTGAAGTATGGATATAGATATGATATGAAAACCTAGCAGAGAGAAGGCGTTTAGTCCTTGTCATTTTTATATACATGCTTTCTCCCAGTTTTATTTAACTTTACGGCCCTCTATTTATAAGGTATCTGGATTAACAATGGCAGGAGTGATAAATATTTATCAGCACTACTGTGCTCTCTTCCCAAAGGCCTGAGTCACCTGTCAGAAAAGTGTCTCAGAAAGAGGCGGCATGGGAGCACCAGGCCGATTAGTGTGTGCTGTCTCCTGCCAGTTCTTCCATTACTGATCCCCCTGGGGCCACATAAAAGATTTAAAAACAAAACACTCCAGACGTTTCCTTATCAAATAAATAAATAAAAGGAGCATTTCTGACTTCAGCCACTCCTTTGACAGGAGTGGAACACGGAGAAAAGAGAGGACACAGCCAGGGAAGGAGGGATTCATAACAGAGGAGCTTTAATTAGACACCTTGCACAAAGGAGGGAGTTGGGGGGATGGAGGAAGAAAATAGGTACAGCAATAGAAGGAGCAAGGGAAGGCTAGTTTTAGAAGAGACAGTGTGGTAGCATACATTGAGTCCTCCACATTCGCTGGAGGTTAGAGACATATGACCCCCCCCCCCCATAAATGTGGGAAAATCACAAATAAAAACACTATTTTTTTTACCTCAGAGAGCACTTCTCTAGGAATCTCTATGTCCTCCAGCACAACTAATGTAAGGTACTACACTAAGGGCAAAAAATGAAATGCACAGATATAGGATGTGGGACATCTGGCTGAATGAAACTACGTGTGAAAGGAATGTAGGAGTCCAAGTAGACCATAAATTGAACATGAGTCAACAGTGCAATGTGGCAGCTAAAAAGGCCAATGTAATTTTAGGCTGCATCAATAAAAGCATAGTGTATAGTTCAAGGGAAGTAATAGTGCCACTCTATTCTGCTTTGGTCAGGCCTCATCTGCAATATTGTGTCCTGTTCTGGGCAACACAATTCAAAAAAGCTGTTGAGAAACGAGCGTGTCCAGAGGAGGGAGACTAGAATGGTGAAGGATCTGGAAACCATGCCCTATGAGGAATGCCTTAAGGAGCTGGGTATGTTTGGCCTGAAGAAGAGAAGGTTAAGAGGTGATATGATAGCCCTGTTTAAATATTTGAAGAAATGCCATATTGAGGAGAGAGCAAGCTTGTTTCCTGCTGCTCCAGAGACTAGGACCAGGAACAATGGATGCAAGCTACAGGAAAAGAGATTCCATCTCAACATTAGGAGGAACTTCCTGACAGTAAGGGCTGTTTGACGGTGGAACACACTCCCTCAGAATGTAGTGGAGTTCCTGCATGGCAGAATGGGGTTGGACTGGATGGCCCTTGGGGTCTCTTCCAACTGTATGATTCTATGGTTCTAAATGTTTGGTCAACCTCTGCTGGAGGTTAACCATCAAATTGTGCTGGAGAACCTACAAATGACTAGAGAACTGTTCTCTCTAGAAATCCAGTGTGACTTCTGGTGGAAGTTGGTCATAGAGTCATGCTGGAGGACCTAGAGATTCCTAGAAAGAACATATTAATCAAATCTGTGAATAATCAAAGCCACAAAAGTGGAGAATTGACTCTATTTATTTGATTTACATTGTACTTTTCTCCCAAAACTGAGATTCTGTTGTTCTTATTATGTGATTATTGGCTAACATGACATTTGTAACCATGTTAGTATAGTTACAAATGACCTAAGAACTCAAGGGAGCTGTGTCGTGTGATGGAAGTCTGCAGCATGGATAAATAGGGTGTTTCAGGATGCTTCAGGATTACACAGCTAGCTCTTTCTCATTCCCAAACCTTGGTGCAATGAGCAAAAGAATATGTAGCATATCTGACTATGGAGCACTTATGTATCTGTGACTAGGTTACAAATCTATAACGGCAATGCAGGATACCAGTCATTATTTACTACTACAACCTTTGCTAAGATTATATATCAAGACCAGAATGGTAGGAGTTATGATGGATGGAGGGACTTTCATCTTCCTCTGAGGCTATGCATGGTGGAGCTGTATTTACTAATTTGGCAGCATCCCAATTTGAGAGGCGACAAAAAGATGAGAAAGGGAAAAAGTAAGGGTCTAGACAAAGGGCAAATCCAAAGTTTAAAAGGAATGAAAACCAAGAGCTTTATCACTTGTGCTCGCTGGGCATTTCACTTCCTTCCCCCCATCTGGAATCTCTATGTACTAATTAATCCAAATGAATTTAAGGACACCCTGAGGCCAAAATTAGGGCTCAATAGGGCTGGGTGTCCAGACACATGTGCACCCCTCCACATGGCGGGTGCAGCAGCATACAGATGCCACTCCACAGCCCTTATGACGCCGCAAAGGCAGCTTCTTTTTAAGTGTGTATCTGTGTAGTAGATGTGCAGCAAAAAGGAGCAGTGTTTTGCTACCCATGTGTACTGCCCTAAGTCTCCAGAATCAGATGAACTACATCCAAGAGTATTAAAAGAACTAGCAGAAGTAATCCCAGAGCTACTGGCAATAATTATCTTTGATAATTCCTGGAAAACAGGAGAAAACCCAGCAGACTGTAGAGTGGGAAATGTCCCCATCTGGAATATTGTGTCCAGTTCTGGTCACCACATTTAAAAAAGGACATTGACAAGCTGGGAAGTGTCCAGAGGTGGGTGACCAAAATGGTGAACAGTCTGGAGACCATGCCCTATGAGGAGTAACGTAGTGAGCTAGGTATGTTTAGCTGTCATCCTGAATCACCTCTTCCTCCCATTCTTCAGTGGGAAAGTAATGCCACTGAAGAATCATTCCAGATGAACTTTTCCTTATCCTGGTCCTTCTTGTTGGTATTTGGATCTTACAGCCAGCTCTTCCACAATAAGGTAGAGTTCCTCACCCACAGTGCACACAAGCATCTGACAAATATCTGCAGTCTTATAGCAAATTTTCTGTTTGTAAGTTCTCAATGATGCAGGGCAAGTCTACCAGCTTGGCAGCTAATGGGGCACAATAACTCACACAGTGCCATGACAGCCATCTGTCCTTCAGCTTGACACCTCCAGATTGAACTGCCCTCTGCACAGTAGGTGCAATTTTAAAATACATCAATAAAATAAAGAGGTGAGATAAAACAAAATAACAACATCTAGGCTCCATATAAACTGCTGGCATAAACCTGCTGGCATAAACTAAAATTGCTGGCATAAACTAAACTGCTGGCATAAACCTAAACAGAAAAATTCCTGTGTGTATCAGTTCCAGTTGTTGCATCAATTGATGCATAGTGATACTGAATGGGCCTTGGAGGCATTAATACTAATATCCCTAAATTCTGCTGAGCTAAAACAACATAAATAGCACAAAGGATGCATTTCTGGGCATATAATAAAAATATTACAGGAAATAGTATTTCAAATCCAGATTTTCATAGTAATGTTTTATTTACCAATAAAAGCCTAAATCCCATTGCTAGTTCCAACTAGACCCAGTGAATTAGCAGCATTTACATAAATGTTGACTTACCACTCGTCATTGATTCATTGGGCCTACTCCAGTTGAGGATAGCAATTGATTTTGCCAAAGAGTTTAACTGAGAAGCAAAGAAAATGCATTCTTTGCATAAATCTAGAGTACATTCCCCAAATAAAAAATTAAATGTATTGATTCAGTGATTTCTTTTTACTATAACTGTGATAGCATGCGTATAATTTAAATCATTCAACAACAGGGTTCAAATATCCCTTCAAAACTGAGTGAGCTGGTAGAGAGAGAATAATCAATACCAGTCTCATTGGGAATTGATTCCTCCGAATGAGTGGAAATTGTGTCTGAATTATCAGCCCCAGAATGATTGCCCCAGCTGATGCCTCTTGGTACTGTTTTGGAGGGTGAAATCTTAGAATCCTTTCCTGGACTTCAGGTTCTGTCTACAGTATTTCATCTAGTCAGGTGTGGCGTACTCTCCCATCTCCTTCCTGGGGCAGATATTTACCACTGGTTGCATCTCACCACCATGGCCATATTTACCCAGCCTGTGTTGCATCTGACCACCATGGCCACATGTTCCTGGTTCACATTGAGCTCAGGCTCATGGAAGGAGATATAATCTTTCATATATCCTGAACCCAATCCATAATGTTTTTAATACTGTTCCTTTTCCATGTGATATATATTTTGACAAGTGTTAATCTCACAGTGCTGATCTTGTTTAGAATGGCCTTGTCCTATAGATTGCAACATTTCTTCCTTCTTTCACTTTTTGGGAGATGGACAGTGGTTGTCAGGAGGGAGTGTGCTGTCTTTCATTTGCTGATCTTCATTCACAAGAGCACACTGTGAGCCATTTATTTTTTTCTAATTACAATTTAATTAAACTTCATTTGCCAACAAGCACTGACAGATCTCTGCAGTTGTGAGCAAATATTTTTCCTAGCATTATTGGAGACATATTGCAAAATATTGTTATGGTTTTTTTTAAATGAGTGACCATGCACCTTTTGCAACCTCACAAGCAGAAGCCTTTGAGGGAATGTTTCCTTAGACAGTTGTTCTGCATCCTCCTGCAATTTGCCCCATTCTCCTTTTTTCTTTCTTTCTACCTTGCCCAGTGAAAGTGTTTGTGAAATCAATGGTATTTATCTATCTTCTTTGAAGAAGATAGCAGATGGAATGTCTTTTCATTTGTTTCCAATTACTGAAGCAAAGGAAAAGGAAATTGTGCTTGAAATAGAACAACAGGACTAGCACATGAAAAAGAGGAGAAATATTGCCCTTTTGTTGTGATGATGTTGGTTTGCAGAGCAGGTTGCAATGCTTCTTGAAAGAGTGAGGACAGAGCAGCATATGTGAAACCCCCTAAAATAATTATTTTGTCTAATTAAAGTAATATAGACTTTTGTTGATGGACTGTGTCAGGGACGGGCAATTTTTGGTCCTCCAAAGGTTTGTTTTGAGCTACACATCCTTCAGTCTTGACCATGCTGATGGGGGCTTGTAGTAGTTGGAATTAAAATAACTGGAAGGCCAAAAGGTCACCACCTCTACTTTACGTAAATAAAAACAAAACTTGAACACCTCCCATTTCTGGTAGAGTGCAAGCAGTAGAAAGTGACACGTGGCAAATATTTACACTACAAGAACTTCTCTTGTCCCTTTGCATGACCTCTCAAATTCTTCCTACTTCTCCCATAATTATACCACCATGAATCAATGTGCCACACTTGATCACATTACAAGCACTGTTCATAGTGAGCTGTATTTCTCAACATGTGCAAATGAGCAATAATTGCTTCTGAGGTGGATGCTGACACCATGGTTCTTTACAAGCAAAAGGATTTCTTGTGTAGACTCTGCCGTGTTCATATAAGAAAGTGTAGCAATTCTAATTCAGAAGTAGAAATGGAAAAGGTCCAATTCAAATTGGCTTTTTCTCTGTTAACATTAAAATAATGGCTGGTACCCTGTCCGTGGCACAGGTTGGACATATGGCATTGCTTTTCATCTTGCAAGCCACCTTGCCACAAGATGTTACTTTCCACGTTGTCAGAGAGAAGGGGGATCTGTGGAGATCCATCCAACTATATTCTTGTAGTTTGACTCACTGCAAGGACATCATCTGCAGAGATATCCAAAGGACATCCAGAGATCTTTGCAGAAGCTGGTCACAATGTCTTCATTTACAGGAAAATAGCTGGATGTATCTCTGCTCATCCTCCTCAACTTCAGCAACAGAGAAGGGAGGTGTAGATATGTGATAAACGTATGTCTCCCATTACTGGGTCTTGGCCAATGTCTATTTCTGGTTGAGTTGGATTGTGCTGGTGTTTCTGGATATTAGAAGGGTAAATAATATTTTCTTTGTTATTTTATGAATTTCTATGTGTAAATTATATCATCTCACCTTGGGTGGATAATATGTTCTGAATGATAAAGTCTGATCCACAAATAGTCAAATTGAGAATTAAGGGTTCTCCTAGAAGGGACCATCTTCTGCTCCCAGTTCTGGATTTTAGCCCAAGTCAGAACACTGGGAGAACACTTTCAAAAATGCAAGTATAGTATGGTAATGGACAAATTAGAAAAGCTCTTTTTTAATCTAGAAATCTTAGAACTGTACACTGCCATGCTGAATTGGGGGGGGGGATCAAAAGAGTTGCTCAAAGAAGTAACTTTTCCAAGCGCTGGGGTCACATGGGCCTCAGCTGAAAATTCATGCAGGCCACAGGGACCAGGAGCATTGAATAAGTGTGTTTGACCTCTGAAAACAACTCGTGCCACAAAACTCCCTTGTTGACAATCAGAAAATGCCAGGGTGATTCCAGATGATTGTACAGCTCCTAAAACCCCTGGTCAAAAGACCCTGTATAGCAATTTCATCTTTTTCTGTCTAACAGATTTTCTACATGAGACAGAAGATGGACGAAACAGCAGGGAAATGTTACAAAGGACAATATTTTCACCTGGACTCCTATAAAATTGAATTTCATTTATATTTGACATCTGCAAAGGAGAAAAAAACTAGTTCCATTTTTATTGTATTTGCAATTCTTTTTAATGGTCAATTCTCATTATTTATTTATTGACAAAAGTAAGGCAAAGCAAATTACAGTCTATTAATGCTATTTCTTGTTTTTCTATGCTGTGAGTGCTAGTGTGAAATGTAACTTTTCAATAGAAAAATGTAAAAAATCAGAGAAAACTCATACTGTTTTGATCTCTACAAAAGAGAACTCATACTGTTTAAATCTCTACCAATGCTTTGCCAGATATAGGGTCAATGCATAAGAACCTTGTTACAAATTTGTTAAAAATTACATGTGCATTAATTGTGCTATAATGAGATGAATCTTCAAATCTGGTAGCCAGCAAATAGCAAAATGATTAAAAGATACTCACCTAAGTTGGTGTGAATGTTTTATAAAAACAGATCTGCCTTCTCACCCTTTGTAATCAATTTGTTTCACCTGTTCTCTGTGCTAGTTACTTGTAAGTGGTTTTCACAATGCATTTATTATCCGTTAGAAAGCTTCTAGGTTCAGAATTAGTTTTCTGGTTCTTTATGGGAGCATTTGCTTTTTCTAATTTTACTCTCTTGGTTTTTAAGTTTTAGATTGTTTCAGCTATATTTAACATCAATACTTTTTAATGTTGAACATAAAAAACCAAAAATATTGACAACAGAGAATCTAGACAAATTCATCCTAGACAAGGAAAAAATAGAAATAGTAAAAGAATTCTCATACCTGGGATCAAACATTGATAGAAATGGGAACTGCAGTCTGTAAATCAGAAGAATAAGAATGGGGGGAACAGATATGAAAGAACTAGAAACAATTCTTAAATGCAAAGATATACAGCTGAACACAAAAGAATTGTATAAGCCATTGTTTTCCCTTACGATGTATGGATGTGAGATCTGGACAGTAAAGAAAGAAGATAGGAGGAAAATGAATTCATTCGAGATGTGGTGCTGGAGAAGAGTGCTAAGGATCCCATGGACAGCCAAAAAGACAAACAAATGGATCCTAGAGCAGATTAAGCAAAAAATGTCATCTTAGAAGCCAAGATGACAAAACTGAGGCTGTCGTACTTTGGCCACATCATGAGAAGGCATGGCTCATTGGAAAAAAACAACAATGCTAGGAAAGGTGGGGGGAAGCAGAAAGAAAAGAAGGCTGCATGCTAGATGGATGGACTCTATTAGGAAAGGCACGGGTATGAATCTACAGGAACTAAGCAGAGCAGTCGAAAACAGGAGTTCTTGGGGATGTCTCATCTATAGGGTCATCATGGGTCAAGATCAAGTCGAGGGCTGTTAACAATAACAACTTTTTAATGCTTTCATTTCTACTACATAATTGTACTAATTGCACATATCGACTGTCTAAATCCCAATTTTCCTGGTGTTATGTTAAATGTTTAGGTTACACCTTGCTGCAATAAAAAATAATTTTAGAAAAGAAAGAAAAGGGTGGCCAAGATCCTGTAGTTAGACATAACTAATATGACAGAACTCAGTTACCATATTTAATGGCTGATGATGACATCCCTTAGTTTTTTTTAGCTTAGTAGGAATTTGATAGCCAAAGAGTTTGTGAAGCTGCAGATCAGGATGCTGGGAAACGATATCTGCAGCACCCTCCCAGTCACAGGAGTATCAAGAACAGACAACTGGAGAAACCCCCTTGGAGTCCAACGACAACTGCTTGTATCAACCACAACTGTTTGTGTGTCTGGAAGAGCATGGCAGACATCATTTCCCAATGGTCCAAATTGCAGAAACTTGGAAACCTTCTGGATGGGGAGCTGCTAAGGTGAAAAGATGGGTTATGGGGGTTATGTCTGGTCAATAACAATTGTAAACACAAATCTCCAGTCACTACAAGGTTTAAGTCCACTTTATGATCCCATAATTACTGAACAGGATGCCCGTCAGCCTTGTATAAAGTGTATGATTTTGCTTTTTTATTACTGACCAAATCCCCTTAACAAAGAAACCATTTGAGACTCCTGTGCAAAACTAGCTTAGTGACGTTAACTGCCTGAAAAATGCTTACAATAGCTGGAAGTAGTATGATATCCCGGATTCTGGAATCTTTGAATGACAAGTCTAAAAATAGACTTTGAGGTTGAGGGAATAAAAGGCTTGCTGTGTTTCTTTGCGTTTGATTAGAACTGCCCAAGAATTGTTCATTGTTGAAAATTTGGCTGCACAATAGCTTCCCAGAACTCAGAGACCTTTATCCCAGACTTTGAATAATTTTAAATATTCATTTTTAGTACCAAAAGTTCACAGCCATTTCTCAGTCGTCATGGGTATCCAAAATTCTTTCTCTAAAGTACTACACCTCATTTCCAAATGTTGTATGTACAAAGGTCCAAAACACACTGTAGAAATAATCCAGTCTGAGACTACTTTAACTGCCCTGGCTCAGTGCTAGGGAATCCTGAGTAGTGTAGTTTATTGTGGCACCAGAGCTCTTTGACACAGAAGCCTCACAAAACAAGTTCCCAAAATTTCCTAGCATAGTTTCTGCTGTGCTTTGGGCCTTAACCCGCTTTTTCCGAGATGGCATTTCTGTGGCATACTTATACTACACTCAGAGTCTCCCATCTGTTTTATGCACACAGAGAAGTGCACCAGTATCAGTCTGGGAGACTGGCCAAGACAACATCAGGCGTTTGGTCCAACAGGTCTCCTCTTCCATCCTGTCTTCTATCATTACCTGCCCTGTGGGACAAATCCTTATCAACTGTTACATGTAATATTGATCTTATTAATGTCTCATTATGTGCCAGCACAGTCTAGCAGTTTGAGCATTGAACTAGGACACTGGAAGATCCAGATTCAAATCCTGGCTCAACCATGCAAATCCACTAGGTGACTTTGGGCAAGTCACATGCTCTCAGCCTCAGAAGATGACAATGACAACCCCTCTCTGAAAGAACTTGCCAAGAAAACCCCATGATAGGTTCACCCTAGGAACGCCATAAGTCAGAAATGACTTGAAAGCACAGAACATCATCATTATGCTACCTGCAATCTGTCTTGGAATGGTCTGTGTCCTGAAAAATTGAGATTTTAATAAATCAGTCAATAATTACCCAGTTTGTCGTAAAATTCAGTTTTTCTCCCAACTACATCAACTTCCAACTTGACACCAGGAGTACTGTGGGACCTAGGTCAAGGCTGAACCTACCATTAGACCCATCTGGGTCAATAAATTTTTGGAGTTATCATAAATGTCAGAAAACTGTTGACTGTTTAGTTTTATTATGTAATTATTTTACTGCACTGTGTGCAATTTATTTTGTCCGACACTAAAACGTCTTGAGCTGTGCTTTCTTTGCATTGTGTGTCAGCGTAGAATTCTCCCATTCTATTTGGTAAGTTTTCTTAGAAACATCTGTGCCTGATGTCCAAAACTGCAAGTCTTCTGATTTTCAGTACAGAATTCTAGTAATTCATTACAGAAATGATCTGTATGCAGTTTGCTCTGTGAAAACATATCTTTCTCAGCTGTTACATAACATTTATTAAGGTCCAAAAACAGACTTTGAGAACCAGTGTGGTATAACCTTTTGAGTGTTGGACTACAACTCTGGTGACCAGGATTTGATTCTCAGCTCGGCCATGAAACCCACTGGGTGACCTTGGGGAAGTCACAATCTCTCAGGCTCAGAGGATGGCAATGGAAAAGACAAACCTCCTCTGAACAAATTTGCCAAGAAAACCCCATGATAGGTTGGTCTTAGCGTCTCCGTAGGTCAGAAACGACTTGAAGGCACACAACAACAACAACAACGACTTTATGCTTTAAATGTTTTGCCATGCCTTTCTTCCTTCATTGAAATAATGCACACAAACCATTATACACATTGAAAAAAATGTAACATTATTGTTTTAAATAAATGTGGCCATATGTAGTCTGCTTTTTTACAGCAACCAAGCTAGCCTACAAAGATATGAATTCTACGATGTTCAGTGCAATTATGTTTAAAACTGCAATTTTAGGTCGAACTATACATGGTTACTTGGGTCAATATCACACTATTGGGGTAGCTCTATGATCCCGTTTTAACTGCTATGGCTGTCTTCTGTGGGATGGTAGGGTTTGTAGTTTAGCAAGGCCTAAGAGCTTTCTGGCTGAGAATTCTAAATGCCCTTCTTTACACTGCAAATCCCAGAATTCTACAGGAGGCAGCCACATCTAAAGTGGAATAACAGCAGTATAACAGTGTAGTGTGATATTGTGCTGTTCAAAATTCACTGAACTTGAGAGAGGTATGCCCAGGTAAACCAGCAGAGGTTTGGGTTGCTATAGATTCACTGTATTCCACTTTCTGCCCACTAAATTGCCCATTCTCCTCCTTGTCTGACACTGGAGTGCCAACATCAGAGAGAAAGGCTGTGAAATCATCCATAGGAAAGTGGGATGAGGATTTGCACCCCAATGTCCTCCTCTGAGGGCAGATTTCTTTTTCTGCCCCTCAAATGGGAAAATCTAAGATATCAAGGATGATAGAATAATACATGCATGTTGTTTGCATATATATGAACATGTGTGCATGTCTCCAATTATTGCACTGGTGTATAATTAAATTGGACTGTGCTGATGTTATCAGAAAACTGAATATTAGGTTTCCAAGGTACACATAAATTTTCAAGATCTGTTCTGCACAGTGTAGATTCCTAACGTCTGAAAATAATTTCATGCTGTGATGATTTCCTATGCACCACAAGCTGCTACAGATGAAACAGTATTAATGTCAGTTTTCAATTCTTACTTAATTTCCATTTTATTGTGATTTTGTTGTACATACGTTTAATCTATAATTTTAGCCTCCTTGATTTAATTAGACTTATTGTACAAATTTATTGTATAAATCTTTTAAACTTTTAAAAACTGCTGCAGAGTGAGGTATTTAAACTCTCATCTATCTCTTATGAAATGGGAATTGAGTGCACTAACATGAATGCTTGTATAAGGAATGCACATGAGAAAAAATGCCTGACTGAGTAGCGTAGGATCATGTGCATACATCTTAAATCACCAGTTCTCTGATGAGCCGGTGTCATTGCAACCTTATGTCATATCATTCCCATCTCTTTGAATTTCTGACCATTCAAAGATCTTGGACTAAGCCAGTATCTGGATAAATATAGCAACCAGTGTAACATCGTGAAAGGCACTGAGACCTGGATCTCTTTATTACTTATTCATACAGGTTGGCAGCAATAACAGGATTTAAACCTCTCTAGATGCTGTTCCATCTTAGAAAAGGAGGGTTTTTAAATATATATATATTTAGAGTCAGATGAATGCACTGTTTGTATTTGTTTATTGTTTTTTGTTTTTCCTGGAGCTGTGATGATCTATAAACAGAAAACTACATAAGGCAAAACAATGTTTTCTTACAAACATTTGAGACCTCAATTTTCATAATCAAATTAATTAGGAATTTTTTTATGACTGGTTAATTAAATTCGATATTGGCATAATAGAATATATGGGAAAGGGGGTTGGCATGCTGTTAGAGAATTATGATGGCATAAGACTTATACCATTGATCTCATTTTTATGGTGGATGCATAGGTTGGAATTCTATTCTGACCACACAGTAACAAAAACCCTCCCCCCAAACTCACCTCATAAGCAGGTCAACCCCATCCCAACACAGCTATTTCCATATTGTTGGAGAGTGGAGGGAAAACAGGGATATGAGCTCTTTTATTACAGCTGGATGCACAGCAAGGATGTCATCTGCCACTCATCCTCCCATACTCTGACAACATGGAAATGGCTGTGTTGGGGGGCAAGAAGGATGCCATGCTTACAATAAATAGTGGGTCTTTGGTATCCACTGCAGCTTGGTTCCAAAATCCCCCCATGGGTACCAAAATCCATGGATGCTCAAGTCCCATTAAGTACAACAGTATAGTAAAATAGCATCCCTTATATAAAATGACAAAATAAAGACTTGCTTTTTGAAATTTATGTATTTTAAAAATATTTTCAGGTCATGGCTTGAATCCATAGATAAATAAAATCTGTGGATATGGAGGGCTGACTGTAGATAAATATGCATGCAGGCAAGATTCATGGCACTCATTTGTATTTTGGACATGAACTATCAAGTACTGTATGATCCTTTCTTTTCTTTTAGTCAGCAACAACGAAAAATCAAGCTTCTTTTATACAAGTTCTGTGTTAATTTTCTTGTTGTGAGTATAGTTCCCCTTAACCTTGATCCAACTGACTAATGCCTGCGGCTGGAGAATGCTGTGCTCCTTTAGCCCACTGTGTCATGTTGGCATGAGAACAATTCCATCAGCAAGAGGTAATTAAGTCTGCTAATACAGCATTAGCACAGCTTTAAGTGTAAGGTTTAACTGTTAAAATAGATAGCACCTTCTCAGGCAAACTGATTGCGCCCAATAGGCTTCACAGAGACAGACTGATGCAGCAGTTGTCCACAAAACTATATTGGCTTATGATTTAAAACCTTAGATTCCCTGTAATAACCATATCTATTATTGCATTCCTGCAGATGTCAGTATAGTTTTAAAAAATACACCGTGAAACCAAGGGGTATAAATTAATAAAGGCACAGTTTTGGTTGGTGCCCTCTTATGGATATCGGAAGGTATATGGAAACATGTGAGAGGAAACTCACATTTCCTCTCAAATGCATTAATGATCACAACTACAAGAAGTCGTCTGGTGAGGCGCTACAACTCTCTGGTTGAAGATTCTAAATGCCTCTGCCTAAACTGCAAATCCCAGGATTGCATAGGATGTTGCCATGACAGTTAAAATTGAAATCATAATGTTGTAATTCTGTAGTGTACAATTAATGCCTGGTTGTATATCTTGCCCCCATTTTTGTCTTAATAAGTTTTATGGTTTTGTACAGTCTTGGAATGCTGCATTTGTTCGTAAAGGTCTGGACAACTTGGATTATGGGGCAGATATAAAAATACAGTGAATAAGTAAGTAAAGAAAATGAACAGCTAAATAAGTAAATAAATGTGTGCAGAGGGGGGCAGCTTTATTCCATGGAGCAGCTCCAGTAATGACTGTATAGCAGGATGACATTAAGTAGATAAAAGTTTTCTTTTTCTCATCATCTGCAGGCTAGGAAAAATGTTACTTTTCTGCCAGAGAATAAGGCTGTAAACTCTTCACCACAAAGACTTGTTTGTTCAACATTTTCATGGGTCTCTTTTGCACAGAAAAATGCTCCAAACAACAAGGGGATGGAAAGAGATTTTCCTGCATGAATTCTTTGCTCCTTAGAAATGTTCTCCTTTCATTTGTTGATCTGTGTTCACTTGTCCCTGCATTGCTTTTTACAAACTGGTTTCAATTGCTTTTTTGAACTTCACTTTGTATTTAAATTTCAAATGTTAAAGATTTTGTCCCTGAAAATTCGTCCAGTCATTGCTTGGAATCACATGCCTGAATATGTCTTACCAGTCCAACAGAAAATGCAGGTGTTGGAGGAACCAAAGAGCAAAGTCTCCTATCAAATACAGTGTGAAAAAATAGTTACTACTTAGGTCGGTACTTAACTAGTGGGGGGGGGGGAAAAATTTTTTTCTCTTAATTTATGAAAATGTTAAGATGGATATCAATCTTGATTTCATTTGCTTGTTGTTGTTTTTTTCTTTTCCTTCTTTTCCTCAGTAGAAGAAATACAACTATATTAGTTTGGATTTTTTTAATGGTAGATACTATAGAAATTAAAGCGAGTCTTTGTAAAACCTAAAATTAAGTATACAATAGCATATGTAGATAGGATCGTCAATACTATAACATTTGTGGAAAGGTAAAAACATACGGGAAGGAATCAAATTGACAGAGGTTGGGAAGAAAGTTAGTATGAATGTTGAAGGTTTAGAATGTGATAGAAGGTATTGAGTAAGTGAATGAAGGTTAGTGATGGGTGATTGAATTGATGAAGATAGTCAAAAAGGAGTAGTAGATGGGTGACTGAATTGATGAAGACAGTTAAAAAGGAGTAGTAGATATGGATTGAAGAAGGGGAAGGGAAGTAGGAATGAGATAAGTAACAGATGGTTTTCGGAAAGGCGAAAGGAAAAACCAAGAAAGAATTACAGAAGTGGACATGAAATAAGGGATTGACAAGGGTTAATATGTTGATATTTTTGTATTATAGAGTTTTCAAAATATACAGTGTAAGGTATTGTATGTGTGTTTGTATGTATTGAATGTATTGAATTTTAATTAATAAAATTTTAAAATTAAAAAAAATACAGTGTGGAAAAAAACAGAGTTTATAACAATGAAAGTGAATAATATAATGAAAGAGTGTGATTTCAGCAGATTAATAACTAAATGAATGCCATTTCTAATAATAAATGGAAATAAAAACCTTGTTCACCCTAAAAAGCAGTAGAAAAAAAATTGTAAAGGTTTTAAAATGATTTTATCTGTGAGTCACTTTGGATCCCTGTCTGGGAGAATTACAGTATACAAATGAAATAAATGAAATAATAGAACAATCGAAGCATCATCTCCCCAAACCATGAAAACAAAGAAGTTATAGCTTATTACTTCTTCAAACTGGAAAAAGAATTTTACTTATCTTAACTGTTATTGTTTTTTTCCTGCCTTTTTCTAGAGAGTGGGTCCCTGTATGGTTTGTGATGTGAAGACATTGACCCATCCAGTGGAGAGCAGAGAGTGGACAGAAACTGGGATACCTTAGGAATACATTTTGTAGAGCAGTGAAGTACTTAGAAAAAATGTCACCATCCTGTTAGATGATATGGCAAGAAGGTCAGTAAATAGCAGGTCGTTTTTCATGTGCTGCTCTTTGAAAGAAGACAGCTTTTCTTCTAATGCCAGCTGCATTTTCTCTGCATGAAGCCACCAATCTTTTGATGATGTTGGAAAGTATTACAAATCCAGTCTCACCAGCCAAGTCTTGCAGGCAGCTGGGTAACCAAAGTCCTGACATCGCAACTTCCAAGTCATAAACTTAAAGGGACTAAAGAAATAATCTACAGTATTGTCACCCTAAGGCCACAATTTTTAAGTTTGTGTATACAGCTTACAATGTAAAATTCCACCATGCTGCTGCTTCACGACGAAATGGCACTTAAAAAGGCCTCTATGTAGCAGGACAATGGGAGTGCTTAAACTTTCTCCTTCCTCCAAGGCTGAGTACAGCTTCTGTCCTATTCAGCAATACTGGAGACCTGTAGTTGTGAAAGAAACTCTTGGCAGAGCCATTCGTTCTTGTCCATTGCTCTCTAGTTGCAGAATGCCCTCCTTTTGCAATCCCAACTAGCGCCTTGTTTTAACCATGTTAACATTTGCCTATTTATCCATATATTTATTCAGGGCTCAGTGGTGATAGCCTGGTCTATTGAACTATGGGGTTACGGATTTTATTCTGATTATGCTGAACTATTTAAACCTGTTTTTAAAATCTTTCCATGCTGCTTTATTGATCATATGCCACTGTAAGATCTTTGCCTATAGCAAGGATTGACAAAGTGCAGTTTGTGGGCCACATGAGACTCCCCCAGGGTCTTTTTGTGTGTGGCCCCCATGACACAAAGGTTAAAAAAAAATAATGTAAAATGCCAAAATATGACCTCTAGGGGATATAGAGGGAATTTTCACATATATGGAGCCTCCCACGTGACAAAATGAAATTTTGCTAAAATTTTCAAAAGAAATTATTTTGCTTCCAAATGTCCTACCAGCACCCAAGAAGGTCCATAAACATGCCTCCATGTCCCCTAGAGAATTGGGGAGGGGGAATAATAATAATAATAATAATAATAATAATAATAATAATGGAGCAGGCACAGTGGAGATGTAGCCCTCCAAAGCCTCCTGGAGTGATAAAGCAACAGTTTACTCTTTCACAGTTGCCCATCCCTGTCCTTCAAGGTGGAATATCACCATATGGAAGAAAAACTGTCTTTTCATTAACTGATTAATTATGTATAGACAGTGCCAAATCTTGAGTTTAAAAAGTAGCAGGGGGTAAAAAAGATTTCAGCCCACAATTTTGGCAGGGTGCTTGACAGTCAGAGTAGAAAATACTGGGTTAGATGGGACAAAATACCCTGGTATAACACAGTTTTCTGTGTCTGGAACCAAAGTATGGGAAGAATAGCACTTCTCTCTCCAGTTCTCGCTCCTTTCTCTGCTGCAAAATGCTCTTTTCTGGATGCCTGTTTTGCAGAGAAGCTGCCACTATTGGGATTTTAAAAGCTGTGTTGGTCACATCAGGTCAGGTTGAAAGTGTAAAATCTCAAGCTGATATCCTTACCAGGTTGGCAAATGTTTTGCATTTTGTCTCATGGTTGTCACTTTTTCAAGCATTTCTTTGAGGATGTGGCAACTTGAAACATTTTAGGGAATGAAAATGTAGAGTCTTGGGCTGCTCACAATGTCTGCAGAGGCTATATGAGATATATGTGGGCTGCACTGAAGTATTAGTTGGTAGAACTTTATTGTTGTTGCTGTGTGCCTTCAAGTTGTGTCTGACTTACTGCGACTCTAACGTGAACTTATTTTTTTGGCAAGATTTATTCAGAGGGGGGTTGTTTTTGCCTTTCTCTGAGGCTGAGAGAGTGTGATTTGCCCAAGGTCACCTAGTGAGATTCCATGGTTGATCAGATATTCAAACCCTGGTCTCCAGAGTCGTAGTCCAATGCTCAAACCACTACACTACGCTGGCTTTCTAGAACTTAACACAGGTACTGTAAACTATGGCAGGATACAGCAAGGACCTTCCATTATAAATTATGAGAGCCAGCAATTTACGGAGAGACATTCAGCATTTATTCAAAAATCAGGCTATTACATCTGAACATTAAATTCTGTAAAGGAGATGGTGACAACTTCCACTTTGGAACTATTGATTAACTTCGGATGAGAAATTGAGATTGTTGGTAATAGATAACACATGTTAAAACACATATTTTCTGGGTGTATGATGATTCTGGCCTGACTTAATTCTTGGTAGTTTTGCAACTGTTTTTGAAAAGACATACCCCTCTACACCTCCATGACCCTTCTAGGCTGTAGCAAAGAAGCTATTCCAGTTCCCTACACTGCGATATACTGTGTTGAATTTTCTTTGGATAATCCATTTGGTCACACATACAAAAGGGCACACCTTTCCCCCTGACCAGGCCTTTCCAGAAAGTGTTTTGCATGGTTCGTCTCTGTCACTTAGGCAACCCCACAGTCCTGTCTCCTTGCAGTTCCCCAGGGTGAATGTTAATCGTTTTTCTTGCCAGGAAAGGATATAGTTGCCCAGGCTGAGTAGTATGTCATCAGTGCCCTGCCCAACTTAGATTAATAGCTGAGCAAAATGTGAATTACATCATAAGCCAGTCTTGTGCAATAATGGTTAGTTCATATACGAAGTAGCAAGCAGGGCCAACACAAAACATTGCAATGCCTGGAGTATCCCCTACTTCTACTTCTGTCTTCCTCCCTACCTTGCTTTGTATGTTTTAATATCTTTATTAATATTTAATAATGAAAAATAATACACAATAAAAAATAAAACATCAATTCGCATCCAACATATAACAAAATTAAACTAACAATAGCACCAACACCAACAGAAAAGAAAAAGAAAGAAAAGAAAAAGAGAGAGAGAAAAAAAGGGGGAGGGAGAGGAAGTTAAAAATAAAATAATAACATCAACCAAGGAACTAACACCTAACACAGATAACCTATAGTTACCCATACAAACTGGCATATATTACAATCATAATTGTTAAATATGACTTCCACCTTCCCATTCTTTGAGCTATGAATAATTTATTCTTTATTCCCATTATTATATATAATTTAATCTTACTTCTATCTGTTATTAAATGAAATAATGTTATCTCTCAAATCCGGTTTGTATCCTCACTTCTACTTTTTCTCTTCTAAGTGCCTTAACAATGGCTTTGCATGTTTTGATATGTCTCTCTCTCTCTCTCTTTCTCTTTGGAGATCATCACATGGGGTTATAAAATGGGAGAAAAACAGAATGCTCCTGTCGTTACAGCGCAATCGAGCAAAGATTTTCACACGATGTTGCACTCATCCAGTACTTCTCCCGTGAATAACCCGGAATTGTCCTGTAATTTCTTATTAACGGGGAAACCGTCATTTCCCACCATCTTCTCTTCCTTTTTCTCCTTTCTCTCATGCCACAATTTACTTTTACAAGACATCTGCAGTGTTTTGTCATTGCAACATTGCAACCCAGCCAATTCCAGGGCTTCTGATGGCATTTCACCCTTAGAGCTTTGTCGAAAGAGGATTTTGCACAAGACAGTCCTTATTTTGTAGCAGGGGGTCTTTCCTCAAAATGATTTAATCAACACTTTAAGCTACTCTTTCAAGGTGAACAAACTTTAAATAGCATTTGCTGGCCACTGAAGCAAAGCAACTTGTGACTTCTTCAAAGCCAACATACTGTACTCCCAATTAGGGTTGATGGTTTAGGATCATCTCAGATTCTGAGCCACAACCTAAGACAGAAAGATGGCCTCTGGTTTGGTCATTAAGCATTATGCATGAAGCACCAACCACAGATGCTCACAACTTGTCATTCAAACCCACTCTCTCTCTTATATACGCACACATGCAAGCAATAGCTGCTGGGGAGTTACTTTTGGTGGACACTTTAAACCTTTAATAATCTAAAAGTATGAGGAATTGGTTTGGAAAAATCCCTGCTTAATCCCATTGTTTTTTGCATAGAAGTTAAAGATCAGGTGAAAGCCATGGGAGCCATCTGTAAGCTTATCTGGGTTGAGCCTCCCTTAACTGAAATGATTGGGATCAGAAGTGTTTGGGATTTTGGATTTTTTTATTTTGGAATAGATGCATTTGCATTTATGTAAATAATGAAATATCTTTAGAATTGCACCGAAATCTAAAGGAAAAAAATACATTTTATGTTTCATATATACTACTACTACTACTACTACTGCTGCTGCTGCTGCTGCTGCTGCTGCTTCTTCTTCTTCTTCTTCTTCTTCTTCTTCTTCTTCTTCATTATTATTATTATTATTATTTCTATTTTTCCGCCTCTCCCTTCTGATCGAGGTGGGATTCCAATAAGTTATTAAAAACACTATCCAAAATTAAAACAACAATTTGAACAATTTGAACAATATCCTAAAATCACTGTATGACATAATACATAGTACAGTACAATCCAGCCCTTGTAGTGTTCTTCCTGATTACTCACAAAAATGTATCCCTGTTCCACAAGCTTATGTTAAAACTTAGATTGGGCCTTAGAATGCAATTATAGATATGCTTACCTTGTATGGCGTTGAATAATGTTCTTGATTGGTGCTTTTGTCTTTCCTCCTCCACACCCATTGACGTTGGGATTTATATTTTCTCATTTCTCTCAAATACATGTGAATATCAATTTTGCACCACTGCATTTCATACTGATGAGGTGACTTTTAATATTACATCACATTAAATGAATCCTTTCTTTATCAGTTTGAAGATGTGGGTGGTGAGGTTTGTTTTTTTAACCACACTATCTCATCTACAGAAACCTCAGCTGCCAGCTTTTTTATTCACCTTTACATTTTAGACTTCAGTCCTATACCCATTTATCTGGGATAAAGTCCTATTGGACTCAAGGGGATTTATATCGCAAGAGACATGTTCAGTATTATGTTGTTAGTTTCTCTCCTCTTTTTTATATTTCACCTTATTTTTAGCAAATGGTTTCTGTTAGTATCTTATTAGACGCCACTTTCAGGCACCACTCTTATTTTATTTTACTTTTGTATTTGGCTGAGTTAATGTTGCAAAGAGGAAGTACATGGAAAGGGAGTGACATCTGTGATTAGGCTGCTGATGCACAAAGCAGTAGTACTAAATAATTTTTGGCCTCATTTTCTTTAGCACCTTCCACTGTATTATTGGGAGTAATTGTTCATCATTATTGCTGGTGCAGTTGGTACATAAACCTTGCTCGACCTTTGCTTGCCTTAGTTTTTGCTTGCCCGAAGCAACATCTTTACTTCTAAAGGAATGCCTCCATGGTAGATTTGGCCCATTGAAAAAATACTTTATCTATAGGCCCAAACAGAGAGGCCAAAATAAAGCTGTTTCAGGTCACTTTGGAGGTGTGCTGTTTAAATGATGCATGTGTCCGAAGAGTCCGAAAGCTGTGCCAAAGCCATGCTCTAGTCCTAAGGACTGGAGCGCAGCTTTAGCATAGCTTCTGGCCTCTTAAGATGTGTCATTTAAACAGCATACCTCCAAAGTGATCCGAAGCAGCTTTATTTTGGCCTATCTGTCCGGGCCCTATTCTGTTTTGACGTGGAATGGGGTGGGAAGAGGTATGACCAAACCTGAACAAGTTAGTTTTGTACTGTAATACCCGGAGGCCATAGTGAATATAGCCATTGGCAAGGCTGTCTGGAGATTCTAGGAGTTGTATCTGCAAAAAGCTTTTTTTTTTTTTCTTGAGTTCCAGGTACAGTTACAGTGATGATGAAGCCATTAGCATGGTCTAATGTCAGAACTACCATATTATCACAGATTAAAGCTAACAGTGAATTTATTTTGAGCCATATTTCCAAATGGAAATAGAAAGAATTCAAAATTGTTAATAAAAAAAGTATCAGGTATCTTTCTGATCCTATTAGAATGTGTAAACCTGTGGTCCAAAATCAAGAAGCAAAAACAAGGTTTATGCTTTGTGTTGAGACTATTGCCCTCAAAATGGATAAATATTTCACATTTCCTTGTGTTAGCCAGTTTTTGTCACAGAGATCAGGGTTCACATATATCCCGTTTGTGAATTATAGGAGTGATTTTTCTATGGCTTTGACCTTTGGAAATAGCTCCAATGTGACTGGCCAACCATCCTTGCCCTTTCTCCAAGAGGTCAGGAAGGTTGTAAATATAGGAGCAATAAAATAGCCAGATAATCAAACTGAAACTGTCCCAATGCAATACAAGGCTGCCTCAAGAAACTGGAATTGCACCCTTCTTAAGGGCTGCGTCTCCAGCACACTCTGAAGCCACAGTAATTGTCTTTTCTAGTGATGTGTGCAGCGGCACTATCCACAAAGACTGTGTGCAGGTTTTTAAACATTTAGTGCTTTAAAATATAACTAGGCCATTCCCTGTTTGCAGTGTTGCGTATTGGACAGAAAAGGTAACAGAAAAACAGTGCTCTTGTCTTTTTCAAAAAAAGATGACATTCTAATCAAATGTTGGTTGCAACCTCAGTTCACTTTCTGTCTAGTATTAGTGAAATGATACCATTAAAGAAATAAAGTTTTTTACAATGCTTGATTTATCCGTAGCTTATATCAGATTTCTTTAGCAGAAAAATCCCCTAAGATCAGAGCCTTTGTTGTTACAGAAGTCATATTCCACTTTAAAACACTTGCCTTTTGATTTGGCTTCTAAAGCATCTACTATCCAAAGAATAAGCATCAAAGAGCATATATAGCAAGCAAGTGCCCTTACACTCTTTCAATTCTTGCATATCACAAAAATGAGTTCAAATGTGATACCCCAAAGGAAAGTTTCAGGAAACTAGTAGTGACATACATAAAGAATCCTTCCTCTCTCAGGTGGAGATACTCTCAAAATGAACTCTAATAAAAACTTTTAGTAAACTAGACAAACAGACCAACTTTCATGATCCTTAGGACTATGCATACAGAGTTTCTACAACTTATATCTCCTAAATAATGATGGGATGCAGAATGCTAAGAATTTTAAAGAATTCGACAATTAAACAGCTGTGTAAGGAAGTTCTCCCTAATGTTAGGGTGGAATCTCTTTTCCTGTAGGTTGAATCTATTGCTCAAGTCCTAGTCACTGGAGCTGCAGAAAACAAGCTTGCTCCTTCCTCAATATGATATCCCTTCAAATATTTAAACAGGAGTATCATATCACCTCTTAACTTTCTCTTCTCAAGGCTAAACATACCCAGTTCCCTCATTCTCTCTTCATAGGGTATGGTTTCCAGACCTTCCACCATTTTGGCTGCCCTCTTCTAGACACGCTCCAGCTTCTCAACTGTGGTGCCCAGAACTGGACACAGTATCCCAGGAGAGGCCTGATCAAAGCAGTGGTATAGAGTGGTACTATTACTTCCCTTAATCCCTTTATGAATAAAGAATCAGAGAATCATAGAGTTGGAAGAGACCCCAAGGGCCTCCCAGTCCAACCCCTTGCCATGCAGTAACTCACAATCAAATCACCCCTGACAGATGTCCATCCAGTCTGTTTAAAGACCTCCAAAGAAGGAGATTCCACCACTCCCCAAGGGAGTGTGTTCCACTGTCGAACAGCTCTTACAGTCAGAAAGTTCTTCCTAGGAATCTCTTTTCCTGTAGCTCGTAGCCTGTAGGACAGCACTGTAATGAAGCAACTTTTTTTTTAAAAAGTGCCCAAAATGTGCAGTCCCTTCCCTGAGCAAGCTACCAAAGGGTATCTCCAAACTCAGCATGAGCACTTGTACATCGTGCAAGAAAATCCCATTGACTGCAGATTGGGAAATAAATTTCTACTTTTCTAAAAACAAGGCAAGCTATAGGATTGTTTCTATGTTCAGGTAACAGCACTCAAAGAGTACGAGAGCAGGGGCATAATTAATGTTTATTTATAATCAGCATCTTTCTGTGCCAGCAATCATGGCAGGCTGAAAGGAAGCAGAGGGAAGGAGAAACCCTGCTGTTTTTCAGCTGTCTGGAGCAATAATTACCCAGTGCCACAGCACCTCTGGGAGTCTGGCACCATTTATCCTCCCTGAGTGTCTTCATTGGTCACCTGCCACGAGGCAAGCCCCAAAGCAGCCAATCCGTGAAACTACTTTCATACAAAAGGTGGAGAAAATCACAGTGCAAAAAAAAATGAAATAAGGGGCTCTTGCTCTGTCTATGGCAAACCTTGGGCTGGTGCCTTAAATGAGATTAAAATGAGCTCCAATCAGAGGCGTAAAGAACATAACAAGTCTACTTAATCTCGTATAAATACAGCACAGAAGCAAGAGAGGGAGAAGGGAAGAATAAATGTATCCTGGAGGGTTTCTCTGGAGAATAATTATTAGCTAGGCAATGAACAGAGAGAACCAAGAGCAGGCTACTTAGCATTCATGCCCTAGCGACTTGGGTGCAGAGTCGCCGGCTAATTTGAATTTGATGGTGGGCTTTCTCCCCCTTCCATGCTGTCTGCGCAAAAGCAGCATCATACTTATTCTTCCCCTGGACAGTGATGGATAAAATCAATAGCCTTCTCATCTGCAGCCTCGGTGGGGTTTCATATGTAATGTAAGTGATTTTTCCCCCCTGTGACCGAACAACATCCAGTTTCTCTAGGAACACTAAGGCTGCAATTATTTTAATATTTTTACCCAGGAGTAAGTGCCACTGAAGTCCAGGAGACCCATTTCTGAGTAGGCATGCTGGCTTTTGCATGAACCAAGATAACTAGCAAGCAAGGTTTTTTCAACCATTAAGAATTGCTTCCCTAGGCAATTATCTTCTACATTTAACCCAATATTCTATTTGGAGGTATGTTACTACAGCACAACGTACACAGTTACTGTAAGAATGCTCCGGCTTCTCATCTTCAGACACACATTTCTAAGACATTTCCTCTGGGCCTGATTCCCTGCTGAATTCAGTGAGGCTTCTTCAACAGTAGCTTTACTTTCCCATCAGCTTGTCTAAGCCGCTTTTAGACAACTGTATATATTTCTTCAGCTTCCAATATTTGTCAGAAGTGAGTGAGAATTATTGGATTGGATCTAAAGTCAAGACAGCCATAGAATACATCCAATGAAATTTATGGGGACTATATTAGTTACTGAATATCTGATGAAGTGGATATCAGGCCACCAAATTTTTGGTCGTAGAAATGTTAACAGGGGTGGGACTCTTCTGGCCTTTCAGATGTTCTTAGACTGCATCACCCAGCATCCCTCACCTTTGAATGTTGTAGCTAGGACTGCTGGACCTGGCAGTTCAACAACATCTGGAGAACCACATCATTTCCATTCCTGGTCTTTAGGGAGCCACAAGACGTTTGTTTTTGCTGCAACAAACTATCACAGCTACCTCTTTAGAAATTAAATCCCACTTATTTCAGTAGGTATGACTAAATCTACATCTAGCCCACTGACTCCATGGTGCCAAGATGTTCTGAGATACCAACTAATTTTGACACCATTACATACAGTGGGCCCTTGGTATTCACTGGGGCTTGGTTCCAGCACCCCTTGTGGATACAAAAAACAAGGGATACTCAAATCCCATTATATACAACGGCACAGTAAAATGGTGCCCCTTGTTTTTTGGAATTATTACTACTACTACTACTGCTGCAGCATATTTTCAAGCTGCAGATGGTTGACTCTGTGGAAGTAGAGGAACAATTGTACCTACTGTGCATTTCTTAGTGAGACAAGTGTTCCACGAACATAAAACAATGTACAATATATACTCAATTGCAAGTCAACTTCATGTATAAGTCAAGGTCAGGCTTGGGGGGCCAAAATGATGGATTTTGATATGGCCCATGGATAAGACAAGGGTAAAACTTCGGGTCATGTAATGAAGGATGTAAAGGATGAAGCAAAGTAAAACAATGCCAAAGAACTCACAGAAGACCAGCAGGGATAACTATCTGTGTTCATACTAAAGGCTGGATGGATGAGAGAGTAGAAGGGGGCCAGAGCTTCCAGTGCAGATTAAACATTTTTCTTTCACCAGGGGATGGTTACGTGTGTGTGTGATTTAAAGTACAGTACTTACATCGAGCCATGATTAAGTCAACTCAGGGGGGTCAATTGTTAAATCAAAATTTCTAGTCTTATATGTGAGTATATACAGTAATTCGGATCTTAACTTCAAGTCTAGTCCTACGAACGCCAGCAAGATGTTTGTAAAAACAGCTATGCTTGAAGCAGTGGAACTTGGTCAATATCTAATTTTTAGTCAGAATTCAGTGCCTTTACAGGTTACAAGAATTGAACGTGTATTTGCATTTTGCATTTGTATCATTAGCCTAATAGCATGATAGACAATACTGTATGGCTCTTGTTGCCCACAGCATGACTCACAATGTTGTGCTAATGCAAAGGCTCTTTGTGCTGACTACAGGATCAATGAACACCACCTTAAGCACTTAGAACTGATTTCTACTTTCAAATGTCACAACACGGTCAAACCAGGTTTAAAATCTACTTTAAATGCTTCCATACATTATGCCACCTAAACTCCTAATAACTAACAATTCATATATAAAGATCTGTCATTTCCCTCTTACAGCAAATGTACAATAAGGTTCACAATCAGTAACTTGTTTTTTACATTTATATCCCAGCTACACCAAACTCATGGCAGCAGCATGCATATTCAACAAAAACCAACAAGCAAAAAGGAAGGACCCTAACTTAACATACACACATACAGAGACCCACAAAAACCCCTGAAAACATACCAGACACATAAATAATGAAGTAGTAGAAGGTAATGGAGGTTGTGAGAAGAAGCAGAAAGAAGAACCTCCTGTATTTGAGGCTTCAAAAGAGAATAATGTTGCTATGAAAATCAGATTAGTATTCAGGACCTGGCAATATCTTTGAAGAAGAGGTTGTCTACCGTTTGGGGAAACAAAAGATTTGAGCTGTTCTATGGAAGCTACTTGAGAGATGATTCCTTTTGTGGTAAGGCCATTTACCATACTATGGTTCATTCCCAGAAACATGGAATCAGGAGGATGTGGTAAATTACCTTTTTCATATGAAAAACCTGATAGTTTTATATTTGTATTTCCACAGTTAAAACATTAATGGTAGACATTCTCTTTACTTATGTTATAGTGCTAACTGCTGCCCTAAATGCAAACCAGGACATTGCTGGTATTTAAAGCACAGGTGCAAGGGCATATATTGCAATGCTAATATATGATTATATGAATTATAAATTATATACATTTATATCTATATGGAAATCTGGAAATAGTAAGGTTATTTAAATTTGATACAAGGCAAAGTCAGGCAACAGTTAGCCAGTCTCGTAAAAATCATCCCCAAATTTAAATTCCTCAGTAAATTTGCACCTTCTCCAGATCATCCCAAATTAGTTGCTCAAATGAATTTGATTATAATGATTTTGCAAAAAAGCCAACAAAAAGTAAACGAGCCCTTTCATACACACATCTAAAATTGGCAGATTTTGAATGAAAATGAAATTTCAGATATTTAACAGAACACTAACCCAAAGCATACCAAGTCTGAATCAGGAAGGCTACATCCACACTGAAGAGATAACCCAGACTAACACTTCAACTGACATGGTACAATGCTATGGAATTCTGGGAATTGTAGTTTTGTGAAACATTTAATCTTCTATGTCAGAGAGCTCTAGTGCCAGAATTCAGTACCCAGAATTCTACAGTTCCCAAAATTCCATAGCACTGAGCCATGGCAGTTAAAGTGGTGTTAACCTGGATTATTTCTGTAGTGTGGATGCAGTTGAAGTTTGGAAAACACAGATTTAGGAGTTCTATCATCTCTCAGTAAGCGGGATGTCACAACATATACATTCGGTTGAAAGCTGTAGTTCAATTGCTGAATCTATCCCACAAGAACATTTTTAGATCCATTTTAAGATGCTCAGTCAAGATAGGAGCCTCATAAGATCCATTGAAAAGGCACAGAAAATGCCATCCTTTCTGGGCTGCCAAGAGCTAAAGGTTACATACCTAAGAGGCAAGCAATGAGATGACTTTGTGATATCTGGTGACATACTCTGGATCCAGACACTATTGTGGGGAAGCAACCCCAGGGAGGTAGAAATAAAAACCAATACTACATAGATCTGCCAGTTCTCTTAAAATAGACAGGCAAATTGCAAAATAAGGAAAGGAACCCATCCCATGTGAAAGAAGGTGCTATCAAACCAGGTTTGGCAATAGTGGGCAATATGGATCACAGAAAAGTGCTGAGTCTTCCATGTCATAAGACATCAAAATCCCTTGGAAGTATTTTTTTTAAGAAGTGCTTGACCACTTGCTTTGTTTTTATCCTTAGTGAAAACAAACACAGAAGATACCAAATATTTTCTTCATCTTAAAATAGATGCAGCTATTTATCCATTAAAAGAAAAAAAAACTTTAGTACCTTTTAGTATGTAGTTTCCAGCTCTGGCCTAAAGCATGAGGGGGAATCCACAAGATCATAGGCCAAATGTGGCTTGTGGGTCCCCCCACCTACTCTGCAGACCCATCCGTCCCCCCCCCCCCCGCCTGCTCAGCATTTTTCCAGTTAGCTCTGAGTATGAATGGAAATGATGATGGAAGGGTAGGTCTCAAGCTCCTCATGATCGTCCTTCCCGACTGGTTTGCAGAGAACATCTGAGATATGAGGAAAAGCGGGCATAGATGGAGAGTGTAACTGTTGATGTGCCCATGCAAAAAGAGCCCATTCTTTTCCACCAGGGGTGGCTTACATCACTTCTACACAGATTACTGAAAAAGGCGAGTCTTCTTTCTCACCATCCAGACTCCACACAGAAACCAAGCATACAATGTCTATTTAAACCTTTCTTCAGCCAGTTTTTCTGTTGAAAATAAAGAATATCTGGAACACTATCACTGGCCAAAATTGTACAGATACGGTGGCAGTGACAAAGTAAGATCTCTTTGCTATCAGTGCCACAAAGTAAACTTCAAGGTAGCGTATTGCTTGTATTTGGATCATGCTCACAAATTTTCCATTTGGAGAATTTAAAATGCAATATATCTTTGATAACTAGTTTTTATTTCTTTGATAAGAAATAAATATTAGTTGTTGTTGTTGTATGCCTTCAAGTTGTTTTTCATTTATGGTGACCCTAAGATGAAACTATCATGGGGTTTTCTTGGCAAGATTTGTTCAGAGGCAGTTTGCCTTTGCCATTGCCATCCTGAGGCTGAGAGACTGTGACTTGCCCAAGGTCACCCATTGGGTTTCATGGCCAAGCTGGGAATGAAACCATGGTCTTCAGATTCGTAGCTCATCACTCAAACCACTACCTTTTCAAAATGCACAATTTCTCCAAGGTGCCCAGTGTTAAGCTCCTCAGACAGAAAAACTCTAATCTAAAAATACCCCAATATGGATATTCACCATTGGACAGTGTACAATTGATCTCATTTCATTTCAAAGACTCATTATTCATTAGTAAATCTTGACTGTTGAGTGAGGTCAGCTGTGCATGCAAGAAGAAAAAGAAAGGAAGAGGAGGAGGAGTACACTTAGTAGATTTTTATACTCTGCTAAGCCAACACAGAATTGCAACAAAAGTATATAAATAAGCTTCTTCAGACTTTACGATGGGATGAAATGAGTTCTTTATTCAACAAGCTATCTAATTAATTTTTTTTTTATGTTAATTGCCTTCAAGATGACCTCGGCCCATGACAGTCCTATCCATTAGGATGAAAGACCTCCAATCCATCTTATTCTCAACTGCCTTGCTCAGCTACTGCAGACTCATGGTTGTGGCTGCTCTACTTGAGTCTATCCATTTGGAATGGGGTTTTCTTCTTTTCCTATTGCCCTCCACTCTACCAAGCATTATAGTCATTTCTAGTGAGTCCTTTCTTCTCATGATACGGCCAAAATACAACAACCTCATTTTAGTCATCTTTGTTTCCAGGGAGAGTTTGGGCCCAATCTGCTCTAGGACCCATCCCTTTTTAGCAGTCCACAGTATTCTCAGCACTCTTCTCCAGCACCACATCTCTAATGAGTTGATTTTTCCCCCATCCACTTTCCTCACTGTCCAGCCTTGTATTCAATGAATACAATGCCCTGGTGGCGCAGTGGTTAAATGCCTGTACTGCAGCCACTCACTCAAAACCATATGGTGGCGAGTTCAAGACCAGCAAAGGGCTGAAGCTTGACTCAGGCTTGCATCCTTCCGAGGTCGCTAAAATGAGTACCCAGATTGTTGGGGGGGCAAATAGCTTACAATTGTAAACCGCTTAGACACTCATTAAGGGTATGAAGCAGTATATAAATGAAGCTGTTTTTTTGTTTTGTTTAATGAATACAAGAAGCAAAATAATGTTTTTGTATTCAGAATTTTTAAAGTATCTGAAATACAGCATTCTACATTACTGGTTACCAAACAACACTAAATACATTTATCATTCCTCCCCAAGGATCCTGGGTCAGAGTGGAATGAAGTAAGAAATTTACATAAACCACTAGTATATATGATACTATTTACCTCTTCAGGCTAAATACAGGAGTACAACCAACTGACAACAGAACTAAAACCCTGTGATAAGCCTTAGGGTCATCCTAAGTCAGAAATTACTTGAAGGCACACAACAACAACAATATGAATGGTATATACAAGGTGAATATATAATGAACTTGAATTGACATTACCCCCACCCACCCCCACCCCCAAAATGGGGATAACTGCTCATTCATCTTTTTCTGCTGTAAATACCTTTGGGCTGCAGTCCTATGCACATTTGAATCTACTGAATACAATGAGCTTTACTTCTATACTTCTATAGCTATACATGCATAGGATTCTAATAGCTGAAGACAGGAAAGGAGAATTGTTCTGCTCCAAGTACATTTGATCAGTTAAGCAACTCTTGTTTCCAATCCAGGCTCATTAGAAGGCAACTGCAGGAATTATTCAAGCCCTTTTCACACTGTCTGCAGGCCAGGCAGCAAACTCAGAGCGCTTGCCAGGCAGTTACATTCCTTCTTACATTCTCAATGAAGAGATTGTACAAATAAGGAAGCAAACAATCTCCAGTCACAGTGACTTTTCAGAGCAGGCAAAATAACAGGTGGGTGGGTAAGAGAGATGGAGAAAAATCTATCTGTGCTTACCCAAGAGTGGAAAGGAATGAGCGGTAACAAAAAATAGTGGTTTAAGAACAAAATTAAATTCTGCAACATGCATGGCTGTGCCTCAAGTATTTGTCACCAGGTTTCTCCAAAGCAAGAGAGATCAATGTGATCACTCCTGCAATACACCATTTTCATCTGACAGCACTCTATGATACCTAGAATAGGTATATTTTTGTCAGAAATAAGCTCAGAAAGAGGCCTATTATTTTAGCATCTATATACAGCCCTAAACAGTAGACCACAGAAAGCGTTCAGATTTAACACTACCTAAGCTATGGTTCAATGTAAGAGTATATGAGCAGTATCATACTAAAGTACCCAATGAACCTGTTAAAACCTGTCATCAGAAAAATAATATCCCAGCAAAGAGGATGTTACATATAATGTTTATACCACATCATAAAACATCCCCTGCTGAAAGTCTAGTTGGCTCCTAGTGACTGAGGAAACCAAAAGGCCCAAAGGGGGAAAAAACACAACTCTAGAAGACAAACAAATGGCTTCTAGAACAAATCAAGCCCAAACTCTCTCTGGAGGCCAAGATGATTAAATTCAGGCTGTCGTATTTTGGCCGTATCATGAGGGAAAACGACAATGATGCTAGGAAAGGTGGAAGGCAACAGAAACAGAGGAAGACCGCATGGTAAATGGATAGATTCAATCAGGATGGATATGGGCCTGAGCTGTAGGGCCTGAGCAGAGCAGTGGAGGACAGAGTGTCTTCCGGAAGTCTCATCCACAGGGTCACCAAGACTTGAGGTCGACTCGAGGGCAGTTAACAAAAAGGTGATTGTTACAGAAATGTCAGAATTAAGGGACTGCTTGCCAATTATGTTGCACCAACTCTATCAGTGCCCAAGACTGACAGCAGTGGAACTAGAGTTTCATTAGTGCTGGAGTAAGTATGAAAATTAACTTTACCAAATTAAGGGTTCTTGATTGATGTTAGCCCTCAAGATCTAGTAGCTTACCTAAAGATTGACTTTTACCCAAATTCAAATACCAAATATTAAAAATGTGTAATTCACCCTTCACCCAGGCCAAGCTGTGTCTTCCTATGCTAGAAAAAACACCCTTTGTTTTGGCTTATATATGTCACTGAGCTTAAAGTGTCTGTTATTTAGCTTCATTCCCCCCCCCCCGTCCCTCCTGATAACTTTCCTTGCACATCTGACATGTATGGTAAACTGTAAACTGTATTTTTATTTCTTGCTGTGTATTAAAATGCTGCTATCATTACTCCCCGCTTTATTTAAAACATTACACTCAAGGAGACTGCAAAAATTAATTGGGCAGTCCTTGTCCTCAGGCTTACAGTCGAACTAAAACATGGCGCATAACAGAAATGGGATGGGTAGAAAAAGGAATTAAGATAAGTAGCATAATGGGGATGTTCCTGGCTGCTCTTCTTCCTATGGCCAAAGCCACAGTGGCAATTTGAAGTCTTAGCTACTGCTAGAGCCCTAGAACAACGGAAATATTGTTGTTACACTTTATGCATTACTATTATTTAAGTAAAGTGGGAGAACTGTAAAGCCCTCCAGATGTTTTTGGACTAAAAGTCCTGGCAACCCTAGCGAGCATAGCCAATGGTGAGAAATGAGGAGAGTTGCAGTCCATCAGTATTTGGAGGGCTGAATGATTCCTATCCCTGATGTAAGCAATCAAAAGTTACGCCAGTAAAAGTTGGAAAAGGGGACTTCTCACACCCAGTTTTAAGATGTGTTGGAATGGTCTGTTAACCATGTCACTGGTGTAATTTCATTAACTGAAAAATATTTTCATGAAACAGCTGTAGGGATATCACCACAATGGCAGGGTGTTGATGTGAGCTATGCTGGAGCTTCTGAGGCTTTTCTTTAAAAAGTTGTGAGCTTGCAAAACAGGCTGCACAACTAGTTTTAGAGGAAGACATTCCAAGAAAAGGTACTATTTTTTTGCAGTAAGGACTATTCAGGTTTAAGACTGCAGCACATTGCACCTTTAGTTGCAAATTGCCCTCTACTGTCTGCATGCTTCAAGCGCCACCTGCTCTAGCAAGTCACCAGTAAATAAATTTCAAGAAGTCAGTAGCATCTAAACAGCTGCCTTTTTAATGCTCACTTCATCTCATTTCCATTCTTTGGAAGAAGGGACAAGGGTATAAAAAGGCCAATTTGTTTTGTTCCTAAAGACACCATTTCTTTTGAACGAGTAACTTTAAAAGGCAAGATTAAATGGACTATATAAGAAAACTAGCTGGCTAGCTATATGCATGGAGTAAGATTTGGTTTTGTGGCACTGAGAAGATTAGTACACATCTGATTAGTTTGCAAGGAAAAGTGCAACTAGTAGTAAAACCCAATGTACTTTTCAAAAGGTTATCTTTCATAAAGCAGTTAAAATCAATCAAATGTAAAATTCTAGCATAGGAATTCCCCTCCTCTTTCACAGGCATGAAGGGAAGTTGAAACACAGAGAGTGATTCCCTTCTCAATGGATTTCTTTAAGTAAAACTGCAACATGGAAAATATTCACTTAAGCTCTATTATTCTTAAGATAGACTGTTTTGTAAGGCTTGATCCAGTGAAAAACAGTCTCAGCAGCTGCCTGTCCATGCAGACTTGCAATTGTGGAAACTCATTAAGATTCCCTGGAGCAGCTCCCTTCTCCTGCGTGGTTTTTGAATTCCTCATTAGACATTCAGTAACCAGCCCCTTCTTCAGATCGCTGTGTCCAGCTGGTCTTAGCCAAAGTTTACGGTATATAAATTAGTGATCCTAACAGATAGTTGCTCTTTTCTGCCTTGCCACAATGCACACTAACAACACCCATGCTTAATTCTTTACCCGTAACTAAGCCTTAGTTCTGATATGTTCTGGCTATATAGTTACTTCTAACCTGTCCTCGTTTTCTAAGTCTGTTATGGAGTTATGAATCTACACAACCACAATATAGGGAAGGATAAGGGCATTTGTATCAGAGGCTTCCAAAGCACAAGAGCTTACAGAACATAATAAAATTCAAGAGGCTGCTTTAAGCAATACAATCCAAAGTGAAGAGTTACATATATTTTTTAAATATCGTAAAAGCATCAGCTTTTTAAAACCAAATGTCCACAATAATCCATAGTGACTAAACAAGCTTACTTAATTTGCAAAGCCCAAGGTATTTTGAATGTCACTAATTAGCAGTTTCACTTCCAGAACCCTGAAGAAAACAAGGGCAGCTATTTCTAACAAAACAAACCCTGAGTTAGCAAAACTCATTTGTTCAGAGGCATAGCCACACTTCAGGACAATAGATGCTGATCTGTTAGACCTGACAGCTTTGATATGCTAATTGCAATTTTATGATCAACCTTTCTTTTTTCTGGACACTCATTTATACCTAAACTTTGTAAGTCCAGTTTGGGACTTGAAAATGTTTCTTGTGATCTACATTCAATTATATATTTACTATTAGGGTAGTGCTAAAATAATGAAAAAATATAAATTTGAAAACCTTTGGGAAAATGTAAAAGGTTTCACACTTTAATGCTTGGCACAATATGCAGCAGTTTGCAACACTGCAAATGTTCACAGGAAACAGGGCCAAAAGGAAGATTCCTAAGAGAATGTGATTCTTGCCTTGGTTTCTTGGCAGTGTATGGGATAACTCCAGTCGGTTTCCTCTAAGTACCTGCATGGCCAGAAGGAGGAGAGGCTGGTCTGCATGAATGTCCCTCCAACAACATCTGAATTGAGAACAGTCACATCATGACAAAATGCAGAGTTGTAACTAACATAATCATATTTTATTTCCCCCTCCTGTATAATTTTTAACATCTTTGCCCGATGAAGAGGCCAGTGGAGCTTTGAAAGCTTACAACATGCACTTTGTGCATTTTGGTTGGCCAATAAAGGTATCACTGTTTTATGGATCTTGGATTTTATTGTACTCATTCCTCTCTGCCATCCAGGGAACTGTGAGGCATACTATGCCATTTTGGGCTATCAGTCCCTCGATACACTCCATTTATACCACTATAGTCCACTATTACTGGTAGTATTCTTCTGGATGTTTCAGCACTTTGATGCTATTTATCATCCTATCAAGCTACCCAGAAGAACAAGAAATTGTTACAAATTTTACTTTCATATCCTACCTCCTTCCAGTATTTCACTGCTCCCTCTTTTTTATCTTCACAATGCAGCATCTGTCAGAAAGTAAACCAGTGTAGGTCTGAGGGGATTTAAAATACAGTTGAACCTTAATTTAGCTTTCTAATGAAGGGGTTGAGACTGACTCTGATAGAACTATGTTTCATTTTTGTTTCTGTGAGCAATTCTACATGTGGAAACACAGGGTACTTTCTAAAAACAAAGGTAGTGATGACTGCTAAGTTGAGCTGCTAGAGGAAAAAAAATTGATCAGTTTGTGGAATGGGATCACATTTCCCTCGGAGAAGCCAATTTTCATTCTGGGAGTGTCCCTTGGTTTGGCCTTACTCTTAGCAACAACCTCTTGGGTATTCAGAAGTGCTTTTGTCAGACAAAGCAGCCATGCACCTTCTGGAGGATAAGAATTTTTCCACTGCCATTCAGGGCTTGATAACCTTGGTTACTGTCCTCCACCCAACAACGGTTTGCTCTCAAAAACAAGTTGCAGGTGGAGCAGAATGTTATAATCACCTCTGAATTGGATGTGTAATGTTACAATCATCTTGAAGACTGAAGTAGAAAACACTTTACATAGATCCTCACTCAACAGGAGCAGTTGACTGCCAGATTTGATCCAAAATTATAAATGCTTTCAGCAACCTGGTCTCAGCATTTCGTAAGGAAACCTTTTTCCATACAAGTCTGTGTCACCATAAGGCAATGCAGCTACATCTATGGAGTTAGATAATCAAATAAAAAGTCAAGCACAATAATCCTTCCACTTCTCCAGTACAGACAACGAGAGTAACAGAGTGGAGAGGAAAAGGTTGCTGATAAGCTGGTATCCACAGTACATAATACTACCCAAATCTGGAGTACCAAATTCCAAAACAGCTAACAGTTTTATTTATTCAGATTCCATGTAGCAAATGTCAGATACAGCAGTTAGTCTAGAAAAATACATTTAAAAAAAATCTTACACAGACCATGTTTCCTGTAACAAAATCTTGTGAAACCTATTTTACAAATCAATCTACAATATTAATGTAAAAAGGAATCTTGAAATTTACCATTTTCATTATATCCAGATATCCATCTATTCAAACATAGATTCTGCTATTCATAGATGTTAGAATTTGTAATACATTTACCTAATGTAGCTCCTGTACATATTAAATAATATTAGAGGCCCTGCTTGTAGTGCATTAACCATTTAAGCAAACACACTCAGTGTTATTCCAGTACCAGCTGCATTACAATTACTTGCATGCACATGTAATTACCATTTAAAAGTGCAGCTTTCAAAATAGTTCATTACTCTGTGGAAACTCAGAAATCATTGGTGGTATGACAATAACAATTACTAATATTCACATGATTAGAAATATAAGACTAGAAAGTATTCTGAGACTGTTCTGTTTTGTATATAAATATTATAAAAGCCAAACACTCTAAGGTCCTTCAATCTGTATTTACATCCCAATTCATACCAAGAATCCCGTGTACTCTTCAAATCAATCTTTAGGTAGGACTGTTTGGTATGATTTCATTTCAGATAAAAGTGTAGCTCAAACATAACCTGGAAAAAATGAACTTTATTAGTTGAAAGCTCTGATTCTTCACAGACACGTTATATCCTCCATTGGATATACGTACCAGTTTATATCGGAAGTAATACTAGTGTGCATTCAAGAGAACCAGCAAGAATCTGTGCAACAAAGTTAAAATAACATCAACGACAAAAAAGCAGACCTCATGCGAGGAATTTCCACTGGCCACTGTTAGCAATCATTTAAATCTGTCAAATGAAAAAACCCTGTGGACATGACAAAGGAATTATCTTACAGGCTTAACATGTAAGCATACATTGAAATTATTCACTAAAATGCCCTTGGTGGTTTTCCAAGTCAGTTGATCAGTTTTATCTTCCCAAAACAAGTGGTGAAACCAAAAGTTAAAAATAAATGTAAAATGTTATTCCAGATAATCCAGACTGACATTCAGATTTAGCTTCTCTCACTATGGACTCCAGTGTGTACACCTATATCAGATCTGAAGCTTAAGTGTTACTAAAAATGTATAAACTTTGAAACAGTCACAATATTAACTGTACAAAAATTCAAAGTTTTAGTACTTTCTACAAAAACTCAGCTAAAACAAAACATTCTCTTCCCTCTCCCACAAAAGTGCAAAAACATCAAGTTGCTGCTTGGTCCACAAATACATCACGTACACAAGAGATGCCGTTTCTGCCAGAAAAAGTAGCTGTTGTCTTACTAAGGCCAATTTCACTGGAGAAATTCAGCGTCCAAAGATGGAACTCAGTTCTAGTAGAATTAACTCTACAATCTGGTTCTGATACACTGTGTGAACTGCTATGTTACAAGTCTCTTTTTCTGGTTTTAAGAGGGTTGGTCCAAAGACTATGGCTATGCTCTGATAGGTCATTCGGTTCCTCTCTCCATTTTCTACAATTCTGAAAAGAAAGAAAATGTGCACTTCAGATATTAAAATGAAAAACAACAACATAGCTGTTCACAAAATAACTTTCCTAATAGCTATTTGTATATAAGTATGCTGCTCCAACTGCTCTGATGTGTGCCCACACTTCTCTAGCTGCCCTGGGCTCTTTATGAAGATAAATCAAGTACATTTAAAAACAAATTCACAAAGTAAATGGCAACCCCTCTCTGTACATATCCTCATAGGGAAGATTCTCAGTCCAAAAAATTAATGGCACAATCCAAGCTCATGTATAGCTCCACTGCAGCCTTGTGGAACTTCAAAGAATGGTCAATTACAAAGTTATAGTTTCTCAGTGCTAGGGTATGCAATCACATACACCAGCACATAAATGCAGTTCAATATATTTCCTAAGAAATAATTATCTTTATATCACTATTCTGTCCCCACCCACCCCAATTTTACACTCCACTGAGGTACACTACACTTGTACTTAATTTTATAGAAGTTAAATGCAAGAACTGGGTTGGAGGATCAGGAGGAAAGGTAACATAATTTACATTTCTCTCCCATGCATTACTCACTTCTTGAGGTGCCTGAAGAGTACTTGCATGGTATCTTGATTTGGCTTTGGCAACTGTTTAATCAGCTCTCTTACAGCATGAACACGCTGTCTAGGTTCTTGTTCTGTAAAGGAGAGGAAAAGACAACTTCTGTGTATCTTTTCATTGTTCATAGTTAAGATTGTGAAGACATGAGCTAATGTATACTACCACCTGGTGGTTCAAGTTAAAACTGCTTACGACAAATGATTGTTTTTGGTCTCTGTGTGTGTGCGTGTGTGCACACGCACTCCTTCAAGTCATCTGTTGACTTATGCTGACTCCATGAATTCCATAGGATATTCTTAGGCAAGCGATACTCAAGAAGTAGTTTTGCCAGTTCCTTCCTCTGTAATATAGCCTACAGCACCTAGTATTCAATAGTGGTCTCCAATTCAAGTACTAACCAGAGCCAACTCTGAATAGCTTCCAAGATCAGACAGGTTCTGGTGCCTTAGGTCTACTGCAGCATTTAATGGTAAGACCACTAAGATGCTTTAGCATCTCAACAACATAAGACTAACAGTTTATAAGTAATTGTCAGCAAACAGATTAGATGCATGAAGTGCTCAAATAAGGAAACTGGAAATTACTGAGTATAAAAAAGGATTTTTTTTTAAAAAAAAATGCATCTTTCATTGCTGTTGCTGTTGTTGCTGTGTGCACCTTCAAGTTGTTTCTTACTTATGTAGACCTAAGGCAAACCTATCATGAGTCTTCTTGGCAAGATTTATTCAGAGGAGTGAAGTTGAAGGCTTTAACGGCTAGCAGCCATAGTTTTTGTGGTTTTTTGGGGGGGTTATGAGGCCACGTTCTAGAAGAGTTTATTCCTGACTTTTCACCAGTAGCTGTGGCTGCCATCTTCAGAGCTGCTGGTGAAACATCAGGAAGCTCTTCTAGAACACAGCCTAATAGTCCGAAAAAAACACAAAAAATTATGTTCAGAGGAGGTTTGCAATTGCCTTCCCCTGAGGCTGAGAACATGTGACTTGCCCAAGGTCACCCAGTGGCTTTTGTGGTCAAGCAGGGAATCAAACCCTAGTTTTCAGAACCATAGTCCAACACTATGCCACACTCACAACGATATCTAAATAATCTAGCAACAATGCCCCCTTCCATTTTATAGCATTCTGCTTCTAAACAAAAGAATGTGAATGCAGTCAAGAAAAAAAATGGTAAACATCAAGGATTACATGATAGTTGGACTGCATTTCTTGAACCATTGGCCTCATTTTGCTTCTTCTCAGTTTTTCTATACTTAGAGATTTATGTGACTATTCAAACAATAAATATACAGTACTGTACTTATAGTGTATTAAGGTACACAGTAATAGCCAGTGTGGTGTAGTGGTTTGAGCGTTGGACTGGATTATATGATCCTTAGGACTACTTCAACCATCAGCCCTGGTGGCGCAGTGGTTAAATGCCTGTACTGCAGCCACTCACTCAAAACCATAAGGTGGCGAGTTCAAGACCAGCAAAGGGCTGAAGCTCGACTCAGGCTTGCATCCTTCTGAGGTCGCTAAAATGAGTACCCAGATTGTTGGGGGTCAAATAGCTTACAATTGTAAACCGCTTAGACACTCCTTAAGGGTATGAAGTGGTATATAAATGAAGCTGTTTCAAATTCTATGATTCTATGATCCTAAATGAATTTCATGGCTCACTAATCAGGGATTAAATCCTGATCTCCCAGGTCAGCATACCTAATTTGCCCATGCCTAATTTTTGTTGGGAGAGCTACTGTGGTATAATGATTTGAGCATTGTACTATGATTCTGGAGATCAGGGTTTGAATCCCCTCTCAACCATGAAAACCCACTGGGTGACCTTGGACAAATCACATTCTCTCAGCCTCAAAGGCAGGCAGAGGCAAACCCCCTCTGAACAAATCTTGCCAAGAAAACCTCTGTGACAACTTGAAGGCAAACAAACAAGGTACAAAATCACAAACATGTAAATATGCAAACAGGTAGAATACATATGAGGAAATCTATACTGCTTAAATAATACATTATTAGGTTAAACTGACAGCATTTTAATAGCATTTCACATAGATTATATATTTTACATTTCACATGCTTGTCATCATAACAATAATCCCAATATTGCTGGCATGGTGGTAGTGGAGGTGGTAAAGCTAATATATTATGACTTAGTAAGGCCAGCTAATGTGTTACTAGCTCAAGTAAGATTCAAATGCCGACATACTGATGTTTAGACCAGTCTCTTATTTTTGTACAAACTTCTACAACAGCACTCTGAAATTACTAGACAATTCTCTTATGAGGGAAAGTTTATTTCACAAAAGACTTACTGATTGCATTGACAAAGTCATTGAAATGACTGAAAGTGAATAGTGGTTCTGGCAGTTCTCTGAAAAACATTTTAAGAGCTCCTGTAATAACATGGATGTCTTCCCATTTACTGTCATTCAAATCCAGTTTTTCATCTGAAAGAGAAACACACCACTGGCTGGTTTAGATACCACAAATCAAAATGAGTTCCCATTTCAGTGAAGTTAGCAAAAGATAGTGGTAGAATATTAAAGCTAAAAATTGTAATTAATTGTAATAATATGAATAATAATAACAATTGTAAGCTACTCTGACAGCCTTTAGGGCTGAAGAGTGGGGTATAAATAAATTATTATAAAACCTTATGAGATGCAACAGAGTTTTTGCAAAGATCATAATGATTATAGTCTCAGTATTTCATAATGAAAACATCATGTGTAAGGACCTGGTTTGTTTAAGCATTTATAAATCAAGAACTAAGTCACTCTATCCCTTTTTATCAATGAAAAGCTAAATCATTATCTCTATTCTTTAGTTGTTATGGAGAGGAACGTACCATGATTAACTGCAAATCTTAGCTTCTGTATTACTGCAAGATTGCCACTAACTCTGTACAGTCCATCAACATCCAATCCTGTAAAAAAATTAAAAATTGTTCAATAAGTGAATGTTATTCTATAGTTTTTTTAAGTTCTGATATCACGCACACTGTTTTCTAATAATTTAAGATATCTAAATTTACATTTTTCATAATCTAAACCTTATGAAGAAATGTAAAATGATGGTAATAGAAGAAATCTAAGTCATCAAGAAGAAATGTAAACTGGTAATATAAGCTAAATTAAAATATTATATTGCTTGTTTAACCTCCACTTTGACACAGAGATTTCAATTTTTCTGGGCCTAATTTTTCAAAGTGCCAGAGGAAACAAAATTTTCAAGATCCACTTGGGAACCTGTCTTAGCAAGACCACAGCAGTACTAAAATAATTACCAGAATTTTATCTTTTTATTGCTCTTGTTATACTCTCTTGCAAAAAACTGTCCAGTCTACATTTTATGAAGGTAGCAGCATTTTCATTTGGAACACATGTCCCTAGCCACACAATGCATTATGAACATACGCCACTACTTGGGATAACATCAAGAGAAATTACTTAACATAACTGGCCACCAAACAGGAGGGGAGATGGGTCAACTTGTTGAATATTATGCCAATATCTATTTTTGATATTTTAATTAAGCTCCAATGAGTCAGTTGGACTACAACTCTGTAGATCAGGGTTTGAATCCCAAATCAGCCATGGAGACCCACATTCTCAGCCAATATTTTAACATTCAAAAATGCATAGGAATACTTGTGATAGTTTTCTAAAATGTCTAGATAAAAAAAAATTTAGTCTTTAAGGAAGAAAAAGAGCTGAAACAAAGTACTCTTACAGTTAATACAGAACAAGTATTCTGGCCAAACAGAATTTACTTGTTATACATGCAAAAGCTTAGTAAAACCAAAAATGAAGTTCAGATTTAAAAACTAAGTAGTATCTTCCTCCTACCATGTTCTTCAACATGCTCAATACACAGCTTCACAAATTTTGGCACAGTGGTGTTTTCTCTTTGACACAAGCTGCTTAGATTGCAACCAAATACTTGGTCTGAAAAAGAGGGAAAGAAATAAAGTTTGCAAGTGAAGAAAGTTAGCTTGGATTTTGTTTAAGAGGAGTTCTGCAATACAGATGCCATCCCATGTATCAGAAATAAAGGAGAGATGGAAAACCTCAGAATCATAGGCAGAAGAGTTGGTCTCCTCTGATTTACTGATTTATTTATTTGCTTTTCAGAATTCATCAGCATCTGACTTAAGTATTGTGAATCCAATTAAATAACCTTTTCCCCTTCAATGTACATCTCTTAGTGTATTTATATCAACAGCTTCATATTGTTTCTTTAAATATGAAAGTTTCATTCATAAAGACTAAAAACTTTCTTCTACTTTACAGACTTGATCTGGGCATTGAAGGGGAAGACACCTCCCTTATTGCCATTTCTATTCCAAACAACATCGCTTCCAGAAATAAAGCTCCATCCCATAACCTGTAGACATGGAGACTGAATTCATTTTTTTTTAAATTTCAAAATGTTAAAGTTGTAGCACCAATGGCTTCTGCCAGATCCAAATTGTTGAGTGAGGGACATCAGAAGGTGCCTGGAAGTGGCAGCAGGGTGGTTTTAATTCCCATCCCACGAGAGTGGTGTTAAATCAAATCTCTCCACAATTCAGTCTAGGTGAAGAGAGGTCCACCAGGGTCAACTGCCAGGGCTGAACACTGGGACTTCTCCAGGTGAGTTGTAGAGAACACTCAGTCTCTAATTCTGGCAGTGTCCAAGTGAGGGACAGGAGATGGATGGGGCAAGAAACGAAAGGAATGATTGGCATATACAGTGAAAATGAAAAGGAACAACAACTGACGCAAGAGATGGAAAGTGGATGGATATAGCAAAATGAGGCAGACTTGGTTGAGAAAGAAGTGAGTCAAGCATCCACAATGGAACCCTCCTGGTGGAAGGGAGGACTGCACTTTGCTGTTTCTGGCATCCTGCTTCCAAAGGCAATCACTTCACTCTGCCTAGTGTGAGATGTGGCTCTCATGTGTAAGAGTGGTATGGTGGAATTGAGAATAGTGTGTCTGCATGCGAGACAGAAAGGTGTGTGTTTGTGAGAATGGTGTGGTGGAGTATGAGAGAATGGTTGGGGTGCTTACATAAATTAACTTCTGCAAGGATGGGGAGGGAAAGAAAGATGGGGAGAACCTACCCAGCAACTGCTCTTCCCTTATTATTTCCATTTCTAATGTAAATAGGTATTTATCATTAAATTTTACAACTTTGAAGTTGTGAACTAAATCTTCAGTAACCATTTAGCCAAGATCTAAATATGCAGCGGGCCCTTGGTATCTGCTGGGGGTTGGTTCCAAGACCCCTCCCCCCTCCATGGATATCTAAATCCATGGATGCTCAAGTTCCATTATATATATTGGGACAGTAAAATGGTGTCCCTTATATAAAATGGCAAATAAAGTTTTGCTTTATGGGGTTGTTTTGGAGGGGGGTATTTTCAAGCTGTGGATGGCTGAATCCATGGTTGTAGAATCTGTGAATACAGAAGACTGGTTGTACTAGGCTACAAGATCATTTTCCGAGGAAAACTGCTGTCCTACCCAGATGCAGGAATTTAGCCTGAATACTGTATTAACCAAAAGTTATTATAAGAAAATACCACCCCCACCCCCACCCCCCGTGCTTACCTTTGATATAGCCTTTTTCACGGACTGCTTGTAATGTAGGCCTGCGGGTCAAAAATTTCTTCAGTTTTGTCTTGGTCTTCTTCTGTTCTGAAGAATCAATGCTGCCGGACATTTTTATTGCTGGAAAAGAAAAATAAGTGTATTGCATTATGCTCTAAGTGGGTTGAGGGTTTTTTTTGGCCCTGATTTACAAAATACAGCTATTGCTGAAGCTGAAATCCTCACAGAGAGGGGGGAAAACTTGTCATATAAAAATATGAAGAGTATATGCTTTGTTCTATCAAGGTTATGAATTCCAAACAGGCAATTTCCAAATATTTATGGGAAGATGCTGAATTGCAACACAAGGACATACTATAGCTGCAATCTAGCCTTCATATTTGTGATATATTTACAAAGTTTGCAGAGAACAGTTTGTTAGTATTTCTTATGTTCACATAGTCTGATGGTTCTGTAAACTGAATAGAATCGAACTTCTATGAAAAATTCTTTATATATACATAGAATGGAAATATTCAGACAATGGAAGCTACTGACATCCAGAATACAGAAAAGTAGCAGTATTCAGTGCTCTCTGCAATATGCACTGGTAACATAGCTAATAAACCTGGCAATCCTATGTGGCAATTATTGTAGTTTATGAATAATCTTCAAGAGCAGTCCCATTCAGAGTACATTAGACTACTATAAACATGAGGTAACCAGGAATACCAACATAGACAAACTTCTCTGTCTCAAGTGGAAGCAGAATTCATAAAATGTTTTTGAAAGCCACCACCACAACTTCGGAATTTGTGCAAATGTTTAGACCCAGAAGAGTCTCATATTAATCTATGAATCTCCCTCACCTCCTCTAGAATGGACAATTCCACACATAATTAAACGTGGGACTGCCCACCATAAGAAACTATCTTTTCCAGGTTGTGCTTGAATGTATTCACTCTCTATTCCATATCAAGTCATTCAGAGACAAAACTGTTACATTTCAGAGGGAAGGTAAAAACAAACCTGGATTTAATCAACACACTGACGATATCTCACTTCAGATTAACACTACCAGCAGTTTTGTTAAGGTTTTGAAAAGAACTAGAAACAGAACTGAACAATGAAGCACCCATAAACACACCTACACACAGTACTGCAAGCCTACAAGTTGATTTAAAAAGATTTGATGGTTTGTACAATCAAAACCATGAAGGTCCAGGCACAACAGTATCAGAGCACCCCTTTCTGTCCCTTCAGGAAAATGGTTAACCAGACAACCAAAACAATCCCACTTCTGAAGTAGGAATGAAAAGGATCTAGAAGATAATCTGCTACTTTGGAGCTACATGACTATTATCTGTTTAATTGTTCTGAATGAAAATGGGGGGGGGGGGGTGACACTATTCTTTAATTCCCTAGAATCTTGAAGGCTTAGACCAAGTTTCTTAAGAAATTATTTTACGAGTATTGACTTCAAACCTGATGAAACATCACCTTCTCTGAAATATTAATCACTGGTTTAAAAAAGGCTTTTAGCTTCACTTGGATATGTAAAACTAGTGTAATGGACACTGGTTGATAGCCACATTGCAACAGTATATCCTTACATGTCAGCTACTGAAATCTGGCCAAGGAAGGATAGATACCTGTTTCAAGAACAGAGAAAAATTGGGATGGATATGTGCACTGTCTAGTTATCGGGAAATGTTTTCCAGGGACAAGATGTCACCTACAAACAAGTTCTCATTACTATGAAGAGTCCAGAAATAAAAATTGTGTAAAATAAGCCAAAGCACAAGAAATGAAACATACAACGAAGTTTTCTGGAATCTTTATGGTCCTTTTCTTTGTCCTGTTTTTCCATCCCAGGAGAATCTGGCACTTCATCATCTAATGCTTCATCAGACTCTGCTGTCTATTGAGATAAAGAAAAAGATCCAATAAGTTTTCTTATAAAATTCAACCCCATGCTGAGAATACTCTGTGCAATTAATATTCTTTGGGTTTTTTAAAAAGAGTAACAGTAAGTACAACTAAAGTGCTATCACATACTGAAACTTAGAAGCTATGATCTTATAGTCTTTTAATTTATTTAATAACTAAAATTAATTTTCAATAAGTACTCATACACACAGTATCAGTGAATTAACTCTATCGGGAGACCTTTCACTTGTGCAAGCATAACTATACTTTTATTGTAAGCAGCTCTACAAGCCATACCGGGAGAAAAATAGCCTATAAATCAGTTTTCAAAAGTTTAGCATGCACCAGATAATAGCAAGGGTAATGTCTACACTGGCTAGAAACCCTTTGTTTAGTATATTAAATCCTCCTTCTGCCTACCAGCACCACATTTTTTAGCCCATGTTTACATGTGTGTTGGTGGAATGGAATACACAGAAGTGTGTTTTCATGTCAGTATATCAGTGAGTGGAATGGCTAGTCTTCATCTAGCAGTTTTCAAAATATTTCACACGCATTATCTCAGTGTTCCTAGCAAACAATATGGTACAATAGCATTATCACTACCCCTATACTGTCAAACTGCAGATGAGTTGCAGGTGAAACACAACAGCTTGCCTTCAGCTAATTATACACTGTATCATGGTTCTCGGGACTCCAAACACCTATTCTGTGGCAAGAGCACTGCATTAGCCAAAGTGAAGAAAGTCTATGTCCTCTTCAACATGGACTGCACTTAGTATTGCCATCTATCCCACAACACCCTAATTCAGGCGCAGGGAACTTGTGACCCTCTAAATAAAACCAAGGAGATGGGGAAGCGAAAAATTTGGGATCAATTTACAAGTATCCTTAAAGATTTAGTAGCTGTATGAAAAAGAGCTGTAACAAATTACAGGGGTGTAGGGAAAGATGCTAGTGAGATTTCAAAATATTGGCTGATCTTTGTCAATATATAAATGAACGAGATGAGATGTGATAGTTTCACAATCTTATGTGGGACTAGAAATAACTGCTGGCTAAAGTCTTTTCAGGCAGAAGGCCAGACCTAGGCTGTTAAGTTAATCTAACACCATGACCTGCCAAGCCTTGATAGCTCTCCTCTCTCTGTTAATATCAGTTATTTAGCTGAATCACTCAGCTAGATATAATCTTTATAGGCTCCTTTCCAGTGCCAGATATCAATTCCAAACCCTGTACAAATCAGGAGGCTGTTGGCAGCCTCCCAGAAAAGCTACATATTTGCAACATGATGCCTGGAACAGTGTTTTGGAGTTATTGCCAGTTTAATAAACAGTTAGTTATTAAAGCATAACATTAAAGAATTAATGTTAACACTAAACAATGTAATTCTGCATTCTTTTTGGAAAATCTTTTCTCGAACTGCAAATATAAGTGTTTTCTTTTTCTTTTAAAGGACTTTTTACTATTAAAATAGCCCTATGTCACTTTTTGATATTCTGAGCCCACAGATCTACTGTAAGAGGACTGCCTTGCCTCACCCAACATCATCCCAGAGCCTCAAAAGGCAATGGAGGACTGAGGTAAAGGTTGATTGTTTTGATTGTTTAACGCTCCTAGTTCCCCCCCCCCACACACACACACACTTTTTGTGAGTTCAGATTGTAATGTTCTTTTTTAGTGTGTGCATTGTTGAATATTGTTTTATTTTAGGATGGGGATGGGGGGGTCAAGAAGGAGAATAATCTTGTATTTTACTGATTTGCTATGTTAATTGCCATACATTTTTCATTGTTAATTGTTATGTATTTTTGCTGCTGTTGATTTGCTATGTATTTTTTGTTATTTACTGACATTGTTAATTGTTTTTTTATTTTATTTTTATTGTTTAATATATTGCTATGTTACAATTGTTTTTTTATTTCATTTGTATTGCCATTGCTTTGTATTTCCCTCTGTTGTAAGCCGCCTGGATTCCCAGTGATTGGGCGGCATTTATTTTATTTTAATAATTAATAATAAAATAAATATTTTAATTGTATTTGTATTTTATATGTTGTACCCCACCCTGATTGCTCACCCAGAGGGGCGGGATATAAATATTAATAATAATAATAATAATAATAATAATAATCAGTAACTACTGGTAGCTCTCTATTAGAAAGATGTAACTCAGTCCTAAACCTCTGTTCCTTAACCAATTTACTCTAAATATAATATATAAACATTGAAGAGAAAAATAAAGAAGGGTCCATACAATGTTTATGCTCAATATTTTAAAAGTATCTCTGTCTAATCACCATTTAATTTTAAAGTGAACCACAGGCAATTCACCTTAATGATGCAGGTTCACAGCCTAGATCAAGTGCAAAAAACACATTCTTTCAAAAGTTTCCTGCTTAGAGGTCTGGGTTTTTTCCCCCCAACAGAGCAAGGATGTCAATCAGGCAGCCCTCCAGATGTTGCTGGACTGTAACCTCTAATATGTTTTCCCACTGGCCATGTGAGGTAGTTCCTAGATTTCAGTACAACAACACCTGCAAAGCTGCATGATTCCCACCCCCACAATAAGAGAAACAAATTTTGAGCAACAAAGTATAAGTGAAAGTCCTATAGATATGTATGTCACAATTCCATTACAAAGTGTGTAATCTTGCAGTTCACAGTGTAACGACAGACAACAGAAGCACACAAGAATCTATCTTGTAGCTTCAGCAGAAAAAGTAGAAAGAGAACTGTGACAGGACAGAGGTGAACCAAAATAAAAAATAAAAATAAAAACTGGTTTAGAAAATCAAGTCCAGAAACACAGGTATTTGTTAATCCATGATCCAATTGCAAAAAGAAAGCTGGCTTCTGTCAGTAGACAAGAATGATTCAACCTGTTTTTGATGTTCTGTGTGTAGCTTAGCTAGCACAGCATAAATTGAATGAGCTGGAAGTCCTCATAACCCATGAACTTCTTAAATGCGCTTTAAATCAAGCAACATTTATAAGCATAAGCACTTCACCTAACACAGTGGTTCTCAAGCTTTGGCCAGATGTTTTAGATTTTACCTCCCAGAATCGTCACCCAGCATGGCCGTGGCCATTTTGTGAACTGGAGTCCAAAATGTTTAGAGGGAAAAAGTTTGAGAACTACTGATTTAAAATTACATGGTGGTTATACAAGTCAACTAAATAGTATTTGTAAACTGTTCTAAAGTAGAGGAATACAAATATTTTTCTTAGCCATCTTCTTTTGGAGACAAGGCAAGCCCAAGTAATCATTTATGAAGTGGTGAGTGTCGCCAATATAGTTTAAGACTTTCCTAAATTATTTTAATGACGAAACCTTTGTCCAGTGTTCCCTCTGATATGAAGCAAAAATAGAGGGAAGGGAAACTAATCACTAAAAACCAATGGTTCTAAAAATATTCCCTCATCTAACACATACAAATATATTTGTGCCCAGTGAAGACTATGAAAAAACTCATTATTAAAGCCATTACCACATAAATGTAGGTCCATACTGCTACCAATCAAAAAGGCAGCAGACTAGCAAGCTGACAAGAAAGACAGTCAGGCAATCAAGGGGAACAGGACTGTAGGCTGTTAAGCTCCAACATTAAGAAGGAATATTTTAGTGTTGATCTCAGAGGACAGTCCCGAGGAGCCCTGGTGGAACATTGATTAAATGTCTGTACAGCAGGTTGTGGGCTCATGGTCAACTCAGTCTTGCATCTTTCTGAAGTTGCTAAAATGAGAAGAAGCTAACCTACTCTCTTGGGGGAGGGTGTTTCATAGTTAGGAAGCAGCCACCAAGAATGCCCTCCCATGTTCTCACTTGCTGTGCATGGAATGGATCCCCAAAGATTTCAGTGTTCAGACATGTTAATGTAACACCTCTCAGAGCAGTTCCACTCACCAACAGCATTTCATACATGAAAAATGCCAGTCTGTCACATGTATTAGCATTTCATGAGTTGTTTGACCCCAACACATAGCTACTAAAGGATTTTGGTATGCCTTCTGTACTGCTAACCTACTCTCATAGAGCTTTTGTAGTCTTCAAGCATCATCATTTCCCTTTTCTTTTCTAGTCAGTATTGTGACAAAGGAATTCCAGGAATGACAAAATCATTTTAAAATAAGAAATTTTAAAAAGGTATACACCTTGGCATTTATTTCTATTCCTGAATGTAGATTATCTAGCTTAAGGCTACGATAGTTTAACAATACATTGGTTTAAATCCACATCCCTGATCCATACCACACAGGTGACTGTAGTAAAGTGGGTATAAATTTCTCATTTTCTGTGAGTATGTGCCTTTAAACTTCCTGTTGTCTTATGGCAATTCATGAATTTCATAGGGTTTTGTTGGTGAAAGAATACTCATTGATTATGCCAGTTCATTCCTTTGATATATAGCCTACAGCGCCTGGTATTCATTGGTAGTCTCCCATCTAAGTACTACTCAGGGCTGACCCTGCTTAGCTTCCAGGATCATGCAGGATCTAGTTAGTGCCTTTAGGGTGTTTGGACCCCACTCTCATTTCCTACAAATTATATTTAAAAATGCCTCTACAGTACTTTTGTTTTTCCAAAAAATTTTCTCCGCCCACACCCAAAGATTTTTTATAACTGAACTGAATTGTCCAGATGTTTTTTCTGGGTTTTGGAAAATGAAACCCAACATAAAAGAGGTCAAATATGCCAAAATTGCCCTCCACAGCCATTATAGGGCACACAAATATGCTCCCTATGAAGATATTGTAAGCCATATACATTTCACAGACTGCACTCTATCCAACCATACTTTAAATTCCTGCATGAAGCTGAAGTATTTGTTACACACCGGAGAGACATCTTCAAGCACAGGACAAAAGGGAGGGCAATAACTTGGAGACAGAATTTAAATACATACCTGATTACTGATAGCATAGCTAAGAACTTTAAACCATTCAGTAATAGAAATGTCATTATCCGACTGAATTAACAGTTCAGTTCCTTGTCGTGTTTTTACCTTGAAAATAAAACAAATCACTGTTAGAATTAATATACATACACTCAGTGCTTCCCATTATACCTCAATCCCCAAATATACCACAATATTAAATAGTGGAATCTTATAGCATCTTTGAGACTGAAGGAAAGAAGCTTGCTGCATAAGCTTTGAAGACTAGGTCTACTTCCGATGCATCCTATGAAGTACTGTACAGCCAATCTACAAACACTTACTCTACAAAACTCTCTCTTTCCGTTAGCCTCAATGGTGCTACAAATTGCTTTATCTATCTATTCTAAAATACTGACTTGTTTTTGCCTCTATTTTTGCATATATTTTACATCAATAAGAACGAAAATGAATTGTTATTGTTTATTTGTTAACTCTTTAACTCTGTAGTCAAGCTAGCAGTCAAAATAAAGTATGGTAAAAGGGGAAACAGTTACCTCAATCACATTTTTCTTGCTAGATTTCTCCTTTGAAGCCCAGTCAATAAATGCACCTCTCAGATCCACTGTGAACTCCGGCTTAGATTGATTGACCCCAAACTTCTAGGGAAAAAAGAGACGCATTGGTGACTTCTTTTTTAGAGATTTGTATAACTGAGCCTCTGTTTATCAGATCACCATAAGGCAGTGTAATCCCCCTGCAAATGCACAGAGGCCAGAATCCTATTAGTATACTACACTGGCGTAAGGATGCAACAGAAAGACAAAGGCCATGGGGACAACAGCTGTGAAGATGAAGAAAAAGACTGTTCAGAGCCAGTAGGAATTTGGTTGGAATCCTATTGCTCAGTCCCAACTAGAGTAGACCCAAATGATTAATCATTTAATGGTGAGTCAGCATACTGGTAAATCTAGCTGAGAAAAATACTGTCTTCTAGTGAGGACTAACAACAAATTTAAGACTTTGGTCCAAAACACACTGCCCTTGCTCAGTGCTAGGGAGTCCTGGGAATTGTGGTTTATTGTGGCTAAATGTCTCACAGACCTACAGTTCCCAGAATCCCCTAGCAGTAAGCCAAGACAGTTAATGTGGTCTCAAATGTGTGTCTTGGACCCTTGTTTAACTTTGCTCACCACTACGGCATGACTCCTCAAAAAGTGAAACTACTGGTGTAGCACACCAACAGGACTTCAGCCAGAATCTAACTGCAGCATATTGTCACTATCTAAAAAAAATATTTTGGTACCACAATTTCAGGATTTACTGTTTAAACACACTGTTTTCTTCATCTCCTCATCTCATACCCTTTTTTTCTTTTCTAGGTTGCATGGTCTCTGCCAAGAGCCAGAATAGTGTTTGACTACCATTCTGGAAGCGAAAGGTTCAAATCTTCACTCAGTCATGGAAACTCACTGGGTGAACTTGGGCAAGCCACTCTCTTTCAGAGGAAGGCCATGGTAAGCCTCCTCTATTTAGACTTTGACAAAAAAACCTAGAACAAGGTGGCCCCATATCAGTGTTAACCTGACAGTACATAACATCAACAACAAATGGATTTTGTCACACTCAACAATCCAGGAAACTCTGGGGCAAAGCAGTGTTTTTTTACAGCTTTTTTTATGGCGGCTTCGGGATGCCTTAGGCGGCCTCAGAGATGCTTCTGACCACTCTAGGGGCACGCATCATCTGCAAGCCATGCCCCCAAAGCAGCTGAAAGCCACTCCTTTTGGCCTGTTTGTTTCAGGTCGCAGAGGTGAAAATAGGGTACTGTTAGAAAATATCCAATTGTTAACCACTTTCCTTCTTGAATTGTGTGGGAATGGATGGAGGAAGAGAACAGAGACTGCATGCACAGAACATATGTTAATTTGCTGACAACAGAAGAAAAACAGATCTGTGACCCCCACTTCTTGGAAGATGAACTGAAGCACCTTGACCATGCTAATGGTTACTCCAGCGCAGACATCAGAACAGCTGCCAGGCCCAGAAAAACCCAGAGGAGGGAAGACAACCACCCAAAGGAAAAGTATTTTTACCATACATCAAAGGAGTTAGAATAGGGAAACTGGTGAGGAAACACAACCTCCAAACCGACCAAGAAAATCCAGCAAATGCTTCGCACAGCCAAGGACAAGAGAGACCTTCTCACAGCCACAGGAGTTTACCGCATAACCATGCAGCTGTGGACAAGTCTACATAGGGACCACCAAACACAGTGTGCAAACAAGAATCAAGGAACATGGGAGACACTGCAGACTGAGTCAGCCGAAAAAATCAGCAGTAGCAGAACATGTTATAAACCATCCTGGGCATAAAATACAGTTTGAAAACACTGAAATTATGGACCATGCCAACAACTATCATGTCAGAATGCACAGGGAAGCCACTGAAATCCACAAACACCTGGACAACTTCAACAGGAAAGAAGAAACCCTGAAAGTCAACAAAGTTTGGCTACCAGTCCTGAAAAACAGCTAAATTAAGACTTAGCAAATGCAAATGAGAAACCACCCTGGGTCAGGAGTTTCCCAGCAGACAATGAACACTAATCAAGCAGACACTGATCCTCTTTGCATATCCTCATACCCTGAGGTCTGCCATTAGCAACAAAGCAATACACAGTTCAACATACAAATCACTCCTCCCTACCCAGGGTCACAAAGTGTGTGTGTGTGTATATATATATATATATATATATACACACACACCCAACTCTTTTCCAGGCCAGCATTCTCTGAAGATCCCAGCCACAGAGCTGGCAAAAGGAATAAACTCTTCTAGAACATGGCCATATACCCAGAAAAACCCACAAAAATCTATGGATGCTGGCCATGATCAAGTATGAGAGTCTGCAGCTATCTCTCTTCTTTAAAAGGTATAAGCTATATGGTTCATTTTTCTCCAAAACCCAAGCAAAAATCAATCAGTAAAGCACTGATGGGCATCTAACATAAATTTTAGTAGAGTGTAATATAATTAGTGAAGTCCTGCATATGGCAAATGAAGCTGCACAGAGCCATCTTGTTTGTCTGCAACTCTTTAAAAAAATCCAGCAACCTTGCTCTAACAGTGCTAGTCAGGACAAGGGCACTGGATGCTAGTTTAAATGTGCCAGAAGCTAATTATAATATTTTTTCAAATTTGTCCATTATTTAGACATGTTTTACAACACACACGCTTATTGTGGGACTCACATTTCAATGGAGAATACGGGAGCTGTCATCCTTCGACAAGGGATCTATTTTTGATTTGTTTTAACCATCCCTGGGGAATCTGGACGGTTCTGATGACTCAAGGAAATTCATTAAGCCCATTATTGAGCTTGTTCAGCTTGAAGACTCACTTCCTAGGTATGCTATGCTTGTGAGCCAGTTCACATAAAAGAATAGTTCCTCCATATGATGCATAATGTCTGTAAAACCAGCTGCTTATAATGGGACAGCTGTAGTAATTTCCACAGTTACAGCTGCATTTTAACCTACTATAATCATTTTTTCAATATTACTATTTGCTAATCCTACTCCAGGTGGTTTCTCCACAAAGCTATTACTAGTAGTTTCCGCAATAATATAATGCATTCTTTTGAAAAGATGATAATCTTCAAGTACTTACCCAACTAGTCCCACTTCCTTGAGTCTTGGTAAACAACAGTGAAGAACCCTGCAATACTGCCCATGATGACATCCAATTCTTTCTGTGGAAGAAGGAGAGATCTGTAAATAACCAAGTCCTGAGATCAACCAATACTGCTTTACAAACTATCCTTTGTATTACTGTGCTTCCAAGAATACCTACTGGCAATGAAATGTTAATCTGATCATCTCACACCATATGACCATGAATGTTGGGTATAAACAATGCTAAATAATAAACTAACACATTGTAATAGCTCATAGTTATAGAACATTACCAACTTCTATTTAAAATGTTCTGTCAGCAAGTACATTCTAACCCACAGACTTCTTTAATGTCAATACTATTGCAAACATAGGAGAAAAAATCGAGTTAAGAGGAATAAATACTGGTAGGAGTTAGGAACTTAAAACTCTTCTAATCATATTCCCTAAAATGATTTAAAATAATGACCAAGTGCATAATTTCTACTGAAATCAACCGATGACACAGATGAACTGACAAGAATGCTTATAACTCTTTAACACATTGTTGACAGCTTGAAGCTTATACAAAACTTAAATAACAGCCACTATTTACCTAAATTCATACCAAATATTCAGAATTTATCCTGAAATAAAGATTGGTTAAGCCTGGATCCTAGATAGCTGCCCCAACTAGAGCTGACCTATTGAATCAACAGAGTTTCCTTAAGTGTTGGCTCATCATTCAAACAAGCAATTGAAAGGATTTACTCTAGTTGTGAGTACCAATAGGACTGAGGCCTAAATTTACATCAATTTTTACCTAAGGCATTTAAAAAATAAAACCCCTGAAGAGTAGACTCAACAAGCGGAAATGTTATAACAATACTTGCCGAACTTTCTTCCCATTTTCTGTAATTTTTGTCACATTTAATAATCCATACTTCTCTTGATCCTGAAGGAGGAAAGAATGAAGAACTTCATTAAAGAAGAAACACCTAGTTTCCTTACAATAAGAAATAATCTTTTTCCCACTACAAATATGTTCAAGAAGAGATCAATGGAACTTGAACTACAGGGATTTGGATCCAGAACCAAAAGTTCCATCTTATATATATATTACTATTATTCAGCTCTGCTAAGCAATTTAGATTTTAATGTGGTTCTTTTTAAATAACAAAAAGCCCACTGAAACCTTCCTTCAATATTATCTTATCCCTTTAAGATAATATTGAAAATCCTTAAAGATCTGGAAGCAAAAAAATGGACTTTTTTTCTGAAGAAAACTGCCTTAATTTTCTAAGAAAGGCAAACATTTAACAAGGAGCAAATAATACAACTTTCTTCTTTCCTCAGAGTGATTTATTCTAAGAAGCTTTCCAGTTGAACAGAGCTGGAGATGTGACCAGTTCCTGTGTAGCCTGCAAGTTTCAGAAAACATGCATCTTCTAATTACAGTGCGCCTGCATCATACGCAGCTTCCAGCATTCGCTGAAAGCTGCACGCCAAAGAGGCAATGGCATGTGCACCTGTGGTGTGTGCACTGTGCCACATCGCGGGCACAAGCCCCATTGTTTTCAATGGGGCTCCACCATACACAATATTTCCCTTACATGGGGGAGGGGGGTCTGGAACGGATCCCCCGCGTAAGGGCAAGGTGCACTGTACTAATCTAAATGCATTGCAGATAGTTAAATTGAGAGGCTTACATCTCAACCAGAAAATTTCACAATGAGAAGGTAACATACATAAATGCCTTCACTACATTAATAACAGATTGTCTCAATATGGTTGCTATTATACAAAAACACAAACTTTATACTGACTGTGGCTTGATGCTTTGGTGAAGAAGGAGAGGAATCATTTTCAGAAAAAGTGGTCTTTGAAGCAACTTGAGAATCCTATAAAATAAGATGTATTGAAATAATTACATCATATAAATAAATAAAAATACTCCTCAAGATTCACTTTATTTCACGAAAATGATTGAAAATGATTGCTCAGTACAAAAAGAGTGGAATAACAACCAAGTACAAATTAAACTAACAGTGACAATTCAACACCAATTTGCTTGTACAGTTTTTCCTTGCATAGGACAGCTATAGATAGCTACTAATAATTAAATATTGTGTATAAATAAATCATGCTTCAGATACTAACTTGCTCCTGGGATGTTGGAAACAAATATGCAGGGTTGGGCAAGAGAAGTTCAGAAGAATTAGTTGGCAACTGTAAAAATATAAACATTATTTTAATATATCATTCCTGTTTCATACACTAATTTATCTTACAATGTCCAAAAAGAAAATGGTTTGCATAATTTCAGATGAGAGTCAAGCTCTCTTAATTAAACATAAATTGTGTCTTCCATCATCCCCATACACTTTAATAACCTGCTCTCAAAGCATCACGGATGCTGGAAATAAATCAGAAGCCAGCACTTTTTTTTCTCCAGGCAACTGATGATTATTTTTAAAAAGCAGAGTACTATTTGAGTAGTAATTGCAAAGACAAAAATGAGCACTTAGTGGAGTGCAGATGATGCATGCCCCCAATGCAGTTGGAAGCTGTTCTGAGGCTGCCTAAGGCAGCTCAAAGCTGCAGGCAAAAAGGAGTGGTGAAAATCTCCTCCTTGTTGGTGACTTGTTTGGGACTACGGTAGCAACATGCTCCAGTCAACATGTTCCCCAGCCAATCACGGTCCTATCACAGGTGGCACGGCCAGAAGTCACTCGTTCATGCCTGTATGCTTCACCTCTTAAAGAATTGCTCACTTTAAAAAAAAAACAAAAAACCATCCTCTTACCTTAAATGTGCTGAGATATACACACACACACATACATACTGTTAATTATTACTCCCACTTCTTTTTCTGATGCTTTTAGATTATTTGGTATTGTTTTAGATCTTGATCTTGCATATGCTGGTTTAAGTCATTTTAAAATCTAGCAGTGGCATATATATATTTTCAAATCAGTGCAGTCACCCCCCTCCAATGAAAACAGAAATTCGCCAGTATTCAAGCCCTTTGGCTGGAATGGCAGCGCATGCCCCATTTTGTTCTCCGCCATTTGTCACCCTCGAATGGGCAAGGGACGCAGACTCCAAGTCCATGAGAACAGAGGGGTGACTGATTGTAGATGCTATTTTGGGTACAATCCTCCTATAGCAACTACTGACTTCTGGAACAGGGGGAGTAAAGAAGCTGCACTTAAATACATAATCAGCTTTCCCCCATTCCAAATTATCACAAATCCAGCACAGAGGTAGGGGAAGGTGTATTTCTCTCCCATTTCAGATATTCCCTCAACTTTATAGCCACCTTTACTTTCATGAAAATTAAAACCTTCCACTGATTTTTCCTAGAAAAATCAAATACAATTTGCCATAATGTACTCTAGTAAAAGCAATTTAAAACATTATAATTCAGAAGCACAACATTAAGTAAATCATATTATTTTCAATGAGTTTGTAGAATACGTTAATAACACTAAGACATAGTGGCATACCCTCCAACATTTAATAGATGAAAACTGTGACACATGTGGCCTAGCATCAAAAGAGTGTGGTCAAGAGAGCAAAAGTTATCAATGAGAAAAAAGCTAGGATAGGCTGCAGCATTTTGCTTTTGCCTATGTCTACTGGGAAAGACAAGACTACGCTCCCTTCCCTTGCTGGAGTGCAAGCTGTCTTTACACTCTGAACTCAGCAATTGAAGTTAGTGGATGACTAATTAAAAAAAACAGATGAAAATGGGATTAATCAAGGCTGTCTTTGTCAAACCAAGGCAGTTGGAGGGTATGCTAGGGCCAAAATTTTATACCCACTTATCTGTACTCAATGAAATGTACAGGACCTACTTGTAAGCAGACATGTGCAGAATATACTACATGTCACTTACAAGGACTAGCAACGAGCTAATAGTTTGGTACCAGGTATCTTGTATTTCTAGTGCATGCTAGTTTTCAAAAGACACACAAAACCACATATAAGGCAACAGAAAGGCATCTTTAAAATATTCCTACCTTTTCATTTGTGTCTAACACAATTGAGCTGTGCCTCCATTTTGTCAAAACTATTGGTTCCTGTAACCTCCTGTCCAGGCTCCTACTTTTAATTATCTCCCTTTGTTGCTGTGGTGAAGCATTATACTAAAAGAGATTAGAAAAAGAAAATGAAAAACACACACTATAGATGTACTCAAACCTGTGCTGGCAACAAAACCAAATATGCATAATACACTCTACATGTGAAACTAGATGTAAATAGTCTACATTTTCTCCCACTCCTTCACCTATTTTTCTTTTCAGAAGTGTTGCAAAATGTTTCTACAGTGGAGAAAAATGTAAGGGCTTCCCCCCCCCTCCCCGGATTGTACCAGAATCTGAGAAGCTACTGTAACCTATTCCTAACAGAACAATTGAAAGTCTAGTGACCTTGAGCATGATTCCACCATTTTTAGCTTTTTAGCTTTAACATTATTTTATCAACTGACCACAAGAGCTCCGAGTAGAATCTTGGAGATGGAAATGACCTGAATAAAGTACAGCAAACTCTCACAAAACCAACTAAACTTAGAAAGCCATGGCCATTCTCCTATAAAACTCGTTGTCTCTCAGGTTACCATGTAACAGCATGATTAGGCAACAATAGCATATACAATGAAGGTTAAAGGAGAACTAGACTGAAAGCAATGCCAAGGTATGCAAGGGCTGGAATGCAGGTCAGGAACATATTAATGTCCCATCCCATATAGATCCTATTCAAGTCCCTATATCCCTACATTTTATTTTAAAGGGAGCAAGTTTATAGCATCCATAAATGAACGGATGATTTTGAAAATGTGATGGTAAAAACAACTGAAAGAAAGCAGGAAAAATCATAATTTATTTTTTCAACTCTTGCAATTACTATGTCAACATACATAGTCCTGACAAGCTCCTACATTAGAAGGGAATGATCCAGACCAAAACAAAAGTGCATCACATCCTGCAAGAAGTACATGAAATAGAAGGCTCTGATCTAAATCTCACCTCAGCTATACATTCACTAGGTGGCCTCAGCATGCCACCATCTCTGTCTCCATCTACATTTTATAACATGGAAATAATAAAACTCTTTATTTTACAGGGTTGTTGTAAAGGGAACTGAGCTAGAAAAGCCCTATATAATGCTATGTCTGATATAAACGGGCAGCTCAATATTACTACTCTTAGTTTGTCAGTTATTAAAGGATTTGTTTACAAGGTAGGAATAACCATATGTCTCTATGGATTCAAAACAGGCTGATCTAGGTAATAACATTATGTGAATTAATATAAGCCAGGCAATTACACTCACACTGCTATCCATGTCATCAGAATGTTTTGGGCAAAGCAGTTAACCAAAGATTCCTATCCTAGGAACTATGGATAAGTTTCAGGGTATTCATTAACTGTGTACAAAATATTTTTTTTCTTTGATTTCCTTCCTGTTACTTTGAATTGTTCCTATCACAGTGAACTGTAAGGCTAAAAATGAATCTTACTGTAATTTCTTCACCACAAATTAGTCTATCTAACAGAAATTAATTTCCAATGAAATCAATCCTATGCAACTTTTCCCCTATGTTTTTATGTGCATTTTTCTGGGAAAGGGTCCATGGTTTTCACAAAAAAGATAACTGGAGTGAGGAAAGGAAGGCATGCAGAGCAAAATCAGCATATAAGCAAACATGTATACACACAATTGTTACTGAATGGCTGTTTCCAAGAAGCTATGAGTAGACAAGATGTAGAAATGGAACTTATTTTATGAAGCTATGTGCTATTTTGTCATTTGTAAGTAGGTGAGTAAGAAATATGGACCCTGTTCTTAACCAAAATCAAGAAACAGCACGTTTCAAATAATACTACCTGAAACACATTATTTGTAGGGTTACTGACGCATGATGTTATTTTTGCAAAACATTGTAGGATTTGGCAGCATTGTTCCTTTTTTGTGTGTGTGTCATGAATCACATTTACTTGTTACTTCCAAACACTGTTTTTTCAGATATCTTTGGGGAATATTTTTTATTTTAAATGTATTTTGTTATCGTGGTGGAAACACTGCAGAAGGTAGACTGAATGTGAATCTGCGATACACACAGAAGAAGCCTTCTGGCCAAGCAGTGCTCAAATGGCTACAGGTAGAAGAGAATTACAATTGTAGTGAAGTCACATCAGGCCTTATTACCATTTGGTCCAAGCAATTTATATACTGTATATAGTGGACTAACAAGATCTTTGCCACTCAAAACTTTTGGAATACCGTTTTATCAAGATGAAAGAATTGCTTCTACAAGAAGTTTTACTAGTGTTGTGAGAAATAAAAGCCTGGATGCAACTGCTAGTCTCAACTAGAGCAGACACAATTAATTAATGGGAACTTGAATCAACATATACACTATAGTTAGGACTAACAACTGGATTTAGACCAGAACTGCAACTGAGAGATTATATACAACTTAAAATGCAAACATTTTAGCCCAGCTCCAGTAGGTTACTGTCCACCATCACAAATCATCACCACCTCCCTCTGTGGCAAAACTCAAGTCCCTATTTAAACCATTTTTCCTCCAGATTGTTCCAAATGTACAGTTCCTCTATCACAGTGATACCATTAGATTTGAAATACTTCATTGTACTTACTTCTACTCAAAATAATAGAAACAATAATAAACAGCTGTTCCAACATTTCTACGAAACTGCATTAAGATTTTACTATCTCTTTATCACCCACACCTACTTCAAACTCTAATGGTGGCTAAAACCAATATAACACCAGAATTCATTGTAGGAGCTGTCCAAACTTTTGAGCAAACTTTGCTACTGAAAAATCAGGAAAAAAAGTTATTAACGTTTGCTTATAAACTACCATACGTGGGAAATTGATGACAACCCTAGTATATGTGCCACACTTGCAGTTCTCTCCCTCTCTCCAATTTGAGGGATAGTATTAACTGTTCCACTGTATCCTGATAAAAACTAAAACCAGCAGTTGATTGTTTGTTCAGTGACTTTCTGTCTGAGGTGAGGAAACGGGGAGAAGGTTGCTCCTTCTTCTCCAGGCCTGTTTTGTCTACAATAAGGCAAAAGGATGAGATAGAGGAGAGAACAAATGCTTAGATAATATGTATTGGAGCTTCATGTGTCACAGGTTGGTTCTAGTGCCTCATGAATTTTAAAGTTTCTGAAAACAAGCAGTAAATCCAAGAAACTGCTACCATTAGAGATGTAGGAATAAGCTTCAGAAAAATGACATTAATTCCAATTTGTCAATAGGAAAAAATCAAGCTCTTTATCAGTTTTATAGTCTGACATTTTCCAAAGCAAGTCAATCCCTATACTACTTGAATATCTTTACTTCTGCACTAGTTACATACCATCAAGTGACAACATTTCATGACAATGCAAGAGAGCTCTGCATGAAGACCTTTGTTATCAGAAGCTAAAAAACTATTAACTGAGGTTGACTCTCCCATGTAACATCCAAATTTTTAGCCAAACATAGGTAGCCTCCAAAGTAAAAGCTCCAATGGTACAAACATTTCTTTCAAAAACTCATAATCTGTGGTCTGGACAGAATCAAAACCAAAAAATCAAAATCAAGAAGTGACATAAGGTGGTCAAGAAGAGTTAAATACCATGTTTACATTCTGAAAGCCCTAGATCGGTGCTTCTCAATCTATCTGAAGTGGGAAACCTACATGGTTTTTCTTTTTGAATGTGCCACCGACCAGCACTATATTTGTGTGTCCATTGTCTACAGCTGTTTCTTTCTTTCCTGGAAACTTGCTACACACCAGTAGACAAAAGCTGGTGGTCCAGTCCCAGTCCATGGACTATCAGTGTGAGTAGCACTGCTCTAGAAAATGGCCTCAATGGGTGTAATTTAGTTTCTTTTCTGAAAATATGCAAAATTATTCCAGGGAAAGCATGTGAGAAATCCAACCTATGCTACTTATGGAGCATTTAAGAAATGGGATGAATAACAATATTAGAATGGTCAAGCAATTTTGCAAAACTGATGACTTTACTCTCTTTCCTTCAAATCAGGTATTAAGTAAAATGGCTTACTAACAGGCCAGAAAACTATACTTTTCATGTTACAAAGTTACAAGTATGGGGTCATCTCAGAAATGCATCATAGTCTTATCCTCAATCATGTGCAGCAAACACACACACACACACACACACACACAATGATCCTCCTTAAAAATATATTTGTTTTGCTATTAAAGGTTTGAAGACTTTTAACTTCACATATCATAATTTGGACCTTGATTTGGAAGGAGCTCCATATTCTTGTCCTGTCTTTCTCAAATATTTCCAGCTTTGCTTCATATTTCAGATACCTCACTCATGTATATTTCCTAAGACAGATCAATATGCTTTAAATCAATCCCCAGGCATCCTAAAGAGTTTTTTCTATGATCCTAAAGATTTTCTTCTGAACACTGTTCCATGTACTGGTGGTAGATTTCAAAGATGTAGCCATATTAGTTTGGAAAATCAGTATGCAAAAGGATATTGTAGCAAGTTTGAGACTGAGAAAGAAAGAAGATAGTAGCATGAGTTTTCATAGACTTGAGCTTATTTCCTTGGATGCAAGGAGTAGAGGAAGTAGGCTCAGGTCTACAAAAGCTCATGCTACCAACTTCTCTCTTTCAGTTAGTCTCAAAGGTGCTAAAAGATCCCTTTGCCCTGTACTGGCATTATGGATATATGAATATATGTATCAGGAAGTATTACAAAGAGAGAATAAGAATCCCAGAGCTACCTCCAGATCTCTTAAATACAATTAACACAGAGCTACCTCTAGGAATATGTAAGTACACTGGGCCCCTTTTACCTACTGAGGTTTGGTTCCAGGACCCACCATGGATACCAAAATCAACAGATGCTCAAGTTCCATTATATACACCAGCATACTAAAATAGTGTTAAAATATATAATGGATATAAAATGAATTGTTAAAATATATATATTTTCAAGCCATGGATGGTTAAATCCATGATGTAGAATCCGTGGATATGGAGAGCTGACAGTACAGGATGCAAATAAGCATATCAATAAGCACAGAGATAATGCCTATATTTTAAGATTATGCCTTCAACTTCTTCCTGTATGGGACACCAAATGACCATATTCTTTGCCTATTTAAGATTTTTTAGCTTTGCTAAAAAGTAGCTGTTTAAGAATACAAGACCTAAATTCAAAGTACCAAAGGATTATCTGTCATTTCTCCCTTTCTTTCAACAAACACATTACAATGCCAAGTGCAGTTTTAACAGACAATGGGCTTGTTGTTATAAGCATGAGTGCAGCAAGCCTTGGGCTTCCTACATTCCTATCTTCTTCCCCCCACATTCACACACAAATAAAAGAGATTAGAAAATATAAATGAAGCTGAAACAAAAGGTTGCAGTGTCTGGCTGTCACACCTTTGCTGAAACGTACAAAGTTTGAGGGTTTTCTTCCTTAGACTGACCTTTGGTCAGACTTATATTAACAGCAGACTATACTGCAGGGTTTCCACAACCTACTGTATATACTCATGTATAAGTCTAGAAATTTAGGTCAAAGAATTGACCCCCCAAAACTGAGTCAACTTATCCATGGGTCAATGTAAGTACTGTATCTTAACTCTTACTTAAAGAAGGACCCATCGCCTGGTGAAAAGCAAGAATATAATCTGTCCTGGAAGCACTGATGCCCTTTATGCTCTCATCCATCCAGTCTTAAGAATAAGCACAAAGAATTAATGTCAGGTAGACTTTTGGAAGTTATTTGAAATTGTTTTGCTTTGCTTCATCCTTTAGATCCTTTCCTATATGCCCCTAAATTTTACCCTAGGCGTATCCACAGGTCATAGCAAAATCCATAATTTTGGCCCCAAAACCTGCCCTCGATTTATACATGAGGTCGACTTACAGTCAAGTATATAAGGTACTTTTTCAGCACCAGCTTGCAAAAGGGGTACAACTGAAGTATTTGCTGCAAACAGATACTGTAGCACCTTTGAGACTAGGGGAACAAAGAAGCTGGTACCATGAGCTTGTGTAGACTTCAGTCTGTTTCCATAGATGCAATATATTATTACTGTGTACTATTCTAAATTGAACACACCAATCTGCAGAATAAAATCTGATGGATAAAACTACAGTTTTAAACTACCCTCTCAGGTTCATCCCAGTACCTAAAATGCAGGTTTACTGCAAGCCACTGAGAATCTGACCTTGCAATAGTCAATGTAAATTACAATGCAAAGTCATCATAAACTACTTTTTCCTCAATTAAAGCTAAGATCTTCAACAGAGATGTAACTTATGTAATAGCTTCCTTTACCAAAAGTAGATTATCAGAAATATGCATTAAATATATTCTAGAAATAAATCATTTATTTTTGCATTGTGCAGCAAAACTCAACTCTTAAAGAGTTAGAAATACTGATGTGCTTTATTTTTATTACTCACTTTTGGCAATGACCATTCTGATCGAGATCCATCTGAATTGCAGTAGTATGGCCGACCTTGTTCATCTACATGTTTTATCCACTGTAAAAAACAAAAATGAATACAACATCAATACATATTTCAAGAACAATTAAGGCTCTAGAGCACTTAGTTCTTTCTTGTCTTCAGTTTGAGACTTTTTGGACATCAAGTTCTAAGGATCATCACTTCTTTACTCAAAAATATGATTATCTTGCATTTGAAAGTTGTATATATCATCTGGATTCTGTGTCACTGGGTGAACTTCTGAGAACTTGATTGCTGAGTTGCTTGGTGTACTTCGTTAGAATCCTTATAGTTCACCAATATTCACAGAGCAGAAGGGTTCTTCACAGATCAAGGCATAACTAATCATGTTAAATAATCCTGTATAAACATTATTACTTAAGAAAATGAAAAGTAGTTGTGGAATCAGTTCAAATTCACTCGGCCCAACATTATTTGATATCCTCACAAACAAAAAAGCATGATTAGAATGCAAAAAGTTGGCCACTAGTTTGCTAATGGACAGCTATCTACCTTTTGTCCTTATCTGCTAGAAGCCAAAAATATATTTCTAAGGGTGCATGGAGTTCATGTACAATACCAAGGACTTTACAAATATGCAACTGGTGCCAAGCTAGGATGCCGAGTTGTTCAGTGAAATTTGGGGGCAAAGTTTTTACACCATACCATGCAATTCATTTTATGAAAAGCAGCTATGATTTTAGATGTGCTGTTTTGCCCTTTTGTAAATGGCATGAATAATATAACACTGGCCACTTTTAACACTACCATTAACACACTGCAAGAAAATCTGGATGACAGTTCCCTTTTGATGGGGGAACAGTTTACTCTGAGATGAAGGTCCAACTACAGCTGCTGCTGTAGACAAGGCCATAATAAAACTTTCTGTGAAAAGGAAATGGGAAAGAATTCCCATCCCTCCTTCCCAAACAGTTATAGCCAAACTAGTACACTCAACTCAGATCTCACCAAGAACTATGCTAAAAAGGCAAGAATGAGTAATTAAAGGGACAGACTAATATCCTAAGAGTAATTTATGCAAGACCAACAAGTCAAGTTTATTAATTTTAATTTAAAAGTTTATTAAATTGGGATTTTCTCAGTCAGCGGGCAATTTCAGTTTGCCATTCCAGCACACACTGAAAACCGAATCATTAGGGATGTAACATTCCAAAGAAATATAAGAAAAGATACCCCGTTTTTCAAAAAGAAGAACCTACTATCAAAATACCCTGCTCACTGTCTTTTCTGTTCCTCTACTTTTGTAGAAAGAAAGAAAGGAAGGAAGGAAGGAAGGAAGGAAGGAAGGCAAGAGTTATGTCTCCTCAACTTGCTGAAAGGGTGCACACAGTGGAACAAGTTTCTGCTTTTTCTATATCCACTGCTAGGGAATAAGGTAGAAAATTAGGTCAATGCTAATCAAAAGACTTTCCAAAGAAACCTGTAATACAGAGCTCAGTCCCTACAGATTACACACTCACATTCTAAGAAATCCTAAAAACACTGAGCTCTCAGCTAAAAGAACTTTATTCTGGAGGTAGACTGTGCAGTCACTTCTTTCTTGTTCCTAGGAGGAGATGGGGAGAGAAGCAGCCTCACAAATTCTTCAAGAATTACACCATCAGTAGAACACAGGTCTGCCTTGTCTTGTTGTCAAAAGGCCTAGGCAACCAGGGAAGCTGTTATTTTCTAGGCTGATCTGATACCAGTTCATAGCCACCTGACAAGTTTTCAAAAAGTGTTTCTCAGGTTCCAATATTAAATTTTATAGCTGTAAGTGAATTAGCAAGACAGAGATCTTATTATTTCTTCCAGAGGAAATCCAGTACCTCCTTCAAACAACACATTTAGAATTACACTTATTAACAGTACTCCTGAAACATAGTCAGAGAAGACATTACCACTGATAGCTTTATTCACAATCTATTTATGAGAAAAATGATGAAAATGCAGCAGCTTGCCAAATCAGAAACTGAGCTGGCAGTACATAATTTAAAAAAAAAAAAAAGATTGGCTACCAGACATAGAAAACAACGAACATAGACAAGACTTCATAGATTTATTTTTTAAGAGAAACAGAATAGTCCTTGCAAAAGAATAGTAGCTAGAAATAAACAATAAATTAATAAATAAAAAGGAATGGGAAGAAGCTGGCAGGAATAAATTTTTTTTTCTACAACTAATGACATTTAAAAAATCACACCTATTTGAGTTCTTATGTTTCTACCAGCTTAAAAGATAGGTGATGAAGAAAAATGTGTACCTTTTCATTAGTATAGTCACTGGTATATAGCGTTTGGCCATGTTCGTCCAACTCTTCTGACCACCCTTTGGGAGGAGAACCATACTGACTATCTGAATGGCTGTTACAAGAACTGTGGGAGTTTTCTTGTGATGAAAATGTCTACAAATGGTCAAACACACAGAAGTATTGAGAAGTGGTATTAGTTCAAATTCCAGAAGGGGTCAGAACTTGTCTAGTAGTCAAAACCATCAACGAAGAATGAATTTGAATTTTACAGGAAAGAAATGGAAATAGAATCACTTTCAGAAGAAAACTGGCTGCTGAACAGCAAGCTTTCAAAATAGGCAAGATAAGATAAAACATCTAAATGTTTGTCTATTATGAAAGAGAATAATCTTTACTTAACTTACTTTATGGAGAAACATAAATCCTGTTGAAATCGACAGCAAAATTTGCTGGCTCTGTCAATTGAACTATACCATAAATAGCTCCAAGAACAAATGTGGATACAGAAAAGCACGTTCAGAGGACAAATCATGGACAAGAAAAGAATGACTAATTCTTACACATCCAGTCAAATCATTTCTGAAATTCCATGATGACAGACATTTTAATCTTTTTTTTTCTCAATAGGTGTTCTAGAACTTTGATTTCTGCATTTAATTTGTCCCTTATTTTCCAAAAAAAAAAAAAAAAACTTATGGAGGAAATTATTTGCCAACCTTGTCTCTAAAGCCTGATTAGCCCTAGTATTCCAGGAATTCAAAACTGCAATTCAGTGGAAACCCCAAAGATATCTTAAAATGGCATTACAACAGGGAGAAACAGTATTACTAAAGTTATAAAAAAGGATATATTTTAAGGACTATAGACTGAAAATAAGACATGAAAAGGAAACATAAAGCTGACAAAATAATTTGAATTAGCAAGTATGAAATACCATCCTATAATTTTACAGAATTCTGAAAGTAGACTTTTCAAATGTTTGAACGCAATAGATTAAAACAAAGTTGACTTGGAATCAAATGAATAAATCTTACATGGTTCTAATGTATGAAAGGAAACATATACCTAGCAAAGGTGAATGAACTGTTGATAAAAGACAGCTAAAATACTAAAATAAAGGGAAAATACAGAACATTTACCATTAATGGGTCTAAGTGTTCAGAGCACATCACATACAGTAATACTCTTAAGGCCTAAAATTCTGACTAATTAGTATTTGATTAATGCAATAAAGATGGACAACTCGCATCAATTCAAAGAAAAAGAATAAAGTCAAACAGCCACCAAATCCTAAAACTTTCTGAAAGGTATCCAGGTGCAGTCACATAAGCTAACTGCTACATAGTGGCTGTTCAAGTTTGATCACTTTTCAAGTTTGATCACTTTTCAAGTTTGATCACAGAGAACACTAAGTGCACAATCTGAACATCCCACACAACACAGCAATTGCTTTTCTTCCTACAACTATAGCAAATAATGCAACAGACATTACGTAAAAAGCTGGCTCTCAAAAAAAGTAAAAGGTAAAATGCTATGTTTGAAACAGGTTCTACACTAAAATTAAGTTTCAAGAAAGAACCAGGGTTCCTAAAATGAGCTGCACTTAATCCAACTATGCAAATTAGTAATAAGCAGTACAGCAGTCACTTTGTCAACAATTTAAAGCACAGAGGGACAACACATGGCCTGTGAGCCATATGGAAAACCCCTCCAGTCAGTTTTGTGTCCCACACATTCCCCTCATTTGATAGCACTGTCAAGTCATGTTGACAGTCAAGCAAAACAAAACAACCTATTTTGTTCTATTCTGGAAATGAAGGAAACCTTCTGCCCTTGCAACTGTAGGTGTAGGAGGGCATTCTGGCACCACCGAGAGCCACCAGATCTAGTACTGAATTTCAGATACAGCAGTAGTTTGGCCCTCAGTGACTTTGGGCAGGTTCACTGTAGCCCCCTGGCCCACAAAAGATGATTATCTGTGACTAAGAGCAATAGAATTCAATACACCATGATTCCTCAAGTTACTCTGTAGGGCAGAGTATTAATGTATTAATAAGCAACTAAGTATCCATTTTCAAGTCCAAGGTGGATATAAGTACCAATACAGAAGACCACTTCAGATTTCATGTGTTGGGATGCAGAAACTAATGCCATGCAAAATTAATGATGGTATCCACTGCACTGTAGTTGCTACTCCAAAGTTCCCTAGTATTGGAATTCTGAAAAATATAGTGGACCCTTGGTATCCAACACACACACATAATCCATAAATGCTCAAATCCACTAATCATAATGGCATACTGTAGTAAAATGGCATTCCTTATATAAAAGGCAAAGTCAAGGTTTGGGTTTGTTGTTGTTGTTGTTGTTGTTTTTGGAATTTATAAATATTTTAAAATATTTTCAAGCCGTAAATGGTTGAATCCGTGGATTACAAATCCGTGGATATGGAGGGCTGACTGTTTAATGCTTTTTGCTACTTACTTCCATAAGGTTCAGCGCTCCTGTTCTAGACAAACAAAGCTAGTTCAAAATCATACAGCCTTCAATGGAGCAGTAAATTAGGAAGTTTGTAATATTAGACTGCATACCCAAAATAATCAGTCTGTTGGCCTGGCACCTCTCTCACCACATAGTTAGAACTTGCATCAACTCTTTAAGTGATGGTGGGACCGGCTAGCTCAAAGAACTAGTTCAACAAGTCACGGGGGGGGGGGGGATTAACTGAAACCAAAGTTATTTCCATTGATTATGCATGCATAGAATTCGCTTGCACTCCCTAATTAGTATCAGTTAAACTTACCTCTTGATCTACTTGGTTCAGAGAGTCTCCTTTACTTATGCTTGGATCCCGAGTCAAACGTGGAGGTTTCCAGGTTCTTTCCTGTGTTCCTTTGTTGTAATAGTAGCAACGTCCTGTTGAGTCTTTATGGGTCTCCCACTCTCCATTAATTTGGATTGGAAGGTTTGTAGGTAAAGGTGGGAGTGCAGATTGAGATATTTTCAGTTCTTGCAAATTAGCGTACACTGGTGAATCTGGTCTTCCTTGGCTTGGTGGTGTTGTTGGCTATAACATAAGAAACACAATATTCATTGTTTGATATATTAAATCAATAAACAGAGAAACTCTGTTGGCATGATAAATGCAAAGCAACCTAATAATTCAGAAACAGATCAGTGTGAGGAGTTACATTTTATAAATGAATCATTTAATCTGTTAGGGATAGTGTCGTAGCCAATATAGCTGTAAATTTCAAAGTCTCTGCCAATTTTACTTTAGCATCAGAACTGAGTTCTGCTTTTGTGACATATTAAAAATCACTTTCATCTGGACATGATAAAACATTTATAGATGGAATGTCATTTCTTGATACCCTCACAAGTATGTAATGATTTTTTACCATATTTCAGAAACAGAATAAACTGTTAAGAAATGTAATCAAAAAATCTTTGGGCTGACTTCTCCAACAGTACAGCACTTGAAGTAGGTCTGCTTTGGGTTGGTCCACAAAACAGCTTGGCATTAAACACTGAAACTAATATGCCATCCCATTCAGCAGAATAAGCTTTTCTTGCCTTCTTGGTCCATGAATAATGCATGTTTTGTTGTATAAGTTAAAACAAAAAGACATAAAGGAATTTAAGTAGCATCTTCGGAACAGGGATTTTTTCTTCTTCCCAGTTAGGTCTCCCTATCTTCCCAGTCAAAAGTGCAACTAGATTCTTTTATGCTTTTTTGTGGTAATAATAACAACAATATTTATTTCTTATCCACCTCTCCCCATGAATCATGGTGGGGAGCAACAACAATTTAATATCAGTTAAAATGCATCTATTAAAATACACATCAATTTAAGATATATGTATATTAAAACAATCCACATTTAAAATTCATTATTTAAAATTTACATTTTAAAACAAACTCACATGGTTATCTCATTAATTGTTGTAGAAATGGGGCCAGAAACTCTTTTAAAGTTTTAAATTCATACTGGGTATCCAAACCACAGATCAAAATAACATTTGATCATACCTTGCCCTAAACTTAAAGGTTAGCTTCCAACCAGAATATCCCTCCCCCTACTAAGTAGGAAGTATAGACTTAACAAGTTCTCACTGATCTAAAAAGTCCATGCTAGCTGAAACTGACACAACTGGATTTAGGCTCATGTTTAAAAGCTGCAAATTCAAGGTCTCAGGAGTCACAAGATCAAGAGTTTTAAAAATGGGACAGAAACAAGTACTATACTTTTTCCAAATCCTCAGAAAACAATGGTAATTTTTCAATATTTTTCTCTGTGAGTTTCAGAGTTAGAACTATCTATATTCTACTTGCAATCCTGTCCTGGACTGGGACCCCTGTATCTGATATTTCATATTGATGGGGGGGGGGGGACAGGACGACCAAACTTCCATGTCACTTCTGAAAGACCTTCTTCCCCTTTCATGCCCCATATATAAAACAAGCATGGAGGACTTGACCACTACAGCAGTCCCATATCTCCAAGCCCCAATCCAAACCCTGTACACTAAAAACCACTCACACATGAAAAGGCATCCTACTTCATACCTTTCTCTGCTTTTGCCTGCTCTTGTCCTCCCTGCTGCTCAACAGATTTGGCCTTTGTTCTACTTTCTTCCTTCTAGCAGCTCAGTTCTTTTTACATGATTTACAGTTCCTCAGCATGATTTGTTCTCCATACTAAGCTAATGCAGTTCTGCTACAGAAAATGAACAGGCAACAGTGCTGACACACTTCTGCAAAGCTATCAGTAAATGTGAATACTAATTGTATTTTTGCCATCTGTCAATCAAAACAAGATATACCAAGGCAAGCCAAAAGCCAGAAATCAATACATAAATCTTTATTTGGAAAAAAAAAAAGTGACAACCAACAACTAGAGCCTGAAGTAAGAATTTTGCTACAACAGATCAGGGATCTGTGCATGGGACAATCCAAGTCTCAACTTCCTTGTATAACCATGGACCTTATCAGACGCCGGAAATTGGAAGTATAATCCAACGGCAATCCGAATGCAATCATGGGATTTCACATTATTGCGAATTAAAGTATCTCACGGACAAAAGGGAAGTCATTCCGAATGCAATCATGGGTTTTACGTTATTGCAAATTAAAGCATCTCACGCAATTTCAGGGCAGTCATTTTGGGGCAATGGGAAGTCATTCTGAACGCATTCTGAACACAATAGGAATTCACTTGAATTCGAATTGGCTCCATTCATAATAGAGAGAAATTCCTCCCGTCTGATAAGGTTCCATGATGCATTCCAACTGTTGTGGGCACGGTAGAAAATTAGCTCACGTGCACACATGCCCTTCAGATTTCAAGACTGTCCAGTCTTTTTCTGCATTCCAACAATAGTGTAAATGAGAATAAATAAGCAGAAAGCCCACCTCCACCTAACAAAATAGAGACACAAAATCTAATAACTAGTTGAAAGAAGCAAGCCCTACATCTTGGATATTCTACAAATAGATGCCACCAACTTTTGAGGAACAGCTGCTATACAGTGGAACCTCACCTTCTGCAGGCTTGCCATCCACAGATTTGAGCATCTGCAGACAGCAAGCCCTGTTGTCCCCAATGGCAGCGTGTGCATATGGTCGCACTAGTGGCTACGTACACATCATGCTGCCATTAGGAACAATGGGACATAAGGTCCCACAGGTTTTTGTATCCATGGGGGGAGTGAATAGATCTTCATGGATACAAAGGTTGACTGTAGTTTTATTTCTCAAACATTCAGGGTTCTTCTTACTTGAAATGAGGTGCTGGAGGAGAGTTCTACATATATCGTGGACTACTAAAAAGACAAATGAATGGGTTCTGGAGTAAATCAATCCTGAACTCTCCCCTAGAAGCCAAAAGGATTAAACTGAGACTCGTACTTTGGATGCAGCATGAGAAAACATGACGTATAGGCAAAGATAATTCCAGGTAAGGCAGAAAACAACAGGAATAGAGGAAGAGCACATTACAGGTGGATATTAAGTGTGAGTTTGCAAGATCTGATCAGGTCCATTCGCTCCAAGGTGACCTGGAGATCTCTCATTCATAGGGGCACCATAAGGATTGAATCAACGAGTGAGGCTGCTGAGGATAGGGTAACCTGGCAATCTCTCATTCATGGGGTCACCAGGGGCCGAAGTCGAAACAAAGGCAGCTCACAACAACAACAAATTTAGTACTCACAACTGCAATACCTCATCAAAAATATTTTAATAGAATGGCCCAGTCAATTAATTTGTTAAAAGTACAGAATCTACGTAACAGTCCTACTGTTATACATCAATACTTTAGAAGAAAAACTAAGCCATAGTGTGGGTTATTGCTCTAAAAGACAAGATATAAATGGATGACTATCCAGAATCACTGTTTGTTTTTGACCTCATCAGTAAAGGAACATATCAGATCAACAGTACCCCACAGCTGAGATGACAATTACTTTTCCAAAGCTGACAAAGCAACATGTAATAATTGGATGCCATACAATTCACATAGACTCACGTGGTTCATTTATAAAACTACACTCAGCATTCAGAGGATCAGCTGCAACAGCAATTCTCTAGATCATTCCCATTTAAAACCTAAAAAAATTGAATCTACTTTAGGATAATAAAGCAGAACACACCCTCGCTCGAGTATTTGTTTATTAGCTCAATGAATACTACCAAAGAGCTTCATTCAAAAGCTACTGCATTCTAGAACATATTAATGAAGAAAGCAACTAAAATGTATTTCCAGCTAAAGTTTAAAATAATTGTGACTTCCATCTCCAAAGGATATCACATCACAGGTAGAGAGAAATAATCCTAAGTGGACAGGGCTGATACGTTTGCCAAGACCACATTCATACACTCTTCTGTTTCTCCTCCTCACACACTCTGGAAGCAAGATTTTTAAAAGCCTCAACTGATCCCAAATTTAAACATTATGTGCAATAGGAAAATAGCTGCTGAAGAGTGAGAGCACTACGGAGAGTAACTCTGCCTTCCCCCAAGTTTTTAAAAAGCCTTGTTGCTTTACGATACAAGATACAAGGGAAGCTTGAAGATAGGATGGGACTTGGCAAGTTGTTCCCAGATGCATCTCCTTGTCTAAAGGTCCTTTCCCAAATCTGCAATTACTATCAAAAAAGTGAGAGGGGAGCACAAACACTAATTCAATTTATAAAGGGGAAACTAGAAGATTAAAAACTTTTAGTGCTTTTTAAGTCTTCAAATATCTTTAAATGTTCAATGAGGGACTGAAATAAACAAAATGCCAGAGATGGAAGGAATTCGTGTAGCAAGTTGCTAAAGTAACTGTAGTTCTGGTGGTTTACTGAAAACTGAAATGTAAGTTTCCTTACCACAACACTGAAAGTGACCACATCCTGCTTTAAACTGACAGCTGCTCTTCTGACTTTTTTTAGAGGGGGGCATAGGGAAATGTCTAATTAAGAAATTGTAAGCCGCTCTGATAGCCTTGGCTGAAGAGTGGGGTATAAATAAAATTATTATTATTATTATTATTATTATTATTATTCAGTTGTAACTGATGAAGCACCTCATAGATTCCTTACACTTTTAAAGCTATAATGTGAATATTACTACTTTCAATTTCTTAGCACAGAAGTACATAAAAAGTTAAAGTATTGCTTGATGTTTGGTGGCTATTAGTACCAGTACTACTAAACTGCAACTTCTCAATTTCATAGCGTGTGTGTGTGTGCATGCACACACTTTCAAACTGTCTGTCAATTTATGGTGACTCCATGTATTTCATAGGTTTTCTTGGACAAGGAATACTCAGAAATTACGTGCCAGTTCCTCTGAAATCTGGCCTACAGCTCCTGATATTCTTTGGTGGTCTCACACTCAAATACTAATCAAGGCTGGCCCTGCTTATCTTCTATGATCATAGGTTCTGGTGTCTACAGTGTACAAATCTTTCAATAAAAATTCTCAGTTTTTAGTTAATTTGATAAGCTTTAGCCCCAAATCTTGTGTTTTCACAAAAACAGCAATCTACTTCACACCTGCCCACAACATACAAAGAGGACATATAGAAACTTGCTGTCTACTTCAGCAACTACATTTCTGCAATTAACTACAATGGCCCTTGGATTTGCTAAACATATTATGTATGTCCTGAGAACAGTTGTCATCAAACCTCAACAAAAAGTAGGAACTAAAATTCCCACCAGTACGAAGTTCTTAGATATGGTAAGTGCCATAGCTTTTTTTTTTTTTAATTTGGAACAGAACATACTACTATCTATGGAAGCCATACAAAATTATTTACTAATAGGGAAACATAGCTCAAAATAAAGTGCTGACATACATTATTTGATCCAGCTCTCAAGTAGTCTGATACTTGATATGAGCATGACTGGGGATTAATGATGATTTATTAAAGCACCCTCAAAAATAATCAGCATTAAGTTTCTTAAGGATTATAGATTAGCTACTGAAACTTCCCCCTTTCCCCTCAAATGACCTTTAGTTGAGCATCCTAAATACACCTAAAATCAAAAGCCTCAAATAAAGCGTCCTACATTCATTTTTAAGCACAAAGCATGAACACAGGAAATTTGTTGCCTTATCAACTCTTGGATTAAGGTTTAAAAGGCAGCATATAAAACTTCTTATGAAACAAAGTTTAAGAACTGCATACATTTAAAATCAAAACTACAAACTCATATAGCAACTACGGAACAGTAAACTAACTGAAATATAGGCCTAAATTATAAAGAGTAGAAAAACCTTTACCATACATATGACCATGACCCAAAATGCTGTCAAACTGTCCATGTGCATTTTTGTATTGCATCACAGCACTCTGTGTAAAGATGAAATCAATTTACAGTATTTCTGATTGTCTCTCTGTACCTTTATGGGGGGGGGGGGGGGAGACTTGCCTATCTGTAACATGAAAGCAACCTATGAACTTCTATTCTTCTCTCCTTCTGGTTAGATGTTAACCCCAGTCTCCATTTTACTCTACATGTGTCATGACCAGCCAAGAGATGGAGGAGGAGGAGGAGGAGGAGGAGGAGGAGGAGGAGGAGGAGGAGGAGGAGATGGCTCCTCAGGAGCAAGAGGAGTTGGAGGCTAGACCAGGTCCCAGTTCTCCCTTGCCAGACCCCAGCCCTGACATTTCAGCCCCAGGAGTAGAGGTTCAGCCAGGTCCTGGCATGGTGGAGCTCCCTTCAGAGGCTCAGCAACTGAGTGTGGCTCCTAGGGAAGAACCAAACCTGAAGGTTCCTTCCTTTAAGGAAAGGAGGGCTGAGAGTGCTTGCGTACGTCGGTCTCGCAGGCTTGCAGAGAAACAAGCTGTTGATAAAGCACAGCTGGCAACAGGGAGGGTGTCTCCTATTTAGCCACCTGTGGGACACCATCCCTTTGCCAGAACTTATTGAAAGTCTCTTGGTGTGACTGTGCTAGCTCCGTGAACTCATGTTTTACCTTCACCCTGCGATCTTGGAACAAACTGGACTATTTCTGCCTTCTCCTTGCCTTGACCTTGGATCGGACTGATTTCTGTAATTTCTGACCTCGGCTTTGGCTTTTGGATTATTCTTGTGAACAATACTCAGGTCTGTAGACTTCCCTATCAGCTTGTGTTGGTGTGTGCTGGCTGCAGTACAGGACAGCATGAGAGTCTACGTTAACCATAGTTAAGGTGCAACAGCATTAATTATGGTTCAAGTACAAGTGCAAAGTTAAGATGGAAGGGGGAATCTGAGAAACGCACAACTCAAAGGGGCACTCTAAAACTAACCTTACATAGGAGATCAGAAAGTCTTAAGCCTACACCAAGCCTAAGTGCTCAGAAGAAAAAATGGGTATTTACAGAGCAGGGTAGTTTAACCCAATATACAGTGGGTCCTTGGTATCTCCATCCTTTAATCTCTGTTCAGAATTCAGCTGCATGTATCATCACATCCGCTCGCTGCTTTGACCATGTTTCTCCTCTCTTATCCTCCCTTCATTGGCTCCTCCTCCCCTTTTGCATCCAGTACAAGCTTCTGCTGTTGACTTTCAAAGCCTTCCACGGACTGGCCCCTCCTTACTTGTCTGAACTTCTTTCTCCTCACACTCCTTCTCTTCCCCTCCGCTCTGGTAGTCAAGGTCTCCTGTCCCAGCCGAGGATTTCCACTGCCCTGTCCCGGATTCGTCCTTTCTCACTCGCTGCCCCTCACTTCTGGAACCTTCTTCCTCTACATGCGCGCCTCATCACTTCTCTAACCAGTTTCAAAACTGAGTTAAAGACTATATTGTTTAGAGAAGCGTTCCCAGATGTCTAATTTTGTCTACCCTGTTTTAACTGTGCATTATGAAGCCGAGCCCTCCCTCTAGTCCATCTGCCTTGGTCCAGGCCTCAGAGGGAGAGAAGAACCACTGGGCCTGATACCCTTCCCCATCACCTTTCCCTTCTCCTTTTGTGTCGTGTCTTTTAGATTGTAAGCCTGAGGGCAGGGAACCGTCTAATTATAAGTTTATATGTACAGCACTGTGTAAACCTACAGTGCTATATAAATAAAGGTTAATAATAATAATAATAATAATAATAACAATAATAATAATAATATCTGCCAGGGCTTGTTTCCAATACGTCCGTGGATGACAAAATCCGTGGATGCTCAAGTCCGATTAAATATAGTGGCATAATAAAATTTATATAAAATTTCAAAATGAAGGTTTGGTTTTTGGAATTTATACATTTTAAAAATATTTTCAAACCATGGATGCTTGAATCTGTGGATAAAAAAAATTCTATGAATATGGAGGGCTGAATGTAAATCTTAATTTTTGCTTTTATTTGCTTGTTCAGTCTTGTAAGCCACCAACAGTCCATATCTTGGGGGAAGGTGGGACATACATAAAGTGACTGACTGACAGCAAAGGGCTGGTACTCAGAACATAAAACAGAGATATTAAAATCATCCAGGCACCATCAGTGTTGACCCAAGTAACATACAGGGTGGTAGCTCCTGGAGCCATTAGCTGCATCCTACAGTCTAGGCAAGTCATTCACACTCAAAATAAAGCCTTAAGAACCCAGTGGACTGTTATCAAATGCAGATTGCTTAATAGTAAAGGTCAATGAAATACCATTTTAATAAATATAAAGATTTTGGAGAAACACAATAATTTATATGCATTTGTACTAAGATTCCATTTAAATCAAGCTATGCTGTGGTTTTTAAACAGAAACAGTTAACTAAAATATTTTAAAAGAATAAAACAAATCATATCAGCTAGACTTAATATCTAAATCTTTCTTGATATAACCTGTCTACTCTAAAAATATTGTTTACTTTACTCCATTTAACACAGGTTCTCCTTCAAACGTCCTTTAACATATATAGAGTAGATTTATCTAATTGATCTGTGTCTGATAACAAGGGCATGCATTTCATTTCTATCAGGCACAGCTTTACAGTTACAATAATCTCTCTGCATGCCCACACCCAACAAAACAAGCAAAATATAATAGTAAGCTTAAATTTGTGTTCTCCCTCTAAAAAGAATTTCTGCAGCAACATTAACAAGACCTTTCCATCCTCAAATCGAAACTAAAATAAAGTTGTACACATTTTTTTGCTGTTAATATTACCAAGTAAACATACCAAGTGTTCAAAACTTTATAACTATGTTAAGGAAATTGCGGCCATCCATAAGAAATAGGTTTAATCCAACTGCATAATTATATATGGCATAAAGTCATCCAGTAGCACCTTTGAGACTCTCTAGGGGAAAACCATTTCTAGCTTAAACTCTTGTGGACTACAGTCTGACGTGCAGGTTGTATTTGATAAGATGGACTGCAATCCATTTCAATTTATGCTAGAAATGTTCTTTTCCCAGTAAAAAGTATTTTTAAAAGTGGCATTCGAGACTTTGCGTGAGAATGTGCTTGCAAGTTGTCTGTTGACTAATGCAACCCCATGAATTTTTCATATGGTTTTCTTAGGCAAGGGATGCTCAGAGATGGTTTTGCCAATTCCTTTCTCTGAAATATAGCCTACAGCATCTTGAACTCTTTGGTAGTCTCCCATCCAAGGGCTGACCCTGCTTAGCTTCCAACATCAGACGGGATCTGGTGCCTTTAGGATATGTAACTATGCCTAAATCAAGGCATAGCATCAGAAGAGGTACCTTTCAATTCCACTAATTTACAGCTGTTCTTGTTCTGAATGTTTACTGTTGGCCTAACTTCTAGCTACTAACTTTTTTTCTGAGTTTTCCATTTCTGAAGTTATTTATTCCCAATGTTACTTTTTAAACAAGAAACATTACCAGAATCTTCAGCATTACAAATTAAGAAACTGGTAAGTGGCTTATAATAATGACTTTTTACTTTTTATAAACATCACAGATGAAAATATACTTCTATAATACAGCACTAAGTAGTACTGAAAAAACTGAAAGACTACATGAAGGTTGGGAAAAATCTGTTAGATTTTATTACAGACATTTTTGTCAAGGAACAAAAAATTAAGATGCCTCATCAGCATTTAGATATTGTGTTAACCATAATTAATGAAAAGATTTTGTAAGGACCAACTACACTGGACACAAACTCATACTATTCTTGGAAAAAACAGAAGAATGTACAAGAAACTGAGATACCAGAAAGAATGGATCATCATAATTAATACATAATGACTAGCAACGTTCCAATTCAAAATGCCATTTCCTCCTGACATTTTATGCAGTTTTAACCATATTACAGGTGTTATAGTAGTAAAATATTATAAGTTAGGGGTGGAAAGGGCAGCAAAAAGCAGAACTACAAAGTAGCACAGAAATACTTGAAAGAGTTTTACACAAAGTACCTTCTAATTGTCCTGCACACACACAAGTTCCTCGTAAGTTTGGTATGGTTGTGTCACTATGGGCGATACAGACTGCCCAAAAAGGGAGGTCTGGTGCCACCTTTTTTTGGTGTGGAGCTTCACCGCAGCAGCTACATGCAGAGGTGAAGCTGCACAGCAAAAAGGGAGTGGGCAAACCCCGCTCCTTTTTAGTGCCGCAGTTGTGGCGCAACTAAATGGTGCCATTCGGCACCTTTACTTCGCCGCAACTGCACAGCTACATCTAGCAGCTGCGCAGTTGCGGCAGCGTGCTTACGCACGCCATCTAAAAGCCCTGGCGTGATGATACAGGCATCATCATGTTCTAGGTTTAGGGAGCATGCAAACGCTGCGCGCTCCCTAACCCTAATGGCACTGCCCAGGCGCCTCATAGTGCCCATTTGTATCAGGCCTATGTCAAGTATCTCTGTAATATCTATAGTTCCACTTGTTGCCATTTTGAAAATAGCAAAACACTGTTTTATTTCTTCTCTACAAAAAAAGTGCAGTTTTTCACTGACAAATAGAACATAGTAATGATTGGTATGTAATTCACATATTTAAATGTATATAAGCAAGCATACAAAAGCCACCAAACTGCCAACATGCTCAACCACAACAGGAAGTTTAAACAGGAAAACTTAGTCAGCAGACTTACTTGAATGGTTTGCATTTCTACAGCTTCTTTTTTCATCAATACACTTTTGTTGAGTCAAAATATCCCATGAATAAACAAGATAGATGCTTGCTGAAGAAAGCATATGCAGAAAATGGATATATACCCAACAGTGCAGCAAGAATCTATTTTACTGGAAAAGGAACACTGAGACAACAGTAATTAATACTCACACAAGAGACAAAGTTCAAGAAGTCTGCTCCTTGGACTCTTACATAAAAACCAGCTGGCTGATACCATAACATTTTGAAAACACTGACACGGAGAAAGATTACCTTGCCCAGTGGGTTAAAGATATGAAAAGGCTGTGCCTGATTAGACGTAACAATATAATATGTGGGTGTCAGCAATTTCACTTGTACCTCTTGCCTTAACTTCATGTTCAAGCCATATGAATTATATAATAATAGGATTTATCTCTATTCCGCCTTTTCCAGTGAGAAATCAAAGCGGATTACAGCAGTCAAACAAACAGCTTCATTTATATACCGCTTCATACCGCCTAAGCAGTGTCTAAGCGGTTTACAACTGTAAGCTACTTGTCCCCAACAATACTCATTTAACCAACCTTGGAAGGATGCAAGCCTGAGTCGAGCTTGAGCCCTTTTGCTGATATTGAACTCGCCACCTTATGGTTTTGAGTGGCTGCAGTACAGACATTTAACCACTGCACCACCAGGGCTCCTTGAATTCACCCAATGCACATTATATTTATAGACCTCTTGCATTGAACTAACTTTAATGGCTATGACATTATATTCAACATATGCTGTTAAATATGCTTAAAGTTTATAATACAAGTTGGGCCTCCCTTATCTGAAATGCATGGGGCCACAAACTTGGAATACCTGTATTTGCATATATGTACTTAATGAGCTGTCTTGGAGATGGGACCCAAGTCTAAACACAAAATTCATTTATGTTTCAAATACACCTAGACAAAAATAAAAACAATTTAATACAATATTTTTAAAAATTTTGTGCATGTCACAAAGTTTATGAATACTGAACCATCTGAAAGCAAAGGTGTCACTATCTCAGCCATCCATGATAAAAGTTTTGCATTTTGGAGTGTCTCAGATTTCAAAATTCTGGATAAAGGAGACTCAATCCGTATATTCTAACTATTGTGCATGGTGTAGTAGTTTGAGTGTAGGACTACGACTCTAGAAATCAGGGTTCAAATCCACATTTGAGTTCGAGTCTGCATTCAGACAAGACCAACCAGTGTATTTCCATGTATGAGTCACATGCTCTCAGCTCCAAAAAAACCCTAAGTCGGAAATGACTAGAAGGCACACAACAACACAACACACTGCTTCACTGGCCAGCTGATGTGGGGTATTGGCAATGTTTTTCTTTTGACTTGCTAGGGAGAAGTATCCTTTCTGGAAACCTATGGTGGACCAGTCCATGAATTACCACTCTGAGCAGCACTGTTTCAGCTTAAGCTTTCATAGTTGTTTGAAGCTAATTTATAGCTCCACATATGCCACCCTGAGCTATTTTTAAAAAGGGCTAGGTACAATATTAACTATACACAGTAAAACTGGCCTTGGGTGAAGACATTGCATTGTACTCAAGTAAAAGAAAATCCATCTCAGGATCATCTGTTTTGGAAAGCTTTACAAATTGAATTGTCTTGGCTATAGCAATATTTTTGGTTAATTCAACCATTTCAACTATTAAAAAGAGTATTATTTATTTATAGTGTTTATATCCCACTCTTTAGCCACAAAAGCTCTCAGAGGCATTTGGGAATACACTTGGGAAACAGTTAGGGAGCCTACCTTATTAATACAGATACACTAGGAAAGCAATGGTTTTAACTGGACTCAATGAAACATCTGTTATCAGCAAAAATTAGGCTAGTCTACTTCCTCCTTTCCGCCGGCTTAACTTCAGGGAATCAGTTAACACTTCATCTGCCTTCCTAAAAGGCAGTCCCAGATTTCAGAAAAAACATTTCTTTTGGCACACAGGTAAGACAGAATCAAGTAATACTAATAAGCATATATAATAGTCTACAGAAGAGTTGAGAGCCTTAATTCTTCACACTGTTGAAAAATATCAAATGATGTTGTAACAAACTACATCAAAAGAATAATATAAAACAGTACATTGATACTTTATATTTCACATTAACTATTTTTTGCATCAAAATTATTTCATTTGAAAAAACAAACAAATGAGCTTTAGATCACTAATGCAGCAAATGGGGTGGGGTGGCATATTGTTCAATGCATCTTTTTCCTAACACAAATTCTGCATGACTCCACAAGGAAACTGTAAGACATTACACAAACAAAAAGTCTCTCTTATGTAATGTCCTCTATCTACAATGTACAAAATAATGAACATTTTATTAATATAAACCCCTAAACTTTGGATAACTATCTAACTTTACTTCTCTCCATCAGAAAGTAAAAAACAATTCCAGTTTAATAAAAGGGTGAAAGAATAGTTTTAAAACTTGACTCATCAATAAGATATGGAATCTCTCAGCTTTCAAAGCCATCATTTTTATCCACATTATTATTTGTGACAGAAAGGGACTACCATCTGCCACTTGATACAAGATAAAGAATCGTCCTCATCTCCATTCCTCAAAGCCATATGCCAGCATCTATAGTTTTGATCATAATTAGCAGTCTTGTTGGCTCAGAACACAAGACCTACTCATATTCATATATAGGAAATAACACATATACAAAATGATACGGAATGAGCACAGCTTTTATGAAAGAGCAATAACACTGTGAATTATCATTAAAAAAACTTTAAAAAAAGTTCACGGTTAACATGGTATGCAAAATTCAAGTGTTGAACATGACAGCCAAATGTTAATATTCGTAATACCTAAATACCCTAAAGGCACCAGATCTCATCTGATCTTGGAAGATAAGCAAGGTCAGTCTTAGTTAGTACTTGGATGGGAGACTGCCAAAGAATACCAGGTGCTGTAGGCTATATTTCAGAGGAAGGAACTGGCAAATCCATCTCTGAGTATGCCTTGCTTGCCTAAGAAAATCTCATGAAATTGATCAGGTCACCGTAACTCAACAGGCAACTTGATGACACATACATGCAGAGTACCAAAATGTGCTACATCATTTTAAAAGAACTATTTTTCCAATGACAATATTTGTTTCTACATCTAACAGGGATTTTTATGGCCCACCTAATATAAATATAATTGTGTCTCAGAAGGACTTAAGAGTACATGTGCTACTTTCATTCTCCCTCTCCACCACTTTATTTAGTGATGCAGCAAGTTAAAGATACATGGGCTGCAAGGCAGCCATTACTAAAAACTTGTAAAAAGGTTAGAGAATATTCAGAGTATTTAAAATTAAATTTTAAAACAGAAATTTATCTGAGACAACCGTCACCCTTCACCCATGTTCTCTTAAAATATATGAACAGTGCCGTGTATTTGAGCAAAGCTGTACAGTGGGCCCTCCAGTTCCACAAATTCCACCAATCACAAATCACCACATATTATTAAATGGCAGCTACATGAATGCGGACACACTGAATCCTCCACATTTATATTGGCACCATTTAATAATATGAGGTTTAAACACCCACTGGTCCTGAAGCCAAACCAGTAAATACAGAGGTCTCACTGTATATTTTTTAAAGTAAGCTAATGAAGCTAGGAAAGAATCTGTTTGCACAATCATTACTACACAAAATTCATCAAAGCAAGACACAGTCTTCCGAGTGATAATCTCATTCAGTGCTTCACAGTTTATGCAATAGTCATTTACTAAAGAAGAAGGAAAACAGAACTATTTTTGCAAATAGGTCAGTGTCTATATTTATAATGATTAACATAGCTTTATACTAATAGTAACTTTTCTATAAATGAAATTGTTAGCTCTAACAGAAATACAGGTAAACACCTTACAAAATTAGGGCTGAACAAATCAGTCTACTTCTAATGTGTGCCAGTTTTGCATGTCTTCATTCATGAATCTGTTCCAAACAATTCCCATTCAACCTTTTTTTTTTCTAATCATACAAAAAACTATATTTAAAGTTGAGTGCATTTTCCACAAATACATACTACAGAATATACATTCTGTCCTAAAAAACAGATTTTTATGTCCTTTTAAAGCTACAAGCTGAGAGTCATCCTACAGTAGCTTGGGAAGCAGAAATCATTTTGGTTCACTTAAAAATATGAACAAATTCTAAAGGAATCCAAAGTAGAAAAAATTAGGTAATCATGAAAAGAGTAGATCCAAGTCATGCCAAGCATATAATCATGCATGAACTCTATTTACCCACATTGTAAAAAAAAAACTCTACAGTGACCAACGTGAGGCACATTTTAGAATTGACTGTATTCAAAATGAAAATATTAGTTTTAAAAGGTGCTCTTTAGAACCAAAAGTGCCAAAAGCTACCTGCACTCATATACTTCCTCTGCCCTTCCTGAACATACAGAGCCATTGTTTCACTTGTTCTGAGATCTGGAGAAGATCAGTACAAAGAAACTCAGCTAATTCCTGAGCCCTTACTTTGCATATGCTAGAGAACAAAAACAAGAAGCCCCAACTCAGACCACCGTCCCATATAGCTCAGGAACATTTCCATGACTGGCATCAGGTCTCCAGAGTTTCATACAGCTTTAACTGGAAATGCCAGGGTCTAAAGGTGAGGCTACTGTCTCAGACTTTTGTCTCAGTGCTCTGCCACTGAACTATGGTCTGCAAAGAGGACTGAACCGAAGCTGGTAATGGGGAAATTCAGCATTTGTTCATCTGTCCCTCACACAAGAATAATTTGTGGGTGGAAAAGAAAGAAATAGAAATGTTATAAAATGTATTTTTAGCCATACCCTTCAGTATATTCAAAGATTGCCAAAATGTCAAATAAAGCTGACCTAATTACTCCTTGTATAAATCCCCAAAGGGTAACTGTTGTTGTTTTTGTGTACCTTAAAGTCATTTCTTGGTGACCATAAGGCAAACCTATCATGGGGTTTTCTTGGCAAGGTATGTTCAGAGAGGGGTTGTCATTGTTTTCCTCCAGGCTGAGAGAGTGTGACTTGCCCAAGGATTCAAAGCCTGGTCTCCAGAGTCATAGTCCAACATTCAAACCACTACAACATGCTGGCTCTGCAAGGGTAACTATACCATTCCCAAAATGGGAATAATCAAACCGTAACTGAAGAACATAACAGAACAAAGCACTGCCAGAGGCCAGTTGGTACCCGGACCATGCCATTAGCCATATTCTGGGAGTTCTTGATGGTAAAACTGCATTTGGGTCACAGACTTCACAAATATAACAATTGTTGAGTAAATAATGGTGTGCAAATGTGGACCAAGCCTTAGGAACACACACGTTATTTCCCAAAGTTAAAAATACTTTGTCTCACCTTTTATATGAAACCACACTTAGGTAGACCAGATCTATTGATTAAGGGGAAACATGAGCTGCAGAACTATACATGCACTATAATAAAACAGTACAATAACATCCAAAATCCACAAAACAGATATTGGGCCAACCAAAACACATAAAATACATGTTGCAAGCTTTCAAAGCTCCACCGGCTTCATCATCAGGCAAAGGTGCTAAATATCATAAAGGAGAAAAAAATGAAGACGTTAATCACAGGCCTGCATTTTATCAATATGTTGTTGGTGTTGTTCCAAGATAAGGTGCTATGTTTACTAGAATACAACAATTAAGGCTTTGAAATGGAGGACAGTAATTTTGAGAATTAGAGTGTACTTGTTCTTGGGACTAATTTCCATTCTTGGGACTATTTCCCAAATCATAAATCATTCCTTGCAGCTAGCACTGCATTTGCACAAGAACAGAATGTTATGGAAATGCATAAAGGCGGTAAGGAAAATGTCAACTCTAGTAAGGTTTTCTGTATTTGGAAAACACCAATCAGAACTACAGCCCTTTCTAGAATAGTGACAGCTAACACACAAAACAAAGTGGGGATTTACCACTCTCATCGCACAAATCCAGACTACTGTAACTTAACCTGAAATGTCAATACTTTCTCCTCCTTTCTTAAGAATTAAAATGGAAGTGAATGACTGTCTTCAGAAAAAATGATGGGACTATTGTGCTCCCACTCAAAAGCTGTAAATTGGCATTTATATACTCATAGGTCACTAACACTGCAACCACTCCCAAAATTCACGAGTCTGCGTAGCAAAAGCGCCTTAAATCTTCTTCACAGATTGAGACCAATATACAGTAATAATAATAATTTTTGTCAAGTTCTAATACCAAAGCTGTAGCAATAAAACCACAAATGGTATATACAAAGGCACATCATACACATAAATTCCAGACTAACACCATCGTTTATGGCTTTCACAACAAAGGGAGTTCCACTGAACCACAAAATAAAATGATGGAGTGAATGGCAGATAGTGAATGATTTTGAATACACACTATATAAAAAGATAACAAGAAAACATCCATTCACTTTGTAACACTGAAAATGGCAACATTACTTTTCTTGAAACTGTTGTTGTGTCGCATCATTAAGTATTTACAGGTTTGAAAGGATATGGGCCACAATAATGATTATACCATTCAGCCTTTAGTGTGATCACAAACAGTGATGCCTGCTGTAATTTTGTAAGTTTTCTGGCATTGTTTTCCTTTGTTTTATTCTTTAGATCCTTTGTTACATGCCACTAAATTTTACCCTCAACTTATCCATGGGTCAGATCAAAATCCATAGTTTTGGCCCCAAAATTTGCCCTCCACTTATACATAAGGTCGACTTATAGTTGAGTATATACGGTAATTTTTCCACTCTGACAATGTTATTTGATTGGTCAGTTATGCTGACAAACTCTTTGTGACAATCTCTGTGCTTATGGGTTTTCAACTGGATAATGTAAATAAGATATTTTTGCAAATATGGTGAAAAAAATTTTAAAAGGCAGATTAATCCTTGTAATTAAAATTTGTCTTGGAACACACAAAATTCCAAAGATGTCTAGTCATGTACAGTGCTGCAATATTTATTGAATTTTCATTCACCCCATCCAAGTTTTTTGGGCAAAGACGCCAAAATGGAAACATGCCAGCAAATGTTCAAATGGGAGCTGGAAACCTTGGCTAGGAGCCCTGACACTGTTACACCATTAACAGAATGCTACTGAAAGAATGTTTAGGGCTTTGTAAATGAAGGGTCTGGTTCTGTCTATCAATCCTATAGCAAACACTCACTCCTATAAAGAACATCTCATCCATGTTGACCCATGCCCAACCCCTAGAGTATATTTATATCACTATATTACTACAGTAAATATTATTTACTTATGAATGGAATTCTAGCACAGTGAAATAGAACTCCAGAGCAATTTTCTTTGTACATCTCCACAATGATCTTATTTATCTGGTCAAGAGAATTGGAAGTTTCCTCCTCTCTCTGAGTATTTGCACCAGAGCAAGGAACTAGAGTTCTCTGATAGACCAGGCTGAATACCTGGACGAAAGACTTCAGAGTGCTTCCAAGATGTCTGGTGCAGGTTTTAGACTGCACTGATTCTGACAGACACATCAGGATACAGATTTCCACTACTGGATGCTGCCCATATGTTAAAAGACAGAATTTTAATATATGATTTACTCTGTTATGAATATTTATTTATTTATTTATCTATCTACCTATTTATACCCCTGCCCTCAGGCTTACAATCTAAAAAGACACGGCACAAAAGGAGAAGGGGACCTAGTCCAGTGTTTCCTCTCTCCCTCTAAGGCCTGGGCCATGGCAGATGGTCTGGAGGGAAGCCAGGCCTGAGGGAGCTGGGCCTGCCTTTTGCTCCCTCTGAGGCCAGATGATATCAGATGGCACGGAGGGAAGGCTTGTCTTCTTACTTTAGGCTAGGGTTGATGGAGCCTGCCTTTCTCTCCTTCTGAAGGCCTGGACCATAGCAGATAGACTGGAGAGAGGGCTCTTCTTACCTTACTTTACTGGATCTCATGTGTGCTAGAAAGGTATACAAGTCAAACCTACCTAAAAGACAATTAAAATCTTAAATTTACTGTACTATTCACAGAGAGAAAAAGCAGTGTTCAGTTTCAAGGTAAGAATGTTCAACCTGGGACTTTGTGTTCTGGCAGCAGTCAGTCATAAGAACATCTTGGTAAGCCCTTAATTTCTGAACCGCTGATTTCTACCAAACAATGGCCATTACTGAAAGATTTATAGAAAGTTGTGGGGTTAGTACCAGTGAATCTAAATGATGCCCAAATTTCTAGGCCTATTTAATCTAGTTTCATTATATATTTATAACACAGCAAAATAAAGTTCTGTTCTGCTGTTGATTCTGCTTTAAGCTCAGAAATTTTCAGAAAATGTTTCTGGCTTTGTTCAGGGAAGAGGCTCAGTATCATTTTGGCTTGATTTAATTTCCTGATCTTAAACTATTCTGCATAATAATTATGTTTATTTTGCTGATGAGAATATGCTATAGAATCACTATTTAGGCTATTTAATGGCATTCTGCATTTAGCAAAGAAAATGTGGGATGCTATAAAAATCCCACAACAACAGAAAAGTATGCCTTCTTGAATACTGAAGAACAAAACTACACATTAAAATACCTATTTTTTGAGTCACAAGACCAACTAATATATAGTGTGCTAAAACCTGTTTTACCTTCATGAAAGGTTCTAATGTAAGAGAAAAATTGTACAAGGTAAACAAGAGTTCCAGTTCACTCTGCACTGCATTCAAAGAAGTGGGTTTATAGCCATGACAGCTCATGAAAAAATAAAAATCAATTAATTTCTAAGGTGCTGCCACATTTTCCCTTTTTCCTCCCCTCCCCATTTCTTCCTCCTTTTTAAGTTACATGCCTGCATCAGCAGGATAAGGAACAATATGGACATTTGCAGGGCAAGTATCTGACCTTTCTCGTATCTACACTTCCAACGCAAATAACCATCTTGTCCATTTGTAGCTTTTTTCTTCTTCCACAAGTCTAGTTCCAAGGATGAAAGTAGTACAACGGAGGGGGAATAGACTTCAGAGATGCATTTAAAGGGAGAATCAGCAGGAGAGCACCCAATCCTCTGCACAAACTCTCCCTTATAAGTGACACCTGCTGCACGATTAGATCAGAAAACCCAGGTTTTCAAACATGCATATCCCAAAGCTATGCACAGCTCTGTTGTAATTTCAGTAGTCAGCTACTACAGTGGTCCCCCGGCTTACGAATCCCCCGGGTTGCGAAAACCCCGGGATCCGAAAGCCGCAGGACCGCTAACATATCCCCCGGGATCCGAAGGATCCCCCGGGATCCGAATTAAAAAAACCGCGCGGCCCCTTTAAATCGGCCGCGCGGTCCGTTCGCGAAAGCAGTCCCCCGGGAAACGAAAGCTTCCGGGTTACGAAAGGTAATCCGGAACGGATTACCTTCGTAACCCGGGGGACCACTGTACATGTCTTTTGTAGGAAGCCAGTTTTTGAGAGGTCTCACATGATCCTTTGTTTTAGGAATTGTTGCTCGCTATAAATCTCATCAAGCAGCTCCTAAATAATTAAATAAACCAAAGGGCTCTCGTGCATTAATATCAAGGGGGAAAACAAAACAGCTGATGTCCACTATATGCATCTGTACTACAGGTCAGAAGATACTCTTACAAGTAAGAAGTCATTAAATATCACTACAGAAGCCTTGGGACATATCCACACTGTTAGCACACCCTGTATATTCCACACTTGATTTGATCCCCATATTTTCTTATTTCACATCTGGAGCCAGCATCCTCTTGAGCAGACACAATGAACTTTAGGAACACTAGGTCAGGTTCCCAGGAGAAAATGAGCAAAGACCAGAGGCATGTGGACCAGAAGATCCAGGTAATCAATCAAATGTAAAGGTGTGTACTAACTGTTCCCTCCTTCCACCAAGCCCTCTGCATTTCCTCTTGCACCAAGAGACAAAGGAGGTATCATTGAAACAAACCTAGTCTTGCACACACAGTACCCATACAGTTGTCCCAAGCTGTAGTCCGTGTATATTCTATGTCGCCTTCAGACCCCACTTTGAGTCACTCTCATTTTCCATAGTCTACTCTTCAGACAGGTAAATACTGTCCTCCTTAAACCCCACAAACACAATTATCACCTTTCCAAGGCTCATTTTTGGCTAGTTCTGAATGCTGTTTCTGTATGAATTGCTAGCATGTGTGTGTGACTGCATTTTTCTTATAAATCCCTCTTAATTCACCCAAACCTGGAATTCTCCTCAGTTATTACAAATATGCACAGGTGCAAATGGTCCTAAGGTTATCATTTCCCCAACGTCTGAAGTCACACTGATTTGGACTCCCCCCTCCAATTCCTCCCACAATTTTCTTTAGGTAACAACACTGCAGCATTAAAATGGTTTGACACTAACTGCCATGACTGCCAGGTATTCAGCCTGGTCCAGTCAGAGAGCTCTGGTGCCTCACTAAACTACAAACTCCAGGAGTCTGTAGGATAGAGTCATGGCAGTTAAAATGGTGTCAAGGTGCTTTAACTGTGCAGTGTGGCTACACCCTTAGAAATAAGAACAAAATAAAACCCAAGTGGTCTGTCTATCAAGCGTCCCAACACTGTCCATTAGGAAATCATACACAGTATCAATACCATCCATTCTGTATTGACAATTTCAAAATTCTGGAAGTTTAATATAAACTTCCTGGAAATTTTAAGATACAAGGAAAATATGTCTTTCCAACATTACATACTTGTAAGAAATGTTAATGTCCCAGAAACTATAACTCAGAAGATAATTGCAAAATACAAGCCAACCACAAACTTGAAATATTACAATTAAATATATTCAAAATCACTACAAGCCAACAGTAACTATTCTAACTTATTAATTTTTTAAAAAAAATTATGACCAACAGCAAATCAATACAACCAGTATAGGAAAAACAGAGAAATAAGAAAATCAAAACTAAAAACAAAACAAAACTCAGCAACACTTACCCAGGTTAGTAGAAGAGGCTCTGACAAAGTGACATAATTCTACCTTAATGGTCTTTACATTTGGTATAGAAATTAAGCAGTGAGTACTACCGTGTATGTTCAACTACATGTTGGCCTCATGTATAAGTTGAGGGCAGGTTTTATGGCCAAAATTATAAATTTTGATATGATGCATGGATAAGTCAAGGGAAAACTTAGGGGCATGTAACAAAGGATGAAAAGGACAAAAAAAAGGAAAAGAATGCCAAAGACCTTATAAAATTTGGAGAGGCATAACTATTTGTGCTCCCCCGTAACGGCTGAATGAAGAGGGAACTACCACTGCTATTTTCACACCTAGCCATTCAAAAAGGCCAGAAGTAACTCCACAACTGAGAGAGTAGAGAAGGCCAATATTTCTCTTAGGTTCCCCTGGGATGGGCTAGGTTCTTGCCTTTTGTCACTGAACTAAAAAACATGGATGGTTCCTTTTTTGATAAAAAGTACAGTTTTTACAATGATCCGTAGATAAGTCAACCTAGGTTTTTAGGTCAATTTTTAACTAAAATTTCTAGACTTATACATGAATATATACAGTATGTGTATACATAACAGGTTATTACTGGAATGACATTTCAAAGTTCATTTTCTCATGTGAGAGGAAAGAGGATGTACAGCAACGCATCTCGTCTTACCTGTGTTTGTTCAGTGGAACTGCTGCTGAGTTCATCTCCAGATTCTGAATCCTGGTGGGTTTTTTCTGAGCTTTCTCCAATAGAGTCACAGGACAGCTCTTGCGAGAAGCTAGTCTTTTCTATTTCCATATATTCAGAACAAGGAAAGTGAGACATAGAGAAGGCCTTGTTCTGATTGGAAACTTTAGGAAACTGGAATTCATTAAATTTCCCATTATTCTGTGCAAGGTCCAGGCTCAGACCAGTATTCTGACCTGGGCTACTGTTTGGTCCCAGATTCTGATTGGCATCCCGGATTAGTCCCGACATTTGTACCGGAGACGATTTTCCAAAACTAGAAAGCTCTGGAGATTTGTTCACATTTTCTGTTGACCTCTGTAACCCATGCATAAGTTTCAGGGAGCTGTTTGGTAGCACACTTGTTTGTTTAATAGGTGGCATTAGTGCTTTCCGAGTTACTTCTTTGACATACTGTGCTGGCACATAGAAAGGCTTGGAATTTTCATCCTTTTTCACCTGCCACCAGTCATCATTAGTCTTCTTCACTAAGATATATCTCTCTCCTTGTTTTATCACAATCCTTTTGTCTTTTGCTTCATACTCATAGTCATATTCCACTTCAATGTATAATAGACCTGAAAGAATTTTTCCACTCTTGTCAGCCATTTCTCTTTAAAACTATGTTCACCTTTCCAGGTGAATGGTTAGCCACATTATGGTTTTTCTTCCTCTTGTATCTCAGCAAGCTGCAAGGGAAACACATATATTACCACATTATCACTTAATAATGTTTTGACTATAAAGTATTTGTTGAGAAGTCCAGATTTCAAATAAATTAACAAAATTATTCACCTATATCTTTTGCAGAAGTCCCCACAATTATAATCAGTGATATGTATTTTAGAGAAAGTTATGAATAGGAAGTTTTTTCACTACCCAAAAATCAAAAGTAACTTTATTTTGTATGCTTGACTTAGATTTAACAAACAGAACAAAGTCTTTCCCAATAGCCAAAAATAGCTGAATTGAAACATTTGACATGGTGGTGGGGGTTTCAAAGTTATTTTCACTGAGTATTTGTCAATATTTAAAACATGACAATTCAGTAGTGCATCCCTTTGATCTACTATCATCCTCACTGTTGTATTTTGAGACTTTTACTATGAATTTATTATGGTATTTAAATCCTACCTGTAAAACGCATTGGAAGAATTTGCATTCAGTAGGCAAGATATTAAAGATAAAAAAATATGCATTTCCATGGGGAAAAACACACAACATATCACTAATTACCATCTAGTATAAGAAACATCCTAACCATTTAGTAGATATTCCTGAACTACTGGATCTTCTCTTACTCCTTGGTTTGAGAATAGTAATTCCAGGAAGTTAGTATATATTCTGCCAAAGACATACACAGGGCTGCTATTTTTCTTCATTTTCATAGGTCTAAAATAATAAATTATCTAAAATTAACAACTCTCCTGGATGTGCATGTTTGTTAGCAACAGGCAAAGAGCAAAAGGCTAAGCCTATTGTTTCAGTTACTTAGCAAAGTGGATCACGTCTTTTTTTATCTGAAGACAATCTCTTGCTTACGTAGAGGATTTATTTAGCACAGGTATTATTAAATCGGGGGGAGGGGAAGAATTATTTTGTTTATTTTGCCTTCTGTCTTCTGTTCATAAAACAAGGATGCCTCATGGACTGACCACAGGAAAGTTTCCCCCAACCATTTTTCAAGGTGAATACATGTACAAGCAATCATTGATCCCACAGGCCCCATCAGCATACCTTAATTATAACCAGTTATTCTACTGTAATTTCACATCTTCCTTCAAGTTGATATATCAGAGATCATTAGCAAATATAATGGAATTCTATTAATTGATTGTATGTTTCACATTATCCTGACTTCTTAGGATTATAAATTTACTCTCTTGAACCATGCTTATACATTCAGGAAAGAGAATCTAGATCTATGCTGTGATCATATATAGAAACAAGTTCTCAAAGGTACAATGATCTAAACTGTTTTAACAAGGATTAAAGAGATCAGAAGTGTTATATATAGACCAACTAGTCACCAGCTGGAGGACTTTACACAAATAAATAGAACAGAACCTAAGATTTGGGTTTTAATAACTTCCAGAATTCTTATTTATTTATAGCACTTTTATTTTGACCTTAAAGCAGTGTATCTCTCAGTGTGTCTCTTCACTCATACACCAACTGATCTGGTTCACTTCAGCAAGGTAATATGCATTTTGTGTTTTTATATCCTTTGGTTTTCTATACCACTATTCATGGTAATCATTACCAAGTCAGTTTACAATAGAATGGTAGCCCTAAACCCAACTGCTTGTCCCAATTACTAGCAACTGATAAGTCTCAACACTTACATAAATTCCACTGATTCAAAGGAAATATTCTAGTTAGGACCTGTAGCTAGATCAGGGCCATAAAAAGGAATAAGAATAGCCATAAACAAATCATTCAATAGAATGAAAGCGACAATAAAACTAGATATTAGTAAAGACAAGAGACAGGGCTCTCCAGCAGCATCTTGGTTATGGAGCTCTCTCCCAAGAGAAATTAAACTAGCTCCTTATCTTTTCAGCTTCTGGTAAGCAGTCAAGATAACTTTGTTTTGTATGGCCTTTGTTCTCTAAAATCAGAGTTAGCTTTTTGACCATTTAATTGTATTCAAAATGGATTTTAAAATATTGTGTTGTTTAGATTTGTTTTTAAAGACTCATTGCTTCAAGATCCCAACAGGATGAGAATTAATAAACTATATAACACTCAAGTAGCAAAATCCACAGAAAACAGAAATATCATCAAATATATATGAATGGAGGCACGGGGCCAGTCATTTTGGGAACCATGTTTCATAGGAGGAGTCAGACCCACAAAAGCCCAGTTCACCTAAGATATTTGTATGGGGGCTGCAAAGATTACTACAGTGCCTGGACATACAAATATGAAAGGAGGTCGAACCTTTATGTACCCAGGTTGCAAGCTATGGAAAACAGAGTCAGCTCTGCCATGACACAAAGTGAAATCACTGCCCCAGACAGCAGACCACACTGGGATCCCTTGGGATCTCTTTCACCATCTGATTTTCCTGACTGCCACTGCTTCTGCCTGCAGTGGATTATGGCATTGTTACTGGTGTTTAGACCAGTCATCTATCTGCTTCTCTCTTACCACATCTAGTTTTGTTCACTCGCTCACACATGTTGTCCACTCAACTAAAGACACTGGACCAAAACATGCTGCAGAAACAATCCAGTCTGAGACCACTTCAACTGCCCTGGCTCAGTGCTAGGGAATCCTGGGAAATTGTGGCACTAGAGCTCTCTGATAGAGGCGGCCAAATGCCTCACAGAACTACAGTTTCCAGAACTCCCTAGCATTGAGCCAGGGCAGTTAAAGCAATCTCAGACTAGATTGTTCCTGGAGTGTGTTTTGGACCAAAGAGAGATAACTAAATTTGTGGTTCCTATTACTTTTCAGGAACAAATTAAAAGGCTGCTTTTATGTTTTCATATAAAACCTCACCTGAAAAAAAAACATTGTATATATCAGTGCTTCTCAGATAGGAAGCCCATCCCTTTTTCTCATTGTGCAAGGGACCAGCTCCATATTGATGTTATAACTAATTTTTTTCTTTCCTAGAAACTCATCAGGGACCACTAGCCAATGGCTCAGGGACCAGCATCAGTCCATGAACCATCACTCTGAGTAGCTCTGCTCAAGAGCATTTTAATATTTTCTTCCTATGTAGGTCTTAAAAGAAAAAAGGATAGATGTTAAGTAGACATTTTGTAGATGCAAAAACTTGCGTCTTAACATATTTCTTTTCTGATGGATTATAATATCAATGCACAGTTTTATTTAATGGAAAGTGTAAACTAATATTAAGCTATAATGGTTTGGTTCAGACTGATCTACAAACCTAGAGCATATGGTTTTACAAAAAACAGCTTTCTACTTTCAATAAAACAACTCTCTTAACCTAGAAATGGAATGAAGCATAAAGAATGAGGATGGAGGGAGCATGCAATCTCAACTGTCCTTAAAGGCTCATTTCCATATCCTAGATAGGTATTCCGTTTGAACAGAATAATATTAGAAGCAGAGAACTAATTGGGAGTGTTCAGTCTGTCACAAAAAGATAAGCACACCAAGCCAATTCTAAAAAGATAGGCCTTGCTGTTGAAGGATGGAAATGCATAGATGAACATGATGGAAAATCACCAAAAGATATCCACCTCCAAAATACACGCTTGATTTATAAAACCATCTGCACCTGGTCCTTATATCACCAGCTGTTTTTGTGTTAACTTGTTATGCTGAAAATTATTTTATTTCGAGGTATCCTTACATTTTAAATGCAAGCTGTTATCCCGTAGTATGGGGAGAAAATGCTAGTGTTTAGAGGGAAAGTTCCAAGAACCAGCACAATACCATACAGGGAACCTTGCTGGATTGTGACTATAGTTTGCAAATGATGAGGGAATTTAAAACAAACAAACCAAACTCTATAAACAAAACAAAACATGTCTGTCCTATTATAAGAAAGATTAACACCAAAGAAGAGTCACACCAAACCCATCTGCGATCTCCATATTTCATACCCAAAATACTAGAATTTCCCTGTTCAATCCCTGGCATATCCAGTAGGGTCAGGGAAGAATCCTGCCAGAAAAACCTATAGAGCCACTGACACTGTATGTGGACAATTCTGACTACAAAGACCAATGGCCTGATAGTATAAAGCAACATCCTATGTTCCATCTTCCTATGTAATCTGGAGGGTCCTTTATTCTTTTTAAACAAAAGAAATATTCTAAGTAAAGATTGACTTGATGAGCAGTGAAAAATGTATGTGCCTGCAACATATTATTTGCATCTGCACACAATGCACACTCCTCCTTCATTCCTCCCTTCAACCAAGCCAAAAAATCTGGAAGCTGCAATTATTTCTAACTTTCCATCACATCTGAAGTCAAACTATGGTTCACTCGTTACAAACAAATCAGGATTCATAAGCAAGTTTTGAACCACAGTTTGAAGTAGCTTTAGAAATCCTTACTTATCCAAGAACAATCAGTCATAGTTCATACATAAAAGAAATGTACCATTTATTTTAGCTTCCTTGTTACCACTCTTACATTCTCTCATTTTGCATGCATATTGACTTTTCACTGATATTTGGGAAAATATCCTCTCAATAAATTTCATTAAACTGTATCTCGATTCTGTTGTTGCATGCAGACCTCTTTCGCATTGCACTTGTGCCACTGAAGCACTTGGCATGTTATTCAGGATGCATGGACAATTTTTAAGAATTAACATGTAGTTTCATGCATTTAAACTTACTTTCTAATGTCATAAAAACATTTCTTAAATGTCATTTCTCAAAATCCTATTTTTTTTCTGGAAAACACATACAGCCAGTGTTCGAAAAGTAGAACTAAACCATGCTGGTGACAGACAGGAAAAGAAGAGCCATGCATCACCAATATTATGAGGATTCTAAACTGTAATCCTAAAGGTCTTAGTACTGGGATAAAGCCCCATTGAACTCAATCGTTTTTATTTCTAAGTCTGCATGCAAAGGATTGTTCTGCATGAATCAGAAGAGGGCTTGATACAGTAAGCTGCATTATAAACTAATTTGTACTTTCAAAGTGTAGATGGAATGTAGGAGGCAATGAAAGCACAATACGAAGACATTAAAACCCACACACTTCACCAGACTAACGCAGGTCAAAGATGGGCGAGAAAGATCTGAAATCCGTAACTACTCCTCTGATTTTCAAAGCAGGAAAAGCTTTAGCAAAAAAAGCTTTAGCACATTCAAAAATTCTATGATTCTAACATAGCAAACCCTTGCCATCTCGTGTATTTCTTGTTTACCTCTTTTATGACTAAGTCCTTTATCTAAAATCAAAGCCCTTTAAAGCCAATTATAGTGGCTAATATCACTGTTTTTACCAGCAATATTAGCCAGGAACTTAAGATTCAAATACAAAAATGTTAAATATGGTTTGACATGGTCTTATGCTTAGTATTGAAAAAAGAAAAGCAAGTTTAGTATTTTTTATGTAAACTTCCCTCACAAAAACACATACACACTTGTCTCCTTATATTGCAGACTGCTGTGTTGGCAAACATCATTCCTCACAGCTGCAATGAACACATTAATGATGTTATAAGACAAACAAAGTTAGCCAATGAAGCTCTGTTGGGGGACATTTGGATCCCCACTGCCATACATCCTTAACAGCTGATGACCAGATGAAGTAAAATCCAGAAAACTGTCCTCAACACAATAGATGTTTTCTGCAATGTTGTCACTTGTCAGCATCTCAGGAACAAGCTTTAATTCAAGCACATTTCTGGGTACATATCATATGAGAACAAAATGTATTCCTCTGGCATAACAACTTTGTCCTTTTATTCTGATTTTTCTATATCCTATAGGGCCAGGATTTTTTTCTAGCAAAGGAATTCAAGAGAAAACCACTGCATTACTCTCAGTGCTTAAGATCAAAATTTCTGACAATAATGAAGTACACAGGATTAATATGGAGAAAGAATAGCAACATTTCTAGTCACCATGGCAGAAAAGTAAACACATCACGCAAAGCCAAGTTCATGGTTTTCATAATAACATTCTCTCCACATTTACTGGGGGAAATCAATTTCACACACTGGTATTTCATCTGAATATTTTTGCTTGACAGCTTGTATGACTCATTTTCAGTCTGATATGAAATCATTCCAAAATGATTTTTAAAAGAATTAAAAATGCATATGGTCAGCACAGACAGCAGAAACAATTTACAAAAAAGCAGGTCTAGTTTTCCCTGAGTATTCATATTTTCGCAACAGTATGTCCTTCCTTCAAAATGAAATCCAACATAAATCAACATCCATGCTAGTTCACCCATTTTTAAACATATTATGCAAAGGGTTTTAAAAACCTCTCTTCACAAACCAAATAACAATTAAAAGCAGGCAGCAATAGCACCTGCTACTTAGGGAGCTGATTACAATCAACAACTGTAAATAGCTAGACAAATCTGTGGCTAATATACTGTAGTTGGCTCAAAATAGAAGGCAGGGTCAAATTATTATACAGCCTGTTGAAGGGCTTAAATACTCTGAAGACAACAGACCCCATCTGATCTTGGAAGCTAAGCAGGGTCAGCCCTGGTGACTTGGGTGGAAGACTGTCAAGGACTATCAGATGCTGTGGACTATATTTCAGAGGAAGGCAGTGGCCTCTGAGTAAACTTGCCTAAGGAACCCCTATGAAATTTATCGGGCTGCAATAAGTCACCTGATGATTGAAAGCTATAAACAAATACACACACACACACAAGACTCCCCCAACCTCACTGCAGACTAGTAGCTAAGCTCTTCCCCACCCACCCTGATGTATATACACACACACAACTCAATAATAATAATAATAATAATAATAATTTATTTATATACCGCCTTTCCAAAAAAGATCAAAGCGGTTTACAAAAGTGCATAAACAAATACACAAAATATATAAATGATTTACATAAGCAATAAATTAAATATCTAAATAATATCCTTCAGGCAAGCCCTGTTGGAGCTGGGCCTGCCTCTTCTCTCCCTCCCAAGCCGGAGGATGGCAGTTGGTATGAGGATGCATCGACTTCAACATTTACCTTTGCTGGTGAAATGAAGATGGGCATAGCATTCTTGCCTCCTAATAATAATAATAAATTGCGATTTAGTCAACTATACTGCAGTCAATTAATGCCACCTATACTAGTGCTACTGAAGTGGTGATCTCAAGGTTGGTGCTGGTCCCTGAGCCGTCTGCTGTCTATTCTTGAAAAATTTCCACTAAAGAAACAACTGTACATAAGGTACAGTGTGTTACAGCAGCTAAAAAGGCCAATGCAATTTTAGGCTGCATCAATAGAGGTACAGGTACAGTTTCTAGATCAAGGGAAGTAACAGTGCCACTCTATTCTGCTCTGATCAGGCCCCACCTGGAATATTGTGTCCAGTTCTGGGCGCCACAATCCAAAAAGGATGTTGAGAAACTGGAGCATGTCCAAAGGAGGGTGACTAAAAGGGTGAAAGACTTGGAAACCATGCCCTATGAGGAACGCCTTAGAGAGCTGGGTATGTTTAGTCTGGAGAAGAGAAGGTTAAGAGGTGATATGATAGCCCTGTTTAAATACTTAAAAGGGATGCCATATTGAGGAGGGAGCAAGCTTGTTTTCTGCTGCTTCAGAGACTAGGACCCAGAACAATGGATGCAAACTGCAGGAAAAGAGAGTCCACTTCAACATTAGAAAGAACTTCCTGACAGTAAGGGCTGTTCGACAGTGGAACACACTCCCTCGGAGTGTAGTGGAGTCTCCGTCCTTGGAGGTCTTTAAGCAGAGGCTGGATGGCCATCTGTCAGGGATGCTTTGACTGGGAATTCCTGCATGGCAGGGGGTTGGACTGGATGGCCCTTGTGGTCTCTTCCAACTCTATGATTCTAAGTGGAACAAATTTAGTGCCAGTCCCAGGTACATTGAGGGGGGGAAACACTGCCAAGTTTTCCACATCGGATAGCCTGAGAAGCAGTGGTCTATACCATGTACAAAATACAGGGGACAGAAACACAGAAAAAAATCCAAACCAAAGCACGTTTTACTTCGAAAGTGAACAATACTACAGTTACACACACACCCCACATACACGCACAAGATCCCTTCTCCAGTCAATATGTATTAGAAAAAAAAGACAGGAGGTTGCGAGAGAGCAGTACATGAACCACGCACGCTAATGCTTCCGGACAAAAACCAACCATTGGCTGGTGAAGCCAAAAAAATAAAAAAAGATCTCCCTGCGGGGACATCTTAACAGTAACATACTTCCAGGAGCAGGTTGAACTAGTTGCAGGAAAACAGCAAACAACTAAAACTGGGCCTAAACAGCCAGAAGGCTAGGATTGCAATGCTTTTGCCCTGCCCCTGTCACACCTACATGCACACACTCACCCAGCTTACCAGATAATTACGCACGATACAACGAACCAAGAAGTCATCCGCACTTACATGCGGCAAACACAAGGTTCAAGCGAGCTTTCCTAAAATGACCTAGCATTTGTTGTTGTTGCTGTGGTGTGCCTTCAAGTTGTTTCCAACGTACACAAAGGCAAAGCTATCGTAGGGTTTTCTTGGCAGGTTTCTTCAGTGGACGTTTGCCACTGCCATCCTCTGAGGCTGAGAGAGTGAGACTTGCCAAAGCCAACCCAGTGGGATGACTATATATACTCATGGATAAGTCTAGAAATTTAGGTCAAAAAATTGACCAAAAACAAATAAACCTGAGTCAAGTTATTCGTGGGTCAATGTACTGTGTCTTTACTCTAATTTAAATGAAGGAACCATCTCCTGGTGAAAAGGAAGAGTATATAATCTGTTCTGGAAGCACCAACCTCTACCTCTAATCCTCCCAGTTTTAAGAGTAAGCACAAAGAGTTGTGTCTGATGGGCTGCGTTCACACTGGAGAAATAAACCGGTTTAAGTGCCATGGCTCAATGCTGTGAAATTCTGGGAATTGTAGTTTGTTGTGGGGCCCAGAGCGGAGCTTAAGTGCCATGGCTCAATGCTGTGAAATTCTGGGAATTGTAGTTTGTTGTGGGGCCCAGAGCGGAGCAGAGCTCCGCTCTGGGCCCCACAACAAACTACAATTCCCAGAATTTCACAGCATTGAGCCATGGCACTTAAACCGGTTTATTTCTCCAGTGTGAACGCAGCATTTTGTAAGTTCTTTGACATGGTTTTGATTTGCTTCATCTTTTAGAGATCCTTCACTATAGGCTCCTGAGTTTTACCCTCGGCTTATCCATAGCAAAATCCATAATTTTTGACCCCAAAACCTGCCCTCGGCTTATACACGAAGTCGACGTATAATTGAGTATAAAAACAGTCCGTGGGCAAGCCGGGATTCGAACCCTGGTCTCCAGAGTCACGGCCCAATGCTCTGATATACACGCCGGTGTATATCAAAGATACAAACACGCTAGCCAATATAAATACCCTAGCGAAGATGTAAATATGTCTTAACACACAAAGAGAGACAGACACACACTTCCTCACCACACAAAGCCAAAGGACCTTGGATTTGATCCTTAAAGCCCTCCCAACCTAAAGCAGAAAAAATGTGGGCACAACTAAGGGATACGCACCACCACAATCATCACAACAACAAAGCGTTGTTAAGACGCCCCACAAACCCGTCCTTTTAAATTCCTCCAGCACGCTTCCAATTAGGATAATTAAAAAATATTAATATATGCAGGCTTCAAACAACACAAACAACACACAACTTAAATAAAGGTTAATAATAATAGTAACTTTCAATTTTTCCACCTGCAGCTAGGACATAAAGGGTCACCTTCCTTAATGTCAAGGGACATTAAGGAAACGACTTAATGGCACACAACGACTTGATGGCACACAACAACAAAAGCAGCAGCAAAGGGTTCATTTGTTGTTGTTGCTGCTGCTGCTGTTGTTGTTGTGTGCCTTCAAGTCGTTTCCAATTTATGGGGACTTTAAGGTGAGCTTATCATAGGGTTTTCTTGGCAGGTTTCATCACACAAATGGTCACCTTTCTTAATGTCAGGGGGAAACAACAAAGGCTGTAGTTGTTGTTGCTGTTGTTGTTGTGTGACTTCAAGTCAGATTCATGCTGATCCCAAAGTGGACTTATCAAAGGGTTTTCTTGTCAAGTTTCTTCACACAAATCACTTTTCTTATCAAGGAAAACAGCCAAGGGTGCCTTTGTTGTTGTTGTTGTGTGACTTCAAGTCACATTTATGGGGACCCTAAAGTGAACCTATCATAGGGCTTTCTTGGCAGGTTTCCTCAGAGAGAGAGGGGGGATGTTGCCATTGTTATCCCCTGAGGCTGAGAGAGTGTGACCAGACAATATATAAAAGCATGAATACACCTTTAAAAAGGCAACTTCCTTGTTGGGAGGCCAGAAAAACACACCCTTCTCTTGGCTTTGACCCTTAAAAGCCCTTCTAAGCTGAACCAGGAAGGGATGGGGCTTTATAACCCGGTTTGAAAGCGGTTTAAGTGTGTTGTCTGGCTCAGTTGCTATGGAATTCTGGGAGTTGGAGTTTGTTGTGGGGCCCAGAGCGGAGCTCCGCTCCGCTCTGGGCCCCACAACAAACTCCAACTCCCAGAATTCCATAGCAGTGAGCCAGACAACACACTTAAACCGCTTTCAAACCGGGTTATATCCCAGATTTACCTCACCGGGGGCGGCGGTTCCTCGACGACGGACGGAGCTCCCTCTCTTTGCTTCCTTCTTCTCCTCCCGCCGCCCGAAAACTCCGCCCCTCCTTCTCCTCCTCAGCCACGCCCCCTATAAACTCCTCCTCCTGGCCGTGATTGGCTCCCCGCCTCCGAAGACCCCGCCCACAACCAAAGCCCCGCCCCTCCTTTTCTCTTCTTCGTCCTCTTCGCTACGCCCCCTTTAGGCCCCGCCCCTCTCTTCCCCCTCCTCCTCGCGCAGTCCGAGAAGCCCCGCCCCTTATCTGCTTTCTATTCGGTGATTGGCTTCTCCTCACTTCTAAGCCACGCCCCCTCCGCCTGCTCTGTGGGCACTACTGCGCTGCCTGGCTTCAGAGAGGTCCCTGTCACGTGACGAGGGAGCTGAGGGGACTCCTTATATTATATACGAGTTCCTCCACATTTTCAGCATTGGCTTTTGCGGCTTTGGTTAATATGTTCTCTCTAGGAATCTCTAGGTCAACTCTATGGTCCACTTAAAATGAAGCAGCCCTGAAGGACCTAGAGAGGACGCTCTAGTCAGCGTTTGTAGGTCCTCCAGCGCATCTCTATGGTCACTGGAAGATGTTGACCATAGAGTTTCACTGGAGGACCTAGAGATTCCTAGAGAGGGCATTTTTAAGTCAGCCTTTGTGGCTCCTCCAGTGCAACTCTATGGTCAATGCCTGGTGGATGTGGACTTAACAGAGTTGCCGTGGAGGACTTAGAGATTCCTAGAGAGGACACTCACTAGCCATTTGTAGCTCCTCTAGTGCAACTCTATGGTCAGAGTCTGGCAGATGTTGACCACAGAGTTGCACTGGAGGACCTAAAAATTCCTAGAGAGGTGTCCTCTCGGGTAAAAACACATCCCCTTCACCACTGCCATTCCCATCTTCTCCTTTTGTGTCATATCTTTTTAGATTGTAGACCTGAGGGGCAGGGAACCGTCTAATTAACCATTTTGTAAGCCTCTCTGAGCGCCTTTGTGGGCAAACAGTGGGGTATAAATACCATAAATTAACCTATTATTATTAACCTTTATTTATATAGCGCTGTAAATTTACACAGTGCTGTACATACAATCTTATAAATTAGACGGTTCTAATTAAATATTTATAAATACATAAATATTTGCGGTTTTTCCGTATTCGCTGGGCCCTGGGCCCCTAACCCCAGCAAACATGGAGGAATGAGCGTAGTACGTTGTGGGGAGTCACTGTGGCTTAAGAGTGGTTTGAGTGCTGGACCAGGGTTTGATTCCTGTGAAACCCACTGGGTGACCTTGGGTGGCGAGTCACACTCTCTCGGCCTCAGGGGAAGGGAATATCAAACAAACCTCCTCTGTTTTAAGTTTTAAAATATAGGAGGAGGGTAGTAATAATAATTTTATTTTTACCCCTCCTCTCCCGCAGGATCGAGGCGTCTTACAACATCATGTAAAATACAATAAAAATGCAACATACATTAAAATACATTCCATTATTCCCATGGCTTCAATTCCATGTTAGAACGACTTGGCAGTGAGCGAGGGTCAGAACCAATTGCTTAGAAAGGTGACAGTGTCTCTTTCTCTGGACATCTTCAAAAAGAGGATGCTTTAAGCTCAGTGGTCCCCAAACTGTGCCCTTTAAGAGACTTTAGACTTCATCTCCCAGAATCCCAGACTGTTGGCCAACATTGGCTGAGGCTTCTGGGAGCTGAAGTCCAAAGTCTCTTAAAGGGCACAGTTTGGGGGTCACTGGTTTAGCTGGAGACACTGCACTGAGCAAGAGGTTGGACCTTATGGCCCTTAGGGACCCTTCCGATATTATTCTATGAACCCTGGTCTCCAGAATCCTAGTCCAACACTGAAACCACTAAACATTATATACAGAGACTCTATCCCAGTTTTTTTGTGGGTTTTTCAGGCTAAGTGGCCATAATCTAGAAGAGTTTATTCCTGACGTTTCACCAGCATCTGTAGCTGGCATCTTCAGAGAATGCTGGCATGGAAGTGAGTGGGATAAATAATAATAATAGTAATAATAATAATAATTAAATTATTTATTTATTTATTTATATCCTGCCTCTTCCATTTCAGGGATTGAAGCGGGTAACAACAAGATATAGACAATACAAAAAATGATAAAACAGCAAATCCCTACAGACCCCAACCCTAACCCTCCCTTCCCAATTATAAAATTAAATAAATTAAAAAGAAATCCTAAACATGTGGCAATAGCTTTAAAACATTTGCAATTATCAGGTGACAAACTTGATGGGGGGTGGAAATATTAGATGGATAGATTCTTCCATTCTGGTGTCATCAATCAGGGAAGGCCTGCTGGAAGAGAGTTGTCTTTATCGCCTTCTTAAAGGCCTCAAGAGAGGAGATTTGGTGAATCTCCTCCGGCAGGTCATTCCAAATTATATACCTTTGGCTGAGAGGAAGCGGTTTACATGTTAATCTCTGTGTTAGCAAAAACAACAGAGAGTTCTGTGTTAAAGACTTAACACATTTACTATAGCATGAGATTTTGTGGACTATAGTCTAACATCAGATGTTAGTGAAAACAGTATTCAGAATTTAATCTCTCTCACACAGAGACAGTAATGCCAGAGAAAAATTAAATGCAGAATGTAGTGACAATGAGAATTACATTATCAACACTGTCTATTGTTTCAGGAAACTGTCACAGATACACCATCATCCAACAGTAGGTGAGACAACACTTCTTGTGGGTCTAATAAACCATTATTCCAGTTCAAATCTGTGAAAGTAAAGAGCAACTTCCTACTGAACTGTACTCAGTGGTCTGTCACTTTGGTATCACTTTGGTTTTCAACAGACTTCAGCCTCCCAGAACATTCTGTCACTAATTTTATACAAATTTCAAAGAGAGATTAGGGATTCTCCTGAGTTCCAATTCATGGTCTACAAAACTCATGTTTTATAGTACTGTATTGTATTTTACCTGTTTGGTTTTATATCTTTTCTTCTATAATTATGATTTTTATATTAACATGTACCCTGCCACGAGCCTTGAGGAGAGACAGGAAAGAAATTTTATTTATTTATTTGCTGTTAAAGTTGTCATATTACTGAGCACCTCCTTGTGTATGTAGCTTTTAAACAGACCAGGATTATTTTCTCAGTATTTAGCGTGCTGTGATTTGCCTCTTTTGTGCTATTACAAATGAATAATACCATTTATTTTTGAGTGAGTCAGAAGAACTGTGCCTAATTTTCCTTGAGGTGATGCATCTGTGGGGGTGTTATGCCACATTAGACTACAAGTAAGAAGTTCATATGTTTGAAATCTCCTTGTGCAAAACTTTCCACACAGAAACCTACCTCATTTGTTAAAAAAAACATGATCCATGAATGTACACACACAAGTGGCACAGCAAAGCTGAATTTGTCCTTGATCTATACATATTCCTTGAATGTCTTAGCATAGGCCCTGCATGCATATGGCGACGTGTGGATAAATGTGCACATGCTGGAACATCATGTGAGTCATCACAAACTTCCCAGATTACAGATTTATCAGCTCAGTAAGAACTAGGCGTGAAAAGAGAGAAATGGAAATAGTCATTTAAAACATCCTACATGAAGAGAGAGGCAGAACAAAGGAGAAGCAGAATTATAAGAGGAAGAGAATGAGTTTTGGATGAAGTAATACCACATGGTTTCTTTTATGAGGCACAACCATTGCTTTGTGACAATAGACACAAATTCTTCTGTTTCCATTTCTTACAATATTGTCATGTGGAGCAGAAAATATATTTGTGGAAAGAAGTTAAAGGAAGAAAGAATTACAAGATCCCTGCCATTTTTATTTTCTTGCAAGTACAGCATGTTCAGTTCCGTTCTGTTCTCCCCAGATGTCTTCTACATGGTGTGGATGTCAAGGTGTTTTAAAAGGTCATATTTCATCCAAAGTGGCAGAATCGCACTATGGATGTGTTAACGCTTTCCCTTTTGGAGAGCAGCAGTTTACTTTTGCAATAATCTGAGCAGTAAATAGGTTATCTTTTTTACTGTTTTCTCTGCTGTCTCACTGTGGAATAAATTATTCTTATTTCCTTGGCATGTGCACAACTATTTAGCAAAAGGAAGTACTTAAACTGCTGTCACTGCAATTGAAGTATAGCTTGACTGAGTAGGCAGGTGGAAATGCAACTTGACTTAAATAAGACAAAAGCAAAATGGATATAGATGTGTGCTTTGAACAACTTGAAAACTGCATTTGTTTTCAGCATTAGGCACAGTTTTTTTAAGGCCTTTTAACGGGTGGTAAAATTGTATTAATGCCATAAATTCATCAACTATTTTATTCCATTCTGTGGGTTGTTTAAAAAAAATTAACTCTGTCTTATCTGATATATTAAGGTGCCCTGGGCTGCTTCTGCACTGCAAAAATAATGCTATTTGACAGCATTTTAACAGCCATGATTCAATACTATGAAAACGTGGGATTTGTAGTTTTGTCAGATATTTAGCCTTCTCTGTCAAAGAACTCTGGTGCCACAACAAACTACAAATCCCACAATTCCACAGCATTGAGCCATGGTAGTTAAAGTAGCATCAATCTGCATTATTTCAGCAGCACAGATACAGCTCAGGAAATATTTGTACTGAAGCTGCAGGTACAAATTCATGCAATAAAAACTTTTTCCCAATTATTATGCCAGTGTACCTATACATTTTCCATTGAACCCACAGAGAGAAACTGAGAGAGAGAGAGAGAGAGAGATTCCCACCTTTTCCCCAAGACTGGGACCCAGTAAATTACGTGTCATCTTATAATTTTGTAAAACCCTAAAATACAGTAACAGTATCACACAAGGCAATTTGGGGATATACTCCAAAGGCAATCCAAACACAATCATGGGGTTTCACGTTATTGCATGATAACTTATCTCACGCAATTTCGGGCAATGGGAAGTCATTCTGAACGCAATCATAGGGTTTCAAGTAACTGCGTAATAACTTATCTCACACAATTTCAGGCAATGGGGGGTTATTTTCGGGTAATGGGAAGTCACTCCGGACGCATTCCAAACGCAACTAGAACTCAAGTAAATTCACTAAACTAGCAAATTTACATGAATTCGAATTGGCCCCATTGGAAATTGGGAGAAGTTCTTCCCATGTGATTAGGTCCTTAGTGATTAAGCGGATTACCATATTAAAACAACCACATTAAAAGGCAGTCAATTTAAAAGCACATCAGGGTGAAAGAAGAGGTGCAGCATTTCCTCCCCGATAAAAACCTCTTCCTCAACTACCAGCCATTTACCAAGAAGTGAATACAAAGGCCCATATCTTCTGTTCTCTACAAATTTCCTGTGATAATAATAGGAGAAAGACCTCCTGCTGAAGATCATAAAATCCAAAAAGGCTCATTTGGGGTTTTATATTGGGTCAAAATCTTAACCATGTGGACACTTTCTATCATTTTCCTCATTCCTGACTATAACCGAGCTGTAGGCAAATGTAGTAATTTGCTCATCATTGTCTCTCACTCCTTTTTTACAATAATTCAGTGATAAGCTAAGAAGGTTTATTGCAAAATAAAATCCAGGGCTGGAAAGGTTTGGCAGGGCTGCAAAAGCTCCTGTCTGAAACCCCGGACATTATTGTACATAATAAAGGTCAAGATGAAAGATATAGATCAGCTTCCTCTGTCGCTTCCCAGCTATCTATTTTAGAGCGCAAAACCTCCTTGAGAATGTTGCCTATGAATTCAAAGATACAGCCGTGTTAGTCTGTAGAATCAGTACATTGAGAGATCTTGTTGCACCTTTGAAACTAACTGAAAGAAACAAATTGGCAGCATGAGCTTTGTAGACTTCAGTAAGGTGCCATATACAGCTGACCTCATCATGAAGCTGATCATCGTCATCAATAGGATAAACCCATGAAGTGGGTCTGGGCTTTCAACTATTGCATAATTCTTCAAAGGAGAGTAATGATTGTGTAACCTGGTGCCAGAAGAGCCATATATGGTTCATTGTGTTGGGTCTCTGTTCTCTGATGTGTTCATTTTCCTTTCAGTTTTTTTTGCTGCGTGCCTTTTGTCAGTTTCCTTTCCCATTGTTGGGTGTTGGTATCTACTGAACTGAAAGCTCCTTCCCCTCCTACTCAGTCCATATGCCTTTCTGCTCTCATTTACATTGGAGATCAGAGGCAGGAAGTTGTGAAGTTTTTGAGGAACAGAAAATCCCTGACAGCAGAAATTTTAAATGTACTTTCTCTCATCCCTCCGTGTAATTTCTCTACAGCTCTGACCTCCAAACGCTAACATTCCTTTCTCGCCATCTCCTCCTCCTCCTCCTCTCTTTTTCATTAAATTCCCTCCTACTCACATTCTCTGCTCTAGCACGTTAACCTAAGACTCAGCATCCCACTGACACTGAAGGCCATTTAGAACAAGCTGTTTCACATGAATCCATCGTGACTTCCTAACAGAGCCCTCAGTTTTGTTGTTGTTGTGTGCCTTCAAGTCGTTTTTGACTGATGGCAAGCCTAAGGAGAACCTATCCTGGGGTTTCCTTGGCAAGATTTGTTCAGAGGAGGTTTGCCATTGCCTTTCCCTGAAGCTGAGAGCGTGTGACTTGTCCAAGGTCACTCAGTGAGTTACAAGGCCGAGCGGGGAATCGAACCCTGGTCTCCAGAGTCATAGTCCAACACTCAGACCACTATGCCATGCTGGCTCTGACCACAGTTTTATCTTATTTGTATTTAATTTCACTGGACATGACTCAAAACAGTAAAACTAGCAAAGTAGGCTGACCCGACACATATATTCCGTTTAGTCCAATGATCATCTTCTAAATGCTGTTAATTCTATGTTAAAATAAAATATCTCACTTGATTAGATTAAATATTGTATTTACATGTAACTTTTCCTACATAGCAAAGGAGAGGAAGATAATTTTGGAGAATGCTCCTGCTACTTTCAACACCACGAATATATGTGTGATTGTGCGCATATAGGTAGACACACAAACTCTGTTAATAGTGTTTATTTTTTCTCAGTCAAGATTCAAATATTATCACCATGTTTTTCATCCAGAAATAAAAATTGCTGCCTATTCAAGCAAGGGAATCCAAAATGCTGACTCTCCTAAGTCATTTGCAGGCCTCTGTTTTACAAGAGCAAGAACTCCACCCATCACAGATAACAGCTGTGCTACTGTTTATGTGCTTATGTATTCTAAGGTGAATCAAGGAGCATTGGTCTTGTGGTTGACATTCCTCGGGAGCTAATATCCCAAGACTAAAGATTGTGTAAGAAAGATTTCAGATATTTCATTTTACAGGGGGGAACAATCATAGGCTGCATCTGCACTGCAGATATACAGTGGTCCCCCGGGTTACGAAGGTAATCTGTTCCGGGATTACTTTCGTAACCCAGAAGCTTTCGTTACCCGGTGGACCGCTTTCGCGAACGGACCGCGCGGCCATTTAAAGGGGCCACGCGGCTTTTTTTTCTTTCGTATCCCGGGGGATCTTTCGGATCCCGGGGGATACAATGGCGGTCCCGCCGCCTTCGGATCCCGGGGTTTTCGTAACCCGGGGGATTCGTAAGGCGGGGGACCACTGTAATCCAGTTTGACACCACTTTAACTGCCATGGCCCAATGATATGGACTCATAGGGTTTGTAGTTTGTTCTGGCACCAGAGCTCTTTGACAGAGAAAGCTAAATGTCTCATAAAACTACAATTCCCAGAAATCCATAGTGCTGAGCCATGGTTGTTAAAGCCATGTCAAACTGGATCATTTCTGCAGTGTGGATGCTAACAAAGTTGTCATGGAGCCAACTTTTATTCTTGCTCTCACCATCTGCTTTACTTATTATTCAGGCTAAAGTTCTGTAGGTTGCTAAAATGTGCTCAGTACTCTATGATTTTAGTGTTAGTCATAATAATGTACTGTCAAACCATGGATTTTGACCCTATTATAAGCACCTGAAGTCAGTTTGTACAGTGAACAACCTGTACATTCCTCTTGCCCTTCTGCAGTTTTGGCATATGCATTTTGCTTCCAGTTTCAGTTAACCACAATTTAGTGTTCCATAAATCCAATATATAAAATATATATAATATATGTAAAAGAGATGACATGTGGAATAAAAAGCCATATGAAAATGAACCCCAAATTCCAAAAAGGGAGGTGGAAGCTGCAATAAAGGAAATGGCAAAATACAAATTGCTAGGAACAGATGAAATCCCAGTCGAACAGCTGCAATCCATGTTGACAGAGTCAATTATAGTGCTAACTAACATATGTCAACAGATACGGGAAACTAAATGATGACCAGCATATTGGAAACTATCAATATACATCCCCATTCACAAAAAAGGAGACACAAAAGACTGCAGCAACTATAGGACCATAGCACTAATCTCCCATGCGAGCAAAATTATGCTCAAAATTCTGCAACATAGACTCCAACCAAACAAGGAGAGATAAAACCTAGAGGTCCAAGCAGGGTTCAGGAAAGGAAGAGGCACTAGGGACCACACTGCAAACATACGATGGCTAAGAGAATGCACCAGGGAATTCCAAAAGAAAATCAGAACGTGGTTTATAGACTTAGCAAAGATCATGAAAGGCTGCATAGATGACTGCATAGATCATGAAAGGCTATGGAACACCTTTAAAGACATGGGAGCACTGCCAACACATCTGATAGTCCTGATAGGGAATCTGTACTCAGGACAAGAGGCTACTGTCAGAAATGAACATGGAGAAATAGAATGGTTCCCAATTAGCAAAGGAGTCAGATAAGGCTGCATCTTATCACCCTACTTGTGTTCAACTTATATGCAGAACACATTGTAAGAAAAGCAGGCCTGGACACAGAAGGAGGAGGAGTGGAAATAGAAGGTAGGAATATAAATAATCTAAGATACGCAGATCACACCATATTACTAGCAGAAAACCTCCCAGACCTGGAACAACTACTAAGGAAGATCAAGGAAGAAAGTGCAAAAGCAAGCTTATTGTTGAACATAAAAAAAAAAAATAATAATAATAACGACCACGGAGAATCTACACAAATTCAACCTAGACAATGAAAAAACAGAAATATCAAGAGAGTCCTCATACCTGGGATCAAACATTGACAGAAATGGAGACTGCAGCCAGGAAATCAGAAGATGATTAAAAACGGGGAGTGCAGCTATGAAAGAACTAGAAAAGATCCTAAAATGCAAATATATATATATAACTGAGGACAAAAGTTAGAACCATGCAAGTCATTGTATTCCCTATTACCGTGTATGAATGTGAGAGCTGGATAGTTAAGAAAGAAGATAGGAAGAATTTCATTTGAGATGTGGTGCTGGAGAAGATTGCTGAGGATCCTGCAGATGGCCAAAAAAACAAAGGGGTCCTAGAACAGATCAAGCCAGAAATCTCTCTGGAAGCCAAGATGACAAGGCTTAGGCTGTTGTACTTTGGACACATCATGAGAAAGCAGGACTTACTGGAAAAAAACAATAATGCTAGGAAAGATGAAGGCCACATGCTAGATGGATGGACTGTATTAAGGAGGTCACGGCTATGAACGTACATGAACTAAGCAGAGTAGTGAAGGACAGGGGGTCTTGGAGATGTCTCATCCACAGAGTCACCATGGGTCGAGATCTACTTGAGGGCAGTTAACAACAACAAAAACCAAAATGCTAAAGATTAGTTTATCTTAGCTCTGGTAGGCAAGAATAAGGCAACTTGAATAGGAAGTTGGTTTGTTTGCCTAAGCCACAATGAATAGCCAAGTTCAGACGAACTTTCAGCTGTGGCTACTTAAAAAGCATAAGATGAACTTTCTAATCTGTTACTTTTGTACTTCCTCAGAAAAGTAAGGAAAAGGTCAAACACAATGCCAAGGCTCGTGTTTGTAATAAGTCATACTTTATTGCTGCATTCCAGCAAGGCAAATTATTTTCTCTACATGCATTGTGGTTGCTGCTTATACGAGCTTCTGTGAATGATTTTTTTGGTGGGAGGTTAAATTTAGTGTATATAACATGGTGACACTGTATCCTGCCACAACCCAGTATAATTCACTTTATTGTATAATAGCTCTTCATCTTTTTCACAGACCAAAATCAATAATAATTTGTGACATAGGAAGTGAAAGAGGATAGAAAAATGCATAGTGGTTTTGGTTAAGCACCAAAACAAACCACCAAGTAGTTTCAAGTTCAACAGAGAACCATGTAATTGTGCAAAGCTTTCAAACTCTACAATCTTGGTTACATTTTAATTATCGTACCTATAAATCTACATATGTGAGGCAAATCTAATTTAAACAGAATTTTGTATTACATTGGCTGCATATTCTTGTTCGAGAAATCAAATATTTATACAGTACTGATAGCTTTTGAATAAAATGGTATGTGAAAAGAAGTATTTAAAGCAACATCTTTAGAACTTATTCCTCATCACAAAAATAAGTTTTATTAACTATCAATTTGTTAACTTGCTTAAATTGCAAATCTCAGGGCCTTCCTGGTTACCTTAATCTAATGCTGCTGTTCTTTTGCATGGTAAGACTTTAGGTAGTTCAGTTGGAAAGACTGAAATCTTATTGAGTATTTACATTGTGGAATTAAGAAAAGGGATAAAAAAGTAAGTACAAAAGGTCTGAGACAGTTAAAGCAATTAAATTAAAGGGGTTGACCTATGCATGCTCTATTAATCCCATCACACCATCAGTAACATCATAATTACTCATGATCACCAACAAAGGAAGAAAGAAGGCACAGAATCCACTGAAGGTGACAGCTGCAACTTACAAAAGACATTGCCAAGAAGAGACACATAAATGAAAATCACTTTGCAAGAGAGAAGGGCCAATTAAAAAAAACCTCCCAAAATCAATTGTAAGGACCATAAGAGTGAGCAAATTCCCTCCATAAATGAGTATGCTAAATACTGTCACAGTATTTCTTCACACTTGTTTTTCGTGCAGCTGTTCCACTGACTATGATATGTATTGAATTCTGCTGTGGATGTGGAGGAAATGTGTTTTTCTCCACATATCCAGCTTGACAATTTTTATCATAAGCTTTCCATTTTTCAAATATGGGACCATGCTATGTATTAAATCAAATCATGCTTTTTTCAAAAAATGTACTTTACATCCCACCCCCCTTTTCAATGAAGATCAGCTGCAAGGCTACAATCTGGTATGGACTGTGGCTGATGCAAGTTTCCTGATACAATTTTCTGCCCCCACAGCTGTTTTCCTCCCAAAGCTGCTGCTTTCTCCAAGCAGCAGTTTACTCAGAGTGTTGAAAAGCAAAAAAGGTTTGACTTCAAGAATAGAGCATGATACACATGGGCCAATAAAGACAACTGGGGGGATGAGTTGGGAGAAACATGATGCCTTCATAATATACAAGAGAAGTGTATCAGTATAAATTAAAATGGCTTTGTGTTTAACACTGTGAAATCTAGGTTTGTCTTCCCTGGGGAAGTTAAAGAGGAGATGACCCAAATCCATGCTAAGAAGCAATTTATTGAAATAAGCTGTTGAGGTCTCGTGCGTTTCATGTACAAACCCCACATTTCAAAGCAATTTTCCTTACTCAATCCTTACAAAAAGGACTTTTCCTGATTTAAGGAAACCACCTTAATACAGGCAGAGTTTCAGGAAGCAAAGCAGGTGGACAAAGACAAATGGCAAAACAAAGTTTATTTATTTGGGTAATTTTGAATTTGTTTTTGAATTTGTTTTAAATGTGTTGAGTAATTTATTTCACCTCTCTTTATAGTAAATGTGCCAGACTAGAGATAAGAAAATATCGGACCTTACAAAGTTACTTTCTGGGACTACAACTCCTAGGATTAATAGGATCGCTTCAACACCCACCAATGGCTTTTCAACATTTTCAGTGAGCTGTGGAAAAAAAAAAATCCCAGACTGTTGCACACTAAGTTGTTTCACTAACACAATAAAACACTTGATTCCTATGGAATCCTGGGGTTTGTTGTTTTGTAGGTATTTAAAAATCTCTGCCAGATGCTAGACATTTTATAGAATCTCCCAGACAGCATTATCTCAGTATCTTGAGAACTGTAGCCCAAAAAGGTAAGTTTTCCAAAGTATTCAAATTATGGTGGTAGGAATCTTTTTTCCAGTCTTCATACAAGTTAGGAGGGCTGAGACACTTTACAGATGGGCACATGCTAGAGTAGTCATTTGGTTCATCATACTCACCATGGGCCTTTTCATGCTACACTACACTATGATATCACTTCAGTTTTCATGGCAACATCCTATGGAATCAGTTTAAGGAGGAATATTCAGAAATCTCAGCCAGAGAGCTCTAGTTCCCCACCAGATTAAAAGTGCCAACAATATGTAGGCTGTTGCCTAGAGTCATAGAATCATAGAGTTGGAAGAGACCACAAGGGCCATCCATGACAGTTAAAGTGGAATGAGAGCACAATAATTGTGGTGGAGTGGTTTGAGCGCTGGACTGCTATGCTGGAGACCAGGGTTTGATTCCCCACTTGGTCATGAAACCCAATGGGTGACCTTCAGCAAGTCACACACTCATTATTGTTGTGTGCCTTTAAGTCCTTTCCACAGTATGGAGACCCTATCATGGGGTTTTCTTGACAAGATTTGTTCAGAGGGATTTTTACCTTTGCTACCCCCTGAGGCTGAGACAGTGTGACTTGCACAAGGTTACCCAGTGAGTTTCCATGGCTGAGCAGGGATTCAAACGTTGGTCTCCAGAGTCCTACACCAGTGCTCAAACCACTACAGCCATGGTTGCTCTGACTGACAACCTCCGCTTGAGCATCGACAAGGGTAGTGTGACCCTGTTAGTGCTCTTGGATCTCTCAGTGGCCTTTGACACAATTGATCATGCCATCCTTTTGAATCGACTAAGAGAGTTGGGGATCGGTGGCACCGCGCTCCGGTGGTTCCAGTCCTTTCTCTCTGGTAGGTACCAAAGGGTGAGGCTCGGGGACAGTTGCTCTTCTAAAACTGAGCTTAATTGTGGCATCCCTCAGGATGCCATCCTGTTCCCCGATGCTGTTTAATATCTATATGAAGCCGCTGGGTGAGGTCATTCAGAGGCAGGGAGCTCAGTGTCTTCAGTACACTGATGACACTCAGATATACCTCTCCATGACCAGATTGTCTACTCAGACTTCAGATGGCGTCTCTCCTCTCAATGACTGCCTTGCGGCGGTAATGGACTAGATGAGGGAAAACAAATTGAAATTAAATCCAGACAAAATGGAGGTACTCACGGTCACAGGCCCGAAACCAGGTCTGGGAATACAACTTCCAGTCTTCGATGGAGTCACAATCTCCTCGAAGGACTCTGTTTACAGTCTGGGGGTACTTCTTGACCTGTCGCTTCACATGACTAGTCAGGTGAATGCAACAGTCAGGAGCATGTTATCAGCTTCGGTTGATACGCCAGCTGTGCCCTTTCCTGGAGATGAGGGACCTGGAAACTGTGGTACATGCTCTGGTCACCTCACGGTTGGACTACTGCAACACACTCTACATGGGGCTACCCTTGTGCTTAACCCGGAAACTACAAATGGTCCAGAACATGGCAGCCAGACTTATTATTGGAACATCCAGGAGAGAGTGCTTACACCTGTGCTTAAAGCTCTCCACTGGCTTCCAATCAGTTTCCGGGCACAGTACAAGGTGTTGGTTTTAACCTTTAAAGCCCTACATGGCTTGGGTCCATCTTATTTAAGGGACCACCTCTTCCCGTATGAATCCCCCCCCCGCACACTTTGGTCCTCTGGGAGGAACCTGCTACAGCCTATCAAGACTAGGCTGACGCAGACCTCCCAGAGGGCCTTTTCAGCTATAGCCCCCAAGCTGTGGAATGACCTGCCGGATGAGATGCATCTTATAACTTCCATCAATGGCTTCAAGAAAGCCTTAAAGATGCATCTCTTCCGGCAGGCTTTCCCAGACACTAGTTAATATCCCCGGCTCCAAACCAGGGTATAGACCTCCCCAACCTCTGCCCGTGTGCTCTTTCTCTACTAGAGCTAGAAATCCTTGTCTAGGCATTTTTGGCCTAACCCATTGCACATGTTTTTTTATTGTAAATGTTTTAAACTATAGTTTGATTTAATCCTTTTTTAAGGAGAGAGGTGGGGATGGATGGGAATATTTTAATCTGTTATGTTTTTAACTTCTCTTGTAACTTCTCTTGTAAATTTATTATTATTATTACACCACATTGCTATCATAAATTAACGCTGTTATCACTTTATTACTGATAAATTCAATTAATTAAGAAATTAGTCAGAAATAAGTAGATATTTATAACAACAACTTTAATAACTTTATTTTAGTATCCTGCCTTTCTGCCTGAGCAGTCAAGGCAGCTTACATGCAGTAAAATAGATTTAGATAAAACATTGCCTGGATAAAAAGACAGAACAAGTTATTTCCCAGATCTGATATGAATACCAGCTACTACTTTCCTGATAAAAATGTCTTCCCTTGATTCCACTATTGTGGTATATAATGTGTACGCATCTAATTTCCTGGCATTTAATGAAAATGGTTTAATAAAATAATTCTAAACATGAAGAATGCTTGCCAAGTTCATTCCTGAGTTCTGACTGTTCCTTAACAAAAGGCAAAGTGATTCAGGTGTCGACACCTAGTTATTTAATGCCCTCAAACCATTTATACAACTCCCACAGCGATTGCATAAATTAAGTTTAAAACCCTTTGGGATGAAAAGTGCTGCATAAATGAAAGGTGGTGTCATTTTGAAGGTTAAGAAGGATCAGATACAAGACTGCAGAAAGAATTCTGCTGGGATATCTTTATAGAGATTTTTAATGGCTTCCTCCCCTCCCTGTTGCTTTAAATTTTCATCTTAATTTTCAAATGACATGATTTCTTTCTCAACAACTGTAAGAAAATGCCTAGAACTTGTAGTATCCACTAAATGAGTTTTATGATTGGCTTTCTTTCCCTTCTTAATGTCATTATACAGCTGGCCCTATACATTTGCAGCTTTGACTTTTGCGGATTTATTTGCGGTTTTGATTAATATGTTCTCTCTAGAAATCTCTAGGACCTGCAGCACAATTCTGCTGGAAGTTGACTATACAGTTGTGCTGGAGAACCTAGAACTTCCTAGAGAAAATACTTATCTAGGCATTTGTAAGTCCTCCAGCATAGTTCTGTGGTCAACTTTGATCATCTAGATCAAACTATCAAATCAAATCCTGAGACACATAGATCCATTGTTTAGATTTCTGCTGTTTATTTTGATTCTAGGAGAACTCCAAACTGTACATCTCTAGTGCTGTCCCATATTCAAGCATTGCAACTGGATACTGGTCCCATTTTCCTAATGGATGAGTGATGAACTCAAATAAAATACAGAACAGAAGAGCTGCCTTCTGCGTAGGGTTGGCCCCATGCTGTCCTTGCTAGCATTTGCTGTTAGAGAAGCACAGCCATCAGCTGCTGAAAGGCAGGTCAGCATGAACCAGCCATGAGTCAGCAGCAAGAAATGACTTCTCTTTCATCAGTTAAAAAAAATAGGTTTCCTCTTTTCATGATAAAGGATGGTTTGTGCTGCTTCTTTTTAGTGGTAAGCAAGTTAATGGAACTTCTGTACAGGAAATATCTTGCATCTGATAGTGAGATAAATAAGAAAGGTTGAACTGAATCAGTTCCATTACTCATGTGTGTGTGTGTGTGTTGTGTGCCTTCAAGCAACCATAAGGCAACCATATCATGAGGTTTTCTTGGCAAGATTTGTTCGGAGGAGGTTCGCCCTTGCCTTCCCCTGAGGCTGAGAACATGTGCCTTGCCCAAGGTCACCCAGTGGGTTTCATTATTATTGTTATTATTATTTTCTTATATCACACCTTTCTCCCAATATAGGGACTCAAGGCGGCAAAGAGGATATTTAAAACAATTCAATTTAACAACAATACATTAATATGTATAAATATAATAAAACCATTTTAAAAGTTAAAACACTTATGAGTTAAAATAGAATAGGTTAAAAATACAGAGCTTAAAATATCATTAAGACAACATTCCCAGCCCTTATCAGTTTACAAAATCTTACTGGCATAAGAATGTCTTTATCTCCCACCGGAAGGACAGCAGGGATGGAGTCATCCTGGCCTCCCTGTCCAAAGTTTGGGAGCAGCCACTGAGAAGGTCCTTTCTTTTGTTCCCATCAAATATGCCTGAGAGGGTGGTGGGACAAAGAGAAGGGCCTCTCCCAATGATCTCAGTACTCTATGGGGCTCATACATGGAGATACAGTCCTTCAAATAGCTTGAACCCAAGCTGTACAGGGTTTTATAGGTCAAAACCAACACTTTGAATTGGCAGCTAATGGAGCTGTTGCAACAAGGGTATGCTACCAGTAGCCAGCTCCAGTTCCTAACCTGGCTGCAGCTCTTTGGGTCAGTTGAAGTTTCTGAGTACTTCTCAAGGCATACCCATGTACAGCGTATTACAGTGGTCCCCTGGGTTACGAAGGTAATCCGTTCTGGGATTACCTTCGTATCCCGGAAGTTTTCGCAACCCGGGGGACCGCTTTCGCCAATGGACAGCGCGCCGGAAGAGCGCTGTTTTAAAACTTCCGGGTTGCGAATTTCTTTCGCAACCCAGGGTTTTTTTCGTTGGCCGGGGGCTTTTTTTCTCCCCCGGCTCTTTCGTTCCCCAGGGATTTCGGATCCCGGGGGACCACTGTATAGTAATCCAGACGGGATGTAACCAAGGCATTTACCATTGTGGCAAGATCTGACTTCTCAAGGAATGGGCGCAGCTGGCACATGAGTTTTTAGCTGTGCAAAAGCACTCCTGCTCTCTGCTGATATCTGGGCTTCCAAGCTCAGCACTGAATCCAGAAGTACCCCCAAACTATGAACTGGAGGTTTCAGGGAAGTGTAACCCCATCTAATACAGGCTGAATCCCTATTCCTGGATCTGTCTTTCTACTTACTGGGAGCACTTCTGTCTTGTTTGGATTAAGCTTCAATTTGTTTGCCCTCATCCAGTCCATTACAGCAGCCAGATACCAGTTTAAGACAGAAACAGCTTTCTTGAAATTAGGTGGAAAGGAGTGATAGAGCTGGGTATCATCAGCTTACAGGTAACACCTTACTCCAATGTTATATACATCTACATAGGGGACAGGAGCCCTGAGGGACTCCACAGGCCAATGGCCAAGGAGTCAAACAGGAATCCCCCAGCACCACCTTCTGAGAGTGCACCTCCAGGAAAGAATGGAGCCACTGAAGAACAGTACCTTCAAGCACCATCCCAGAGAGGCGACTCAGAAGGATACCATGGTCGATGGTATCGAAAGCCACTGAGAGATTCACCAAAATCAACAGGGACACACACACCCTGTCCAGTTCCTTGTGTAGGTCATCCGCTAAGGTGACCAAAGCGCTGTTTCTGTCCCATGATCAGGCCTAAATACAGACTGACATTGATCTAGATAATCCATCCCATTCAGGATTTCGAGTTTCATGGCAGAGCTGGAAATCACACCCTGATCTCCAGAGTTGTAGTCCAGTGCTCTAACCACTATGCCATGCTGACTGTCATGCATAAAAAATATCTGTGATATATCTAGTTTGGAACTGGTCAAATAGCTATGGAACTGCACCATTTTTTAATCACATGGCTGTACCATCTTGGGCTCCCCTTGTCTCCTACATGCACTGTGTACTTTAGTGGATTTTAACCAGCTATGGCATATATTGTGATACCCATCCCAACCATGTGCCAGAAAAATAGGTAGCATAAATTTTGATCAACTGAAAATACAAAAACGACTTCAAGCTACAGGATGTTACTGTGAATTCGTTATTTCTGATCTGTTTAACAAGATGTAATCGGACTTTTAACATCTCATTATTCCTAAAGCCAAGAACTGAATCATTGTTTTGTAACTAATAGTAACATGCTGCTTAAAACAGGGATGTCTCTAATTTCACTTGTCCTTGTGATTGTTTTTCCCCTATAAGAAAGGCTTAGTCTGATGGCTTTATGGCCTGAGGCAAGGTTATCCAGAGATTTCGATTGTATTTATTCTTAAGTATTTGTTGTTGTTTTATATCTATCTGTCTATATCTATCATGAGCATTGTGAGGGTGTACACCTCTTTGGCCTGCTGCTTTGCTGACTTCCTGGCAGCTACATCCTTCTTCCTTCTTTGTTGTTGTTGTTGTTGTCATTGTTGTATGCCTTCAAGTCATTTCCGACTTATGGCAACCCTAAATCAACCCTATCATGGGGTCTTCTTGGCAGGTTTCTTCAGAGGGGGTTTGCCATTGCCATCCTCTGAAGCTGAGAGAATGTGACTTGCCTAAAATCACCCAGTGGGTTTCTATGGCCAAGCTGGGATTTGAACCCTGGTGTCCAGAATCCTAACAATGCTCAAACCACTATAGCATGCTGACTTTCTTTAGAGCAATACTTTTGTTTGTTTTGTAAAGAACTGCCCCTCTTTAGAGCAATACTTTTGCTGCCGCTCCACACATAAAACAAGCCATCCATCCTCTCCCTGTGAGTTCTCTCAAACAGCACTAGAAAATATTTCTAGGAAGAAGCATACCCTCCTGTGATTTTCAGCCGAAAGATTTCAACTACTCCATCTTCTGCTGTGGCTATCAGTATGGTTTTAACCAGTACATCTCCTCCTTTCTGGATGCCTCAATCCTACTCTTTCTCTCCAGACAATCCCTTTGGGAATAATTTCCTCTTCCAGGGATGTGGGGAGAGGGATGGAAGAGATGGGATGGCAGAGGATGAGAGAAGGAGCTATGGAGTACTGCTGACCAATGTCAGTAGGGTGGTGATTCCACATCAAGTTTTAGTCCAAACTGTAATTTATGATGCTGATCCTAAAATGGGTGAAGCACCTTGGATAGCTAAATTCAGGCTAATCTTTGGAGTGAATTTAGCACACCATTGATATTGAAGCCACCAACCGCCACTGCTGTAGACACCACCCACTCAGTTGTGGCAATTAACTTTTCTAGCGAGTCAATAGGACTTCAGAACCAGAACAAATCAAAACTGGGAAATACTACAGTGGGCCCTTAGTATCTGCTGTGGTTTAATTCCAGGACCTCCTGTGTGTACCAAAATCCGTGGATGTTCAAGTCCCATTAAATACAATGGAGAGTAAAATGGTGTCCTTTATATAAAATGGCAAAATCAATTACATTTAGCATTTACCTTTCTATACTGCTTATCAGTGAACTCAGCACTCTCTAAACAGTTTACAGTCTGTAAACCACTTGCCCCCAACAAGCTGGGTACTCATTTTATTACCCTACAAAAGCATGGAAGGCTGAGTCAACCCAGAGCCCTCTGGGATTGAACTCACAACCTTGTGGCTGCAGTACTAACCACTGCACTACCAGGGGTCCTTAAAATCAAGTGCCAATCAGAATCTGAGTCCCTAATGTTCATTTCAGAAGCTTGTGGAAAGAAGTGTCTCATGTTTCCATCTCCTTGAGACTTCCCATCTCATCTCATACAAAATCTTTGTATCTTTACTTTTCCAAGAGAGGTGGACCTCTATAGTTCAGCTCAGATAGTTCAGGCTTACAACAATGCAGAGTTTTGTCTCCATTTCATTTTCTAGCATTGTACATCCTGAATTGGGTCAGGCACTGCTGCAAATTCTTAATGCCATGTTGAATTACTGAGGCTAGATAAATATTTGGAGAAAGTGGGTGAGAAGAGATTTAGATCCTTAAAGGAAGAAATTATAAGGAATACAAAGTGAGAAGGAAGAGTAAAGAAGAGACAGTCTGGAGTACAAGGAAATTTACCAGATAGGTCACAACTCAGATGAGGATGGTTCTTTTCCTAAGAGTAAAGCTAAAATGTGCTTGGTGACTCCAACTTATTTGTATCTCTAACAAGCAATATGTCACACATTAAGAAAAGGGGCAGACTGTCATAGCTAACAGGTTTCGATGCAGAAGGGCAAAACTCATAATAGTACATACACACATACACGCCTGTACAAAGTTTGATCTGGATTTGGGAGGTGTCACCCATAGCAAATATTTGGTTAATAAGTATCAAAGAATGGGCTGGAGTTAAACCATGAATGAGTGACAAAGCTCTTTGAGTTCACAAATAGTTTATTCTCTTCTGACTGAATTATCATCCAAAAGCATTTGCAAAATTTCTCAGCTTGTTATTAAGACAATAGTCTGTGAGTTGTGAATAAATGGCTGTTTGAATGGAAACCAAAAATGCACATAACTCTCCTGGAAAAACAAAGTTAAAGCTTCAATAGTCCTTCTTTTTTCATCTCTCAAACTAATCAAAATGATTCGGGCTACTCCCCTGTCGTGGAACTGGTTTCTCCTACCTTCTTCATATTCAACAATTGCCATTATTTACATAAGTACTTTGAAATTCTGAAAGGGAAAAATGCTACAGAAGTGCAGGGTATGAAATTTTGTTTGTACAGTATTAGCAATCCCAGCCCTTCTCTGCTAAATCAGCACAGTAAACAGCAAACTTTGCAACCATTATTAACTTGACCAATAAGAGAACAGGAAACAAGGCATTTTTTTCTTGATAAAACTAGTTTACTTCTTAGTATTGTGCTGTTGAAACAGCAGAAGTAATCTTAGACACCCCATTCTTTCTTCCAAGTTACAAAACTCCTAAAAGATGTAGGTTACATTCTTAGAATAATTCTGCACAAAATGACCAGTGGTATACAAAATAATACCCATCTTGACCCAGCCAATCTTGTGGGGATTAATTTACCTGCGTCCTTGTGTTGTGTGTGTCACCACTGGTTAAGATGCTAGATTGAATTTACAGTGTGTAAATCTCCACAAGGTGTATTTATAATCTCTTCCCTCTTTATATTATTATTCTGTAGTTGGGTTCTCCACATAATCATTTAGCAGACAAAGAAGGGCTTGCAGTAAGCAGTTCTTTCTTCCAAGGACCCCAGTGGGGTTTAAGGTAATACCTGTTTCTTTGTACATCTGACTGCCTGGCAATGGGCATGAGGTGCACCAACCCCATGAAAAAAGTAGGTGGTGAGCTCTCTTAACAGTGACTGAAAATGGACATAGGCTGGCGTAATTTGCAATTACGCCAGCATATGTCACCAATAGGATTCCAGGCATTGCATGTTCATGTTAACATGGGACGGAAAATCATATAGGGCTATTCCACATGCACAAACACATCCTAATTTCTCCAAGCACTGAGAGGTTCCAGAATGCAAGACGTACCTGGATTTGTTCATAAGAGGCTTGTGGTATTTGGCACCATTTGGCTTGTTGTTGTGTGCCTTCAAATCATACTTTACCTGTGGTGACCCTCCCATGGCATTTTTTGGCAAAATTTCTTCACAGGGGGCTTGCCATTGCCTTCCTCAGCAGCTGAGAGAGAATGACTTGCCTAGGTTCACCCAGTGTGTTTCCATGGCTGAGTAGGAATTTGAACTCTGGTCTCCCCAGTCCTGGTCCAGCATTCAAACCACTACACAACACTGGCTCTGTATTTGATTTCCTTACAAATATATGTGTGTTGAGAGTAGGTGGAGGCATTGCTTACAAAAGACATCTAGTATTCTCACAGTAGATATTTCAAAGAATGAGTCAGTGGCTGAAGATGTTATTTACATTGCTTGAAAGTAACAAATTAGAAGTAAATATGATCAGAATCCTGTTGGTGAAACACATTCATTTCCTGTTAACACCATTGTATATGCTTTTTTATTCACTGCTGAAGGAAGTATTCAGTACCTTCTTGCACTACAACCTCTCTCTACCCAGTACCAAATACCTTTTCAATACTGGAGTACACTTCCCTAACCCATTATTGAATGGGGGAAGGCAGAACTATCATCTGGTTGTCATTATACTACAGGGATAAAAAGTATGGATGTTGTTTTGCTGGGGTTAGGAGTGCAGGATCCCCGTGAAAATGGGAAAACCACAATTAAAAAAAACAAACACTTTTTTTAACCTAAGACAACACCTTTCTAGAAATCTCTAGATCTTTCATCATGACTCCTGATGGACATTGACCATAGAGTCACACTGGAGGACCTAGAGATTCCTAGAGAGAACATATTATTCAAATCCATGAATAATCAAATCTGCAAAAGTCAAAGCCACAAATGTGGAGGTCCAGTTGTATTATGTAATATGCAAGAGGAATTACCTTTGTACCTACATGGTCTGAAATTTGAACAAGATTTCAACCTGCTACCTGAAAACCAGCAAACCTTGATACAACTAGCCCTTTGGACTTAATAAGAGAGAGCATTTCAAGGAGAAGCTGCCACTGCAGAAAAGGCTCTGCTGCTAGCAGGTGCTGTTTTTTTACCTAGCTGTTTCTTTTTACAAAATTTGGAAAGGCAAATGTGAACTGGCTGGCACACCAACCAGTCCTGTCATATGGGATATGTGGGAAAGCATTGTGCATGGAGCCTCTTTGTTTAGAGGTTTGCAAGCACAAGCTGAACGTCCGTCCATCTGTTGAGAGTGTCTTTCTGTACACCAGGAATGTTGGACTGGGTGGCCATTGGGGTCTCTTCCAACTCTATGATTCTCTAGTAGCTAATTAAAAAGCCAGTCCTGTGTCACTTGAGGCAACAATCCTCAAGTTGCTTGCACAACTTTCATGTTCCAGCTGAACTCCGCTGGACCTTAAAACATAAGCAGATGGTGCATGCTGTGGTCAAAACAAGCAAAGTGTACGGTTGTTCTTTTCAACTGGGAAAACGTCTTTCCAGAACTAAGTCAATAATGAGAAGAACTGCTCTTCAAAGACTGACATCATTAGGCTTCCTTCCCCACTTTAATTTTGTTGGTGTGTTCTTTTCCTGAATAATCTGGGAAAGGCCCCAGCCTATCTGTGCAGTTTTTGAAAATAGATTTTCTCTAAAGGGAAAAAATAGTTTTAGAGCCTTTGGCCAGCACATGTTATGGTAACACTCTTTTGATATTTTTTAATGGGAAAGTGTTTCTCAGCCAATAACAATTTGTTATTATTACAGAAGCAAAGTATGGACAGAGCAACATCCGGTTACTACAGGAGACAAACAGTAAAATAAAATTCTGAATTGCCTTTGATTGTTGGTATCTCTGGTGCACAGTTAAAATGATTAAAATAAAACTGGCAATGAATAGACTCTGCCTTTTACAATCATCCTTCCATATCCATCGATTTTTTTTTATCACAGATTCAAGCGTCCACAGCTTGAAAATGTTTTTAAAATATACAAATTTCAAAATGCAAACCTTGATTTTGTCATTTTTATGTAAAAGATACCATTTTACTATGTCACTGTATTTAAGGGGACTTGAGGATCAAAATGATAACAGCTGTCTTCCTTACCTAAGTAGCAATGATATACCATTTTATCTTAGGGATGCTTCATTTATTTAAAAAATGGGTTTCATTTTCAGATATCTGCTTCTTACTGTTAACACCATTCACAAATTTGTGACTAGCCAGTCAAATTGCTACTTTTGGTTCTGGATCTTCTCTCCAGTTGTGGTGAAACCATCATCCTTGATACAGTGATGGCCCAATGCAGAAGGGGAAGGCACCCCACCCATACTGCAGAAGGCGCCATGTCTTTGTGCTGATATTGGTAACCAGTCTTAGGCTTTGTTGCAGCTGCACATCACAAGCTGTGAGTTATGTGATGGCTCTGCCTAAGCTACATGTGGAACACTGCAAATTAGAGGAACCCCTGCAGGAGTTCTAGTTATCATAGCTGTGATGCATAATTCATTTTGATGTTATCATAAGCTCTGATGTATAATTTATCTTGTTTCTCCTTTCTCCACCAGGTTTCTGTGTGTTTCTGGCTTGGTCACTTAAGTAAATAAAAATGTCTTTCTTTATCATATTTAAAACAGGAAAGAAGCTCTACTACTTGTAGAGTAGAGAAAATATTTATTAAGGAGGCCGGATGGCTAATAATGGCCATATAGCAATAGCAATTCTGTTCAGAATGACATATTGGAATGACACATGAGTTTGGATGGTTCTGTGTGACTGTGCAGTTGGCTGTGGGGTAATAGTGATATTAAAGTGTACAGTACACAGTTTAGCCATTCTGATCAATGTTTCAACCATGCATGGTATTGTCCTGATTTCAGTGTTGCCTTTCTTTTATGTCAGATTTCTTTTGAGGCTGACAGCTGCTTCCATATCTTCCGCTGTATCTACACTGCAGAATGAATGCAAATTTGACACTCCTTTAACTGCTGTGGCTCAATGCTATAGAATTCTGGGATTTGTAGTTTTGTGAGATGTTTAGCCGCCTCTGTCAAAGAGCTCTGATCCCTCAACAAACTACAAATCCCAGGATTCCCTAGGATGGAACCATGACAGTTAAGGCAGTATCAAACTGCATTAATTTTCCAGTGTGGCAGCAGCCTTAGAATGTTTTCATAGGACCTTATCAGACGAGAGGAATTTCTCTTTATTGTGAATGGAGCCAATTCGATTTCACGTGAATTCGCTAGTTTAGCAAATTCACGTGAATTCCTATTGCATTTGGAATGTATTCAGAATTACTTCTCATTACCCAAAAATGACTTCCCTTTAGCCCAAAATTGCGTGAGATACTTTAATTCGCAATAACGTGAAACCCCATGATTGCCATTGGATTATACTTCCAATTTCCGATAAGGTCTGATAAGGTCCAAAGAAAGCCACAGTTAATTTCGTAGACATCTGCATCAAAAGATTGCTTAGAAGTAGAGCTAGGGAAAGTAATGGTTTTGGATTACAGCTCTGCCAGCCTGGCTAGAGATCATGCTGGAGGATTGTGGGCTCTGTAATACCGGTAGCTCCAAACTAATTCTTTTAAGCTCTGCTTAGAAAACCTGACCAGAAAATTTCCAAGACAAAGAAAACAACAGTTTTGTCAGATTACAGCTTTTAAACATTACACATAAGACATCAAAATAGCTGAATATCTGGAACAAGGGTGATACAAGAGGCAAGAGGCCAAAGAAAGAGGAAAGGATCATTCTGTGCAGATCTGTTTGCCTGCTAAACAATGGCAATTGCTGAAAATTCTGTCCAGCTGATAGCTCCGCATGGTTGTTGTCTTAACACTAAAAATATGAAGCTAAACAGTGCTGGTGTCAGAGGGGAGGAGAGCAGCTTTCGCAAATATTTCACATGCACCTGTGGATGTTTATTCCCATTAGACCATACAGCTGGCTGAACTTTCTGATCAAATTTTGTTTTTATTATTACCAGGTGAAAGAAGATAATTTCTCACATAAAGGAATATCATCTTCTTGCCAGCTTGTATATTTGCAGTGTTGCTCTCCCTGGAATGCCTCGCAGAATTGTTCTTGTTACATTAGGTATGCAGGGACTCCAGTCTTCTTCTCGATTCTTGTTTACTGCTTGACCAAAATGTGGTTTACAACATATTGCTCAGTGTAAAGAGAACATGCCTAATGACATAGGGTACAAGCAGGGGAGTCTACCATGAAAAAGAAGAATATTTATTTTAAGACACATTTTTAAAATACTTTCCTCAAAAGCAAAATGTTTAACATCAAACCATGTGCTGATTGTTTTAGTATGAAAATGTGACCAGTTCTTGAAACAAAACACGTACCAAAATCAACCAAGGCTGCTGCCACACTGTAGTTTGAAGCAGTTTGACACCACTTCAACTGCCATGACTTAATGCTATGGTAGTCTGGGATTTGTAGTTTTGTAAGACATTTTGCCTTCCCTGTTGGGAAACTCTGGTGCTCCCACCAAACTACAAATCCCAGAATCCCATAGCACTGAATTGTGGAAGTTTAAGTGATGTCCAACTGCTTTGCTTCCACAGTGTGGCAGCACCCCTAGTTGCAATGAAAACATGACCTCCTGTTACTATCATCTGAATCATTGTCCTAAATCCAATTGCTAGTCCCAACTAGAGTAGACCCACAGATTTCATAGATTTTACATACATGCTGATTTATAATGCAGCAACTGAGTTAAAAGGCCTCCTCTTGTTGGACTAGCAATTAAACCAGTAGCAGCACAAGGTGGCATTTTCAAGTCCTGGCCAAGCCAAAGGGCCATATTCCATTCCTTATTCCTGCATCTCCCTGTTGACGATTTGTTGTTGTTGTTGTTGTTGTTATCTGCGCTCGTGTTCGCCCTGACTCATGGATAAGACATCTCCAAGCCCCACTATCCTCCACTGCTCTGCTTAAGTCCTGCAGATTCATGCCTGTAACCTCCCTAAATGAGTCTATCCATCTTTCTCTCTTTCTATTGCCCTCTAGCTTTCCAAGCACTAATGTCTTTTAGAGTGAGTCAAGCCTTCTCATGATGTGGCCAAAGTACAACAGACTCAACTTGATCATCTTGACTTCCAAAGAGATTTCAGGCTTGATCTGTTCCAGGAAATATTTGTTTGTCATTTGGATTGTCCACGGGGTCCTCAGCCCTCTCCTCCAAATTAATTTATTCTTTTCCTATCTGTTTTCTTTACTGTCCAGCTGTCACATCCATACATGGCAATGGGGAATACTATGGCTTGGACAATTCTGACTTTAGTGCTCAGTTGTATGTCTTTACTCTTTAGGTTCTTAACTAGTTCTTTCATGGCTACACTTCCCATTCCTAGTCTTCTTATTTCTTCTTATTTCCTTCAATAGGCCACAGCAGGTTGACTCTTATAAAGGCTTGTTTAATGGTCTAAACAACAGACTCAGCTCCGTGTCTTGTTGGCACTGAACAATCTTCAGTTTGCTCTGCCTCCTGCCTCACTTTGCTCCTTCCCATTCCAGCCTAATAGAGCTTCAGTCTAACAAGAGATAATTAAATGGTTTAAAGCACTGCAATAATAGTTTTGAGGTTTAAAAATAAAATGTAAACATTACAGCTCCTTTTGTTTGCCTTCAAGTCAACTCCCATTTATGGCAACCCTATCAGAGGGTTTTCATGGCAAGCTTCATTCAGAGGAGGTTTGCCACTGCCTTCCTTTAAGGCTGAGAGTGTGTGGTTTGCAAAAATCACCCAGTGTGTTTTCCATGGCGGACCAGAGACTCAAATCTAATCCAACCCTCAAACCACTACACCACACTGGCTCTGTTGTGCCTCCTTAAAAACCAGCATATTTATTGTGTGGACACAAGTTTTGCATCTGATAAAGCGGATGTGGGAAACATGTGTCTTTTCCAGATACTGTGGGACTGAAAATCCCACTAGCCCTAGATAGGATACTGATTGGTTGGTAAGGGACCATGAGAGGTGCAGTCCAACAACATCTAGAGAGTTGCACATTCCCCTTCCTGTAATGAAGCATGTACTTTAATCCATGAAAATTAATGTCATAATACAGTAAATTGACTACTATTTAAAGATGCACAAAATTCTTTGCTGGTTTTGTTGCACCAGACTAACATGGCTGGAAATTTTAAAATTAAATAATGGGATCTAGCCCAGTAGATAATTATTCAAAATGCACACCATTTATTTTAAATATGTGCTTATTCAAATAATCCAATTAAGATTGTCCGACCAGCGAACAAGAAGCTCTGTGGGCTACTGGTTCATGCTGCAAGGCATATTGTTATTCCTGAACCAAACGTACTGTCCCTCTGGTGCTGGCTTTGTCAGGACCCAGCTGTGTAGCCTGGTATTGTACTTAATCAAGTTATCATGCTCTAAATATGCAGAGGTCAGCTAGCCAGAAATATGAAAAAGAACAGATGGAAGCAAATCAGCCTAGACTTGGTACATTTGGAGTACACTGTTCTTTCATTTGTATTCAATACGATACCGCAAAAATATTTCCTATATGAAAGTTAGTAAGCCACATCCTGGAAGGATATCTCTCTAAATGTATATTTTAATAAAACCATACCACACATACACACTCACACACACCTCAAAGTCAGACCAGAATACCACTTCTGTTTTTTCATTCCATCTTGAATATCTACAGCTTATACCTGTTGCTTGCTGTTCAGGAAACAGGTTGTGAATCTATGCATGTCTCCTACCTAACACATTTCTTATTTTGTTGCTCTATCTTAGGAAGGGTAACTTCAGGCTCTTGAGATACTGTTGCACTGCAACTCCCATTTGCCATAGACAGCAACTACAAATTATGTGGAGCGATGGGTATTGCACTCTAACAGCTAGAAGATCACAAGTTGCCCATTGCTCTGCTCTGTTGCTGAAAGAAATTCTGTTATTTGGTAATCTACAGGCAACGTAAAATTAATCCAGCACTGCACAAAATAATAAAGAGTACATAATGCACCATGGAGAAAACAGATCTTCCCAGAGAAAATGATAAACTGATTTTTAAAAACTACACACACAAGAATACTGTGTTCAGTCAAATGTTGCTGTGGCTATTAGTCACCTTTAAAAGCGAGAATTGGGAATGCCATCAAAAGTGCTTAACCTAATCTGGGCAACTTCTGCCTGTCCAGATGATGATGTTGGATTGGAACCCCCACCCATCCTTTAATATTTATTATGCCTAGGGCTGATGGGAATGGCAGTAAAACAACATTTGCAAATGGCCCACCCCTGGCTTGATGGAAACCTTGAACTAAAGTTGAACACTTCTTGAAAACACTAACAGAAATATAATGGTAATTTAGGTGTACAATACATTTCACAATAACTGCCACGCAGTCAAAGAATAGATTTTAAAATGCTGAAATACAAGCACAATTTAGTAAAATATGTTCTAGATTCATTTCTCTACACCTCCCTCATGTGTAATTCTCTCACTGCCTCTTCCCAAACCCAAACAGATGGCCTTAACACAGCAGCAAATATCAGTTAACAATGTCAGCAAAAACATGTTTTTCAGGTTCTTTAGATCCCCAACAAATAATCTTAATAACACTGTGTTATGCTTCCATTTCCTCTCATCTTTTAACAGCCAAAAAGACAAAGAGGCATGCCCAATGCAAATCCCACCAAGAGGATTATAGATGAATTATGCATTCCTTCCTTCCCTGATACATGCATGGCTCTAATACTTTTCACAATTAAATATTTATTGCTTCCATGTCACAGTTGCTCCTGAAACATAGCCTCACTATTCTCCTCTATTGCAGCAATGGGAGTTCATAGTTTCATTATATGTTCACACCCAATGCAGCCACACCATCAGAACATTCCATTTGTCCTGCTCATCCATTATGACTTATTGCCATCTGCCGGAAAGACAAAGTCAACTGTCATGTAATAGCTCCAAGATTCCTGGAAGTAAAATCACAGAACTCAAAGAGTAAACAAAATGAATGCATGTCTATTTTTTTTTCTTTTCCTATCACCCCGGTTTCAAAATATAAATATGATATGCTGGAGAACATAGCCTCTGAGTGCACCTCTCTGTTGGATTCCAGTTTTGTGAGTAGCTGTTCTCAAGTCAACAAGTCACATAACTGGAATCCAACAAAAAGGTGCACACAAACAGACAAGCATACACGCATACACAAACACACACACACACACACTTGGCAAGCCAGAGAGCTGGTAGCTGACTTCATTTGCTGCATCAACTGAAAAATATATATGTCCCGCAAGGCAATGTGTGACTCACAAAAAACACCCATGTTGCCAGAATGATGGAGGTCGCTGCTTGATTTTTCATCATGGCACATTACAATTTAATAAGGCTGGAAGGCAGAAAATCTCTCTCAAAGACCTTTCACTGAATTTATGTTTCTTCGTTATTTTCAGTCTTACTTGAACTGAAGCTAGCACAGCAGAACTAGCCCAGACAACATAGGTTTAAATAATACAGTTTTTGTGGTTAGGATGTCACTCATTCTGGCTAAAGACAAGTTATTATAAAGCTTCAAATACTGTACAATACTGCTATTAGGAGGAACTTCCTGACAGTAAGGTCTGTTCGACAGTGGAACACACTCCCTCAGAGTGTGGTGGATTCTCCTTCCTTAAAGGTATTTAAGCAGAGGCTGGATGGCCATCTGTCGGGGATGCTTTGATGGAGAGTTCCTGCATGGCAGGGGGTTGGACTGGATGGCCCTTGTGGTCTCTTCCAACTCTATGATTCTATGATTCTATTATTTATGAATAGGAATGCAGACTTGTGCAACATATCAGCAGTCTAAGGGTGTACCTGTACTACAGAATAATAGTGCTCTGGTACCAGTTAACTGCCATGGTTCCATTCCATTGTATCTTGGGATCTGTAGTTTGATAAGGTACTGAGAATTCTCTGCTAAAGATATCTAATTCTGTAGTTAGTGGGAGAGTGCACTAGAGAGTTCAGAATGCTCCACCAAACCACAAATCTTGTGATTCCATAGGACAAAGCTATGGCAGGTAAAGCAGTATCAAACTGCTGTAATATATAATTGAGTATGCTAGGGATGTGGTGGTTTAGTGGTTAAGATGCCAATTCTGATGATTGGAAGATAAGAAGGTTGGCTGTTTGAGGCCCAAGTGCTGCATGATGGGGTTTGCTCCTGTCACTAGTCCCAGCTTCTGGCAACCTAGCAGTTCGAATGCATACAAATGCAAGTAGACAAATAGGTACCACTTTGGTGGGAAGGTAACAGTGTTCAGTGCACCAGAGCTGTAACTTGTTGCCCCTTTGAATATATACACCAATTACCAATGTAAAGAAGACTCACAGTTGTTTTTTTTTCATCCTTAGTTAGAAAGGGTATCACAATGAAGCAAGACATTTTTGTTAAGAAGACTTTCAGCTCCCATAAGATTTTTCTTCATTTTACACCACTGAAAATTCATTTGCCAAAAAAAAAAAAAAAACCCTTAAAATTAGAGAATATTTTCCAAAGACTTTAATGGAATTTTTTTTAAATTGCACACGCTCTGACCCAGGTTTTGTTTTTCAGGGTATAATCCAGTATTGAAGAAAAGGCCCTCAGTGCAGAACATGGATATTAAAGCACTGTGCCAGATAAACTGGCACAAAGGGAATGCAGCTGAAAACACTCATCTGGGGAAGCAGTCTTAGGCTTTAGGCATCTGAACATTTGATTTAACAGCAGTGCTGACAGTGCATTAAAATGGTGAATTAAAGACATTAGTAATATTTTAAAAAGGCCTAGTCCTACAGATACAGTTACAGGGGAATGTGTCCACTTTCTTTCCAAATCAGTAGTGCTTTCCACCAAATTTAGAGTTTTACCCAGACTGGAGTTTATAGAGCCTGTCTTTTCTCTCAGCACTCTCTAAGTTCAGGTTCACAGTCTCCAAAGCAAAGCAAGAGGACAAACAGCTCTTTCAACAGCCTATTTTCCCAGAGTATTTTTCCCTGAACATCTGCTCTCATAATCTGGCACTTATGTGTGAAAGTTCTTGGAACCTCACAATTAATTTTTAATCTCCATGAGAAGCTGGGAGTAGAAAATGATATTAAGAAAAAAATGTACTTTCTCATAGGAATCCAACACTACCCTTCACTTCCAGTGGTTCTGTTTTGATATGTTGAGGAAATAGTAGGTGAGCCTAGTTGTATTACATTATATTAGGAGAGCCTTTACTGTTTTGGAACCAAATAGGACACACACCCTTGTGGTACTCATAATTGGGTTCTTGTGGTGGCATTAACCAATAGGCGATGTCAGATGCAGAGTAAGGGTGCAGCCAAATTAGAGGTTTTGATGAAATGTAATTGTCTGGGAACCTCCCAGTAAGTTTAAAATGTCCCTTTCCTTAGGCTCCTGTAAGGCGGCCACAAGGTCATAATGGAGTCAATGCACTTGAGAAGAAATAAGAGGATGGGAAGAAAGAAGACTGATATACATTTATTCATGAAAAATATCTTCTGTGTTGATGAAAGATTTAAGGCAGGGTTTAAAGAAGGCTGAGAGCCAGCATGGCCTAGTGGTTTGAGTGTTGGGCTGCAACTCTGGAGACCAGGGTTCAAATCCATGCTGGACCATGAAACCCACTGGGTGGCCATGGGCAAGTCGCACACATTCTCATCCTCATGGGAGGGCCAGCCTCCTCTGAACAACTTTTGCCAAAAAACTAGCCCATGATAGGCTTGCTTTAGGATTGCCATAAATCGGAAATGACTTGAAGGCACACAACAGCAACAAGTAGAGAAGACTGGAGGATGCATTCCCTCCTGGTATCTTGATGGGCTGCACTTCCATACCCCTACTCCAATTTTGGCAGCTTTGTATTATTTCTTGAATCCTTAGGACGCAAATAGCTATTTCAGTACCTACCTTCAACATGATTTAGATCCTATGGGGTTTTTCTAGGGTGATCAGATGTCCTTATTGCAAAGGCGGGCAAGGCACTATAAAATGAAAGGACATTCAAGAAAAATGTAGGCTATTATCACATAAAAGCTAAAAACACTCCTATAAATATAAATTCATACTTCCTACTTGTGTGCAAACTAGAGAACATTTTGGAATTCCTCCTAGACACAGTGACATCACTAGGGGATGTGAGGGGGGGTGTCAGAGCACACCAGGGGACACCCCAGAAGAGAGGTGACACCTGGTTGCCCCTCCCCCTTGGTGCCATCGCCTATTTCTTCCCATGAGAACAGTACCATGAGGAGAACAATATTTTATTTATTTATTTATTTGTTTGTTTCTCGCCCACCCCTCTGAATGAGCAATTGGGACGGGTTACAACAGGGTTAAAAAAGAAGTACAATTAAAATATTCCATCCCATCACCCAACTCCCCGCCCTTAAAACAGGATTAAATTGCAGCAAAATTAAAATCAATAAAATGAACAAATTGAAATAAAGTAAAAAACAGCAACAAAAGTTCCAACCTGGAGACCTTAGCTGTATGAGGGTGAAAAAATGCAGGAGGGAAAGATGGAAAAACTCAGGAGCTGCATTTCAAGGCTGGGAGGTATTACACTTCTTCTGGGAAGGCCTGCCAGAAGAGATGCGTCTTTAGGGCTTTTTCAAAGCCTTCAATGGATGGAATATGACGCATCTCGTCCGGCCGGTCATTCCACAGCTTGGGGGCAACAGCTGAAAAGGCCCTCTGGGAGGTCTACACCAGCCTGGTCTTCGTGGGTTGTAGCAGATTCCTCCCAGAGGACCAGAGTGTGTGGGGAGGTTTGTATGGGAAGAGGCGGTCCCTCAGATAGGATGGACATGAGCCATGTAGGGCTTTAAAGGTTAAAACCAACATCTTGTACTGTGCCCGGAAACTAATTGGCAGCCAGTGGAGGGATTTGAGCACTGGTGTAATGTGCTCTCTCTTAGATGTACCAGTGACAAGCCTGGCTGCCATATTTTGAATCAGTTGCAGTTTCCGGGTCAAGCACAAGGGTAATAATAATAATAATGTTTTATTTATACCCCGCTCTTCAGCCAAGACTATCAGAGCGGCTTACAATTTGTTAAACAAACAGCTTCATTTACAATTGTAAGCTATTTGCCCCCCCAACAATCTGGGTACTCATTTTAGCGACCTCAGAAGGATGCAAGCCTGAGTCGAGCTTCAGCCCTTTGCTGGTCTTGAACTCGCCACCTTATGGTTTTGAGTGAGTGGCTGCAGTACAGGCATTTAACCACTGCGCCACCAGGGCTGATGGTAGCCTTATGTAGAGTGCATTACAGAAGTCCAGACGTGAGGTTACCAACGCATGTACCACAGTTTCCAAGTCCCTCATCTCCAGAAAAGGGTGCAGCTGGCGTATCAGCCAGAGCTGATAACAGGCACTCCTGACAACACGGTGGCACCAAGGGAACTGAGCAACCCCCACCTCAGTGCCATCACTGTGGCATGGCACACAGCAGGAAGATAGTGTGCCCAGCCCTCCCTCCTTCCTGTGTGCCACTCTACACATGAGTAGAGCAGCATGTGGCAAGGAGATCAGTGGTGCCCTTTTGGCCCTCTGGAAACCCCACCCAGAAGTGCCCCCCCCCTGTGCCAAGAGGCATGCCAAACAACAGCGCCAATGCCTGGACAGAAGGTTGAAATGTAGGACATTCATGGAAAAGGAGGATGCTTATCAGTGGAAATGCACAGGTGCTGGTCAATAGGTGCTTGTGACCTTTATGTGACGATGGGATGAAAGTGGAAACACAGGAAGCTGCCTGCATCATCTTCTATTCCACACCTATCACACAACTGAGCAGTCCCAGAGAGGCAATAGGTAGAAGTCTCATTATTTCCCCCAGAATATCGAATAGATTTTTAGCCTTTAAAAATATACCCAAACTAGCTAACCAATTACCTATCAGAAAAAATTAACCAGGGTGGGGGAGATGGACAGGTTGCTTACCTGTAACAGTATTTCTTCGAGTGGTCATCTGCGAATACATACAAATGGGTTCTCTGCGCCTGCGCAGTCGAATTCGGAACTTTCTGGAATCACTGGGCAGAAAAGCGGCTTGCAACTTTTTGCAACTTTTTGGCGGTAGCCCCTCCCCTCCTCTATATAAGCCCTGTTCCCGCTCTTTTCCTCAGTTCCGAAATTTTTCCGCCGCAAGCGACGGAGGAGCAGAACAATGTTGAGCAGGACACTGAGGGGAGGAAGGGTGGGATTTGTATGTATTCGCAGATGACCACTCGAAGAAATACTGTTACAGGTAAGCAACCTGTCCTTCTTCTTCGTGGTCTCTGCGAATCATACAAATGGGTTAGACTAGCAAGCTTAGGTAAGCGGCGGAGGGAGTGTCATGACAACAGTTGTGAAGTGAACCAAAAAACATTTATTGATTCACAATAAAAATTGTCAAATTGAACCAACCCTTGTGTGATTCTTGTATGAATTATAGAACAAAACAACAATAGTGCAATGCTGCTCACAGAGCAGAACATAAACCAAATACTCAGAGAGTAAACTATGTACATGGTGTATAAATGCAATCAGAAAGACACCATAACACCCAATCCTGGATGCAAAGGAAATCCAGTAAAAAGGCAAACAGTGCAACAGTTAGTGCAATGCGTCATATGCAACAACAATGCAATGTAAAATCAACATGGCATAGCACACAACATGGCATAGTACAGAACTTGACATTAGTGCAAACCAGACAGTAGAACTGCTCTGCCAAAGGCTGCATCTGTCCTTGCCCTGGTGTCCAACCGGTATGTTTTATAAAAGTCATAGGTTGGGACCAGACAGCAGCCTTACAGACATCCTCCAGCGGAATCCCAGTCAAAAAAGCGGAGGATGTCGCTACCGCCCTAGTTGCATGTGCCCTGACCCTGGCCGGAGGAGTTCTACCCGACAGTTCATAACAGAGGTGGATGGTACCGGCCACCCATTTAGAAAACCTCTGAGCAGTCACAGGTAGTCCCTTCTTAGGCTCTGAGTAGCACTGAAACAGTCTGTCAGAGCGGCTCGAACCCGAAGTTCTGTCCAAATAGAAGGCCAAAGCCCTCCGAACGTCCAACAGATGCAAACGGCGTTCGGTGTCGGTGGTCGGGTTCGGGGCCAGGGTCGGGAGCACAATGTCTTGGCACATGTGAAAAGCAGACACTACCTTAGGCAAAAAGGTAATGTCGGTACGGAGGACCACCTTATCCTTGTGGAACCGAAGGAAAGGTTGGTCCCTCCGTAAGGCACAGAGCTCGCCAGCACGGCGGGCAGAGGTAATGGCTACCAGAAAGGCTGTTTTCCAAGTCAGCAGCCTCAGGTCAGTGGTAGCCATGGGTTCAAAGGGCTTGGTACCAAGACGAGACAAAACAACCTCAAGGCTCCAGGCAGGTGCCGGTACCGCGGCCGGCGGATGGAGGTTGTTAAAGCCCTTCAAAAACCCCTTCACCAAGGGGTCCTTGAAAAGGGAAGGTTTCCCATCAAACTGGAAATGGGAACAAATAGCAGACAAATAACACTTGATGGAGTTAAGGCACAGGCCCGACTCCACCAGCGTCATCAGGAACTCCAGCACCGTCGGTGTCGATACCCTGGACGGAGACAGGCCTCTCGAATCCAGGAAGCGGAGGAATCTCTGCCACTTGCAGGAGTAGGACCTTTTGGTAGCCGGTTTGTGGGCCGCCAGGATCACACGCCTCACCGCCGCCGGGAGGTCCGCTAAGGCCGGAGTAGCCACGCCACGAGAGGAAGGTCCTCGATGTCCGGATGACGAACTCGACCCTCCTGTAGAGTGAGCAGGTCTGGTCTGGGCTCGATCCTGAAGAACCGGTTCCGCGACAGGTGAAGAAGAGACGGAAACCACGGCTGCCTGGGCCACCAAGGGGTGATCAGGATGGCGTCCGTCCGGTCTCTCGACATCTTGGAGACGACCCTCGTGATGAGCGGGAACGGAGGGAAGGCATACAGAAATTCCCCCGTCCAGCTGTGTAGAAAGGCATCCCCGAGCGAGCGTCGAGACCGATCCCGGGAGCAAAACCGGCTGCAGTGTGCGTTGGTCTCTGACGCGAAGAGGTCTATCTGCGGGGTGCCCCATCTGGAGAAGAGGTCCGCGACCACGTCGGGGTGGAGAGTCCACTCGTGGCACTGCGAATCTGACCTGCTGAGCTGGTCCGCCAAGACGTTCTCCTCCCCGGGAAGATGTACTGCCTGCAGGAAGATCTTTCTCGGGATGCACCAGTGCCAAATCCGAAGAGTTATCTCCAGTAAAGTTGGAGATCTGGTTCCGCCCTGTTTGTTCAGGTAGTACATAACAGTGGTGTTGTCCGTCAGGAGCTGCACTACCCTTTCGCGAAGCTCGGATTCGAAAGCCTTCAAGGCCTTCTCGACAGCTAGCATCTCCAGGGCGTTGATGTGGAGATCTTGGTGACACGCTTGCCACTTGCCCCTTATGGTGAGACCCATTGTGTGGGCTCCCCAACCGTCCCTGGATGCGTCTGTGGTGAGGACCACCTGCGGGTCCGGAGAGACGAACGGCATGCCGGCGCAGACGTTCTGGGAGTCGAGCCACCAGAACAGGGAACGAGCGACGGGCCTCGGTACCGTGAGCCACTTGCTTGCAGGATCGGCCGACGGGTCGAAGACGGAGAGGAACCACGACTGTAGGGGCCGAAACCGGAGCCTGGACCACGGGGTGACGAAGGTGGTCCAGGCCATATGGCCCAGCGCTACCTGGACTTCTCGAGCCCGCACCCGTCTGCTGGCACAGCAATGCCGGACGGCCTTGGAAAGGGACAGGAAACGGTCCTCGGGCAGGGATGCGATGCAACTTTCTGAGTCGAGGATGGCCCCGATGAACTTGATCCTGGTGACGGGGGTCAAGTGGGACTTCTCGAGGTTCAGTACCAGGCCGAGAGACTGGAGCAGGGAGACGGCGAAAGAGATGTCCTGGCAAAGGGCCTCTTTGGAGTCTGCCGCGAAGAGCCAATCGTCTAGGTAGGGGAAGACTCTTGACCCTCGCTGGTGCAGGTAGGCGACTACCGGAGCCATGCACTTGGTGAAGACTCTCGGCGCCGTGGCGAGACCGAAGGGCAGGACGTTGTAGTGGTACATCTCCGTCCCGATGGCAAAGGAGAGGAACCGTCTGTGTCCCTCTCGAATGGAGACCTGGAAGTAGGCGTCCTTGAGGTCCAGCGTCGCAAACCAAAGTCCCTGCGACAACAATGGCAAAATGGAAGCAAGAGTTACCATCCGGAACTTCTTGTAAACCAAAAAACTGTTAAGGTCCCGAAGGTCCAGTATGGGACGGAGGCCTCCATCCGGTTTCGGTACCGTAAAGTATCTAGAAAAGAACGCCCGGTGGGCCAGGTCCGGGTCCAGGGGGGAGATGGCCCCCTTGTCCAGCAGAGTGCGTACTTCGTCGAGGAGGGAAGGTGAGGGATCCGTAGACAGGAGGGCTCCCGTAGGCGGGAGCTCTTCGAACTCGAGGGCATATCCTTTGGATATAATAGTCAGCGCCCAGGAGTCGGTGGTGATTTGGGCCCAGATGTTATAGAAAGGCCTTAACAGATCCAAAAAGAAGGGACGAGACGGGGAGACAACGGAGTACGCTGGAGACCTTCACTGTCCCTTCTTACCCGAATCAGGTCCGGGCTTCCTCGGGAGCGGTCTTCGGTACCGGGACTGAAGACGTCTCCCAGATGAAGATGAGGAGGGAGAGGAGAACCTCTGCCTGGTGTCCTGGCGACGGTACTGCCTCTCCTGTTCAAATGGCCTCTGCGACTGCCCGAAGGGTGGTCTGGTCCCGAAGCGCCTCCTGGAGAAGGCCTGCTGAGGAGCGGACATGCCGTGCTTCTTTGCGGCTGACTTCATGCGGTACTTGAAGTTCAGCCGCTCGTCGGTGTCCTTGGCAAAGAGCCCTTCGCCATCGAACGGCATGTCCTCTATAGCGGCCTTCGCCTGCGGGGTTAGATCCGAAGCCCGAAGCCAGGCATGTCTCCGGAGGGCCACACTGGAAGCCATGGACTTGGCCGAACAGTCCGCCGTGTGTCGAGCCGAGGTAATAAGAAGGCCTGCAACCGAGTGTACCTACTCCCGGAGTTGGTTTGCAGCTGGAGCCTTCTCCTGAGGGAGGTCCGCCAACAGGGGTGACATCCTCTCCGCCAGGTATTGGATGTAGGCCCCCATGCAGGCATTATAGTTCGACACCCGCAGTCCCAGGGCTGAGGCCTCGAAGATCTTCTTCGAAATCCCGTCTATCTTCTTGCCCTCGCGGTCCGAAGGAGACGGGGAGGTCTTTGGGGTGAAGACCTTCTGTGACCCCTCGACAATTGCCGAATTCTGAGGCGGGTGCGAATGAAGCCACTCTGCCGATGATGGAGAGATCTTATAAATGGAGTCGATCTTCCTCGAGGTCGACGGGGTTGATGCTGGATTCTGCCACGACCTCTTGGCGATCTTCTCCAAAGACGGCAAGAATGGGATGGCTGCCAATGTTGGTGCCGAGCCCTGAACACGTTTCTCGACCGGGTCGAGGGCCTCCTCCTCGGACCGAGACACCTGGAGCTCCAAAGCATTCGCCATCTTGATAACGTGCTCCCCAAAGGTATGCACGTTATCAGTAGGAGACACTGGACCTGGTTGGTAAAAGGCCTGCCGAACCGGCCCCTTTTCCTCGGTGTCGGTATCGATCGGAGATGGGACCGAACCTTCGGTGTCGAACTCCACATCCGAGTCGGAGCTGGGCCCTCCACAGAGTACCGCACTGGAAGGGGAGTAGGCAGTCTGGGTTGCTGCCTCTCCGCAAACGGCGTCCTCCTCAACGACCTTTGCCGGTGCCGAAACCTGGACTTCCACACCCACTCTGGCAGACACATCAAGTGGGCGCCAGCGCTTGCCTGGCGGTCTATCTAGAGTAGAAGGGTCGACCGCCACAAAGTACTTGCCGGACTCGCTATCATAATAGTATTCCGGCTCGTCCTCGGTCTCGGCCATAGGGGTCGGCGACCTACGAGACCTCTGGCTCAGCTGTGGGGAGCGCTGGGCGGGCGTCAGGCTGCGCGGGACCGATGTCTCGCGACGGGCGGCCTGGGAGCGAGGCGACGCCTCTGTCGGTACGGAAGCGGCCGGTACGGAGGCGGGTCTTTCGACAGCGGGAATTTCCGTGGCGGGAACATCCCTCGGTGTCGACGCACGTGGCAGCTCGGTTCCCACGTCGGAATCGGAGCGGGCCTTCTTCTGGAGGGTCTCACCCTCAGAGGAGCGCTTTTTCCGGAGGGATTCCCCCTCGGTGGAATGCTTCCTCTTGGCAGGGGCTTTAGAAGTGGATTCCTTCAGCGAGGAAGAGCCCTCTGCCATGCCCTGAGAAGGAGTTTTCACCTTCTTTCTCCGATTCTCATCCCTGTGGTCCTTGCCCTGCCTGGGCTTGTCCTTCTTGGAGGACTTAGACTTCTCACCCGTCTTCTTAGCCGATTTCTCGGCGGGGTGAGTCTCCGCGTCCCGGGAGGACTTGGAGGGACCAACCGGGGAAACAACAGTCACCTTCTCCTGAGACATCTTGGAGGCCGGAACGGGTGCTTTAGAGACCGAAGCCGGAACCGAAGCCGAAGGCAGGATCTCCTGAGGGGCCAAAGCCCGATCGAGAAGGTAGGATTTCAGCCGAGAGGCACGGTTCTTCCTCGCCTGCGACGTCAATGATCTGCAAAGGGCACAGCTCTGGGTGTCGTGGGCCTCGCCCAGGCAGATCAAGCACTTGGAGTGGGGGTCCGTGTGAGGGACCTTGGCCCCACAAACAGCGCAGTGCTTAAATGGAGCCGGAGACATCAAGTCCAAATCGGGATCCAAAATCGAAGTCAGTCAAGCCGAGAGGTCAAACAATAGCCGAGTCACAGACGAAGGAGAGTAGTCGAGAAGCAAGCCGAAGATCGAAAAACCAAGAGAGACAAGCCAAGCGATTCCACACTGTTCCTTTAGAGTAGCCTACGCGGCGGAAAAAAAGGAACTGAGGAAAAGAGCGGGAACAGGGCTTATATAGAGGAGGGGAGGGGCTACCGCCAAAAAGTTGCAAAAAGTTGCAAGCCGCTTTTCTGCCCAGTGATTCCAGAAAGTTCCGAATTCGACTGCGCAGGCGCAGAGAACCCATTTGTATGATTCGCAGAGACCACGAAGAAGAAAGTAGAAGATACCGGCTGAGATCTTGTAGCCTGGTGTACCTCCAGTGGCATAAGTGGTGGTGACAAAATGACAGAATAAAAAGGGCACAGCAGGTGGCAAGGATGGGAGAAAGAGTAGGAAGAGTTTTCAGCCAAAGAGGCATTTGATATCTGCAAACAGCCCCTTCTATCAAGTAGTTTTCAAAGGTAGTATTCCCAGAGTGAAGTAAGCTTGAAGGACCCACTCAAGTCAAGCACTGAGCAAACAGGATACTCAGGAGATGACAGCTTTCTCTTTGGATGGAGAAAGAGGTGGTTTTCTCTTCCTTCTGCCCAGCTTCCACTACTGTGTAGTTGTGGAAAACTTGTTCATTAAACAATTACACCACTGTAGTGCACCAAGAGAGTTCTAGACCCTGCCAGTTCCATTTAAAATGATCCACTTGGTCCAAGCAATGTTACCAACAACCATCACCTTCCCCCATTTTGTTCTGGTATGCTAAAAAAAGGGGCTATATTTTTTCAACCATTTATTTTATAGATGTTCTCCATTATTGTGGGGAGAACATGAGTTTACTAGAGGTTCAAGTCTGACACCATCCTCATCCAGAATACTGCTATGAGTCTTTTCAATTCTAACAGAAATGAGTACCACCCAAATGCTGTAGTCACCTATTCCTTTCTTGCCATCTTATAAGTCTTGGCCTCAAAAAATATAACCCAGCAACCTCCCTGTCCCACTTACAGTTTGTAGGACAATCCCTTGTTCTACTCATCATGCTATCTATAACTCTTTCAGGCACAGGAGCTATATATAGAAGTGAGTCCCTAAGCTACCTCTGAATGTTAGCTTAGAATTAATTCTAAGGCTCTTTGATGACAGAAGTGAACAACACATGGGAATTTGCTAACACAGGGGCCACAAGTATCAGGTATGAGAGATAGGCTTTGTCCCATACACGAAGAAGAATAATGTTGAGGATTTAAGTGGCAGATTTTGTGATCTATGCAGCTCAGCGTAAATGCAGACTGCAGTTTCTGTCAATCCCAAATCATCTTTAGTGATGAGAGACTGAAAGTCTTGGAAACATGAAATGGCATTCTTTTCAATGCAACAGAACAGTCAAAAAATGCCATGCTATACACAGTTCACTTAACAAAATGTCACACAGGAGCAAATGGTGTAGGAAATTGTTTTATTATAGTTTGAAGTTTAAAAGAGAATAACAAATTCACTGAGGAAGAAGATCAACCCTTCCTAAACCAGTGACAGAATCAGTTCTGTCAAGAAATGTACCCAACTGGATCCTGATTCTTGTAATAACATCTATGCTCATTTTGGAGTGTAGTGCTCAAAGGAGTTTGAATTTCAAAGGCCACCATGATAAAAGCTGTCTGGAAAGGCAGACCACCTGTACTACACACAATCAGATACAAACAATTGACAGAGTTCAATTTCTTCAGTGCTACTCTGGGTTAATAAAAATAATTTTATTCCAGTTTTACATTCTGGAAAGGAATGCCAGGAGGTTTCTCCAAACCTATGAGAATGATGGTGGTGGAAGAAATAATGAGGCTCATATCTTGTACATGCCTTTGAGGAATTCATATATACACATACACTAGCAATGAATAGCCTTGGAAATGGCTGATTAGAAAAATTTCTCTGAGACAGTTAATTTAGAAAAAATGATCCAGGGCTCTGGCCACATGCATAAATGAGGTAACTTTCTTGTGATCTTAAGGACAGAAAACATGGCAGTAAGATAAGTACTTGAGCAATTTTGGTCAGAGGCAAAAGACTCTGACATATGCAACTCCAAAACACAAGGGAGCCAAAGTATGACTGTTGCTAGAGCTTATTACAAAATCCACTAGGAATCAAGCATGCATTACATCAGAAGGAATAAATAACATGTTTGCACATTAATAAGCAGCATATTAAAAAGGGATTTAATGTGTTTCTCACTATGTTGACACATCTGGTTTCCTGGAGCTTCCTTGTGTTTTGAGGATCAAAGCTGCCCTATAACTAAGAATGATCAGGGAATGTTAGCATTTATGTGGCTCTTAGCTGAACTAAAATCCCGTTATAGCTGCTAAAGCATGCTGTGGGTGATGATTTCAGCAATCTTTCTGTTTTTTCTGTAAATTCATAATTTCAAATCCATATTCTTTGTGCCCTATAGCCTCTTTCTTGGTTCCTTTTGGACTGGCATATGAGCTCTGATGATGGCATGTTCCCATCATATTATGCCAGATTAAGTTTAGCAGAATTGTCAGGCCAAGCAGAGCCATTCCCTGGGTCCAAGACCAATGGGACATGATGGTTCTGGACATTCCCAGTGCCTGTGTCCCAGATGGTGTGACCAAAGCCAAAGAGTTTTAGAGGCTCACAGCTGAGAAATGGAGCCAGAGTGGATGCTAAAAACAAACAACTGTTAGAGAGTGGAGAGATCTATAGTCCACCTCTTTGCAGGTGCATCACTGTACAAGAACTAATGTGGCAGTATGTGTGTAGTGCCAGCGGCACCAGGGCTCCTCTGCAACATTTGCTCCAATTGCATCAATAATAGCCCAGCCTTCACCGTGACTTTGAGGAGTTGGTTTATTTCATTTGACTCCTCATCTCCTGTTCTCCATGAAGAATAGGCAAAGAAAGAAAAAAAAATCCAAAGCTGGCTAGACTCCAGGAGGCCAGTGGGAGGGAGACAAAGCAGCTGTTCTTATCCATGCCTACCTCCATGTAGAGAAAAAAAGTCCAGAGAAATGCAGCATCATTTCCCTACGCAGAAAAGGTCACAAAACAGTCACTCCCTACCTTTTCCTGCATTGAGGTAGGCAGACTTACCCCTTACAAAACCTGGAAAAGTTCTTTTCTAGAATTGCCGGAGTGCCCGAGTCAGCATGTCCATGTCTGGAGAACAATGCTATAAATCCTATTAATTCTACCCCTCCAAAACAGCAGAAAGATCCCAGCATATGGATTTCTCTCAACGCTGCCCAAATTGTTCTCCAGGAGCACCATCTCTTTTCAGCCAAGCCAGCCCATGAAATTTTGGCCACCCTCCCATTCAATTCTACTGTATATACAAAAGTGGCCCAAGTAGCACCTGAACTTTATCACTGGCCGTGCACAATGTCCTCCATCTTACCTGAAGGAATAGGCAGACTTCATGGTATTTGATGGTATTTATTTTCGGTGTCAGGAGAACCCCCAAGAGCCATCATCTAGAACCTGATACAAAACATGCACACTTTGAATTAAAGTATTATGAGCCTAGGAATGAGTACCAAAACTGAAATGAGCTCACTTTTCACATAACAACCCACTTCCTGTAATTTTTACAATTTTAGGGGAGGGGTCAAGAAAGAGATCTTGTTTCCATTGTTGATTGGGAATCCAGTTCTCGGAGCAACTTCCCCATTTGAAACAGTGAATGTTCTGTGCCAAATCATGAACTAGAAAAAGCAATAACCTTCACTCCGATATAAGAAGAAGGACAGTCAGTTATCTCCTGAAGGCTCTTGTTATCTTCAGAGTTGGGAATATCATACAGAACATGCAGCACTTCAGGACCAGATTCAACCTCCTTATACATCACAAGCTTTTCAATGCAAACAAGTCATGATCCTCTGAAAATTAGACTGACAGTGGAATTATTGACTGGCATTTGCTGTATGCCAATCTAGCATTGCTCTCGAGGTCGATTGTTGCTTGCAGATATTTCCAGCTGGTTCAACATATGTGAGGTTTTTAACACAGTAATTATTTTGAATTAATGTTACTCAGTAATTGTTTCTAACATGATGGAATTAAAACTGCTACCAAATACCACTCATATGTAGCAATAGACAAATAATGTACTGCTATAGTTGTTGCTGTTGTGTGCCTTCAGGTCATTTCTGATTTATGGTGACTCAAAGAAGAATCTATCACAGGGTTTTCTTGGCAAGATTTATTCAGAGGGTTTTTTTTGCCTTTGCCTTCCTCTGAGGCTGAGAGAGTGAGACTTTCCCAAGGCCACCCAGTGCAGAATCCAGAGCACGGATTCAGACCTTGGTCTCCAGGGTCCTACTCCAATACTCAAACCACTACACCATGCTGGTTTGTGTATGCTGCTTTAAATAGCTCCTTTAATCTGTTAAGCAGAGCCAGAGTGGTGTAGTGGTTTGAGCGCTGGGCTGACTCTGAAGACCAGGATTCGAATCTCTACTTGGCCATGTAAACCCACTGGATGACCTTGGGCTAGTCACACACTCTCAGGCTCAGAGGATGGTGATGGCAAACTCCCTCTGAAGAAGCTTGCCACGAAAACCCAATGATAGGATTGCCTTGGGGTCAACATAAGTTGAAAACTACTTTCAGGCACACAGCAACAACAAAAATCTGTTAATCAGCTAAAAAAACCTCTCTGTAGAATTCCACATCAGCAAGATTCTACATAATATAACTATCACGTAACTCCATGTTTCAGTAAACCACCAAGTTTCCTCTTGAATAAATGAACAGGAAGTTGGAGACTATATTAAGTGTTATCTTAAATTGTTGGAGCAAAACAGAATCATACAGTTGGAAGATACCACAAGGACCATTGGATCCAATCCTCTGCCATGCAGGAATACACAGACAAAGCACCTCCGACAGATGGCCATCCAGCCTCTGTTTAAAAACCTCCAAAGAAGGAGGCTCCATCATATTCCAAGGCAGCATATTCTACTGTCTGATAGCTCTTACTGTCAGGAAGTTCTTCCTAATGCTGAATCTCTTTTCCTGTAGTTTGAATCTGTTGCTCCAGGTCCTAGTCTCCAAAGCAATAATGTGCTGTATCTAAATCTTTTAAGATTATTCAAATGACTAAAAATGGTTGAAAGCTGTCCAGTTCCCTCAATCACATATTGAAACAATGGGAGGTAAATACTTGTTTTTTAAATACTGTTGTAACAATTATACCAATTGTTTGGTTAATTAATTTACAAATTACAGGTAACAAATTCACTGGTACCAGCTCCTTCAAACTGAAGTAACCAATCAAAAATCCCATTTGGCTATCCCTGCTTTTAAAGTACAACCCAGACAGCTTCACTCTGCAAAGAATGACAATGATCATACTTGTGACAGTGACCAGATCCAAAAACAGTCAGTCCTCCAGTCTAACCTGTTTTGGGTCTGTATTGCCTTGCGATTCTTATGAATCACAGCCATGCTATTTTTTTCCTGATTCCAAAAGCACATGCTCCTCTTTGACTCAGGCAACATGTGAAAAATTATTGCATCAGGAGTTCATTGCATTTCTTGTGCAAGTAATATTACTTCCCTTTTGTCCTTGTGTCTGTTAATGCTACTGAGCAGTTCTTTCACAACCAGGAAGGCATTACATAGACTGTCTTGGGATACACACAACACATTATCATGAAAAGAATGCTGGACTATACAGTTGGTCTTCCTGGTCTGGGAACTACACCAGTTATTTACAGTGAGTCCAGAGATGCTACCTTGAAAACATCCTAATTTGAGACTTAAAAGAGTTGCCATGAACATACTCTGCTGTGGATATTTTTGTGCCAGATACAGGAAATTCAAGCAGCAGTTTTTTTCCATGCATCCCACCTCTATGATGGTAAAATGTTGACTGGCATTCAGTATGAGACCTGTATCCTTCAGTCCATGAAAAACCGAATAGCTTTGCAATGTCTGTCTTCACCAAGGGGCTGTTGTGCCATAGCAATGTACAAGCAACCTGTAGTCAATGGAATGACTGATGTGCCATGGCATTCCATTATGAGCAACAGGACACCAGCTAGGAAATGTGGGACCACAAGAGAAGCGTTCAATGTGCATCAGAAGTGCCTGAAGCATATTGGAGCACTCTTGCCAGTGCCAGGATGCACATCATCACAGTTCACTAACCATGATGATGTTTATTTGTAGAGCAGAAAGCTAGGCGCATATAATAAAAACAAATGATAAAACACAACCCCACGAAATACTAAAATTCAGAGCTGCAATAAAATTCAAGAGTTTTTAGCCCTAGTCCATGGGACTGCTGTCTTCTGCAGTACATCGTAACTCAAGACTTGGCAGTCCTTCTCTAACTTCAGTCACTTAGCCTCTACTCCCCCTTGTGGTTTACAATTGTATTTTTTCTTTTTAAAAAATCCCATCTATGCACAATCCAAAAACTTAGAATAGCACTCTTCTTCCAATTTCTTGTTCACTGGCCTTTCTAAGAAATGCTCTACTAGAAATTAGTGTATTTGTTTTTTCACAGTAACACTGAAAGTAGAATCCTGATGATTAATCCCAACTAGAGTGGACCCACTGAATCACTTTTTCAATGCTAAATCAACATATAGTTAAATTCTACTGAGTCAATGGGTTTTTCTTTGTGAGCAGTAACAGATGATGTTGAACAACTACCTCTATTTGTGTTTATACATGGACACATCAAAAAATATGAAAAATGTCTACTTAACCAATTTGTAAGCCACTCTGAGACCCTTTTGGCTGAAGAGCGGGGTATATAATAATAAATAATAAATAAATATATCACAGTTTGTGACACATGGCACTTCAAGATCACACTCAATATTGCAAATGAGTGTATGTTCCAATAGACACCACTGAACATTGCACATGCTGGTTTGGGTGAATAAAGCAACAGCCAGCCATGAAGTTGTTAACCCCTTAATGGTGCGAGTCTGTGCATACCTAACTCCCTGAGACAATCCCAAAAGTCATTACTGAACCCGATGCTCGAAGTCTCTGTAGAAACCATAAATTCCTTACGCCATCTGATGATAAAATCAGAGGTTGTGTTTACAAGCTTTAAGATGATTGTTTAAAAAGGGGGGAGGGGGTTGAATTTTCTCTTCTGCCTCTTCTCCCAAGTAGGCATGATTTGGTTTTGATCATTATTCCCTGCATTTCTCTTCAAGCTCTTCTTGTCCCCTAGTGGAACAATGCTTGCCTTGTTTCCATTCAGCGACCTGACACAAAGATTAACACGCTTGAGTGACTGTTTCACTACACTCCATTGTGCTCCTTCCCCTCAACGGGTGATGCTGTCCAGGCAGACAGAGAAGGCCAAGAGGACTGGCCTTCAGCTGCCATGCTGGACACAGCCCTTTGGTTATTACTCCCCCACAAACACACATACACACAAACACACTCTGCTGATACAGAAGATCTGAAACTAGCAAGAAACTGAAATGTATTAGAGACACTGTTTTTTTTAGAAATTATAGTAGACATTGTATAAATGGGCTGAACCCCTTCACACAAAGCAAGAAAATGCATTACAGTGGTCCCTTTCACATTTGCTGGAGTTAAGGGTGAAGGACTCCTGTGACTATGGAAAAACCGCATATAAACACTATTCTTTTTACCTGAGAGAACACATCTACAGGGATGTTTTTCAGATCGTAGTTTGGCATGATGGTTAATTTAATGTTCTTCTTTAGACCAGAAACAGATTGTGGCAGAGAGCATGAACTCAAAAATCAATGGTCTGTGCCACAATCTGTTCCTGGTCTTGTTTTTACATGGAGAATGAAGCTCCTCCATCTTGTGCTTCCAATTATGTAGTCTATTTGATGTCTCCATTGGCCACCAGGTGAAGTCCAGGCATACAGTCCCCTCTTGGCTTGCTTGAGGAATGATGTACAAACTGTTAGACACATAAAGTTCAGTCAATTGCTCTTCTACTAATGTCTCAATCCTAAACCAATTCTTCTTAATATCTTTGATGTTGCTCTCTTTCCTACATTTGCAATCCAATCATTTATGATTAACAAGTCCTAATTCAGTGTGCCGTCAATTTCCTCCTGGACTTCAGCATGTAATTTGTTTAAAAAAAAAAAATCTTATTTTTCTGTAGTTGGAGCATAAATTTGGGACTATGGTTATACTGATGTTGCCCCTGAAATATTATTGGGTCAGATTTTGCATTCTATCCTTGACTACTTTTGCTCTTCACTGTTAATGCCATCCCATTTTTTCTTAGATTTTTATTCCCAGAGTAAAATACTGTTTAATTATCAGACTCAAAATGTTCCATTCCTATCCATTTTAGCTTACTCACCCCAAGTGTAACAGTGTTTTCCATTTCTTGTTTTACTATGCCTCGCTTCCCTTGTTTCATAAATCTCACATTCAATTTTCCTGTAACATTTGTTGTGCAGCTTTGGACTTTCCTCTCACCTCTGAGCATATCAACAGCTGAACACCTTTTTGGTTTGAGTCCAGTTGTATTATGTGCTTGGCTGCTTTATGAATTATGAGATGACGGGACCCTGGGTAAAGGGGCTTACAATCAAAAATGGGAGAGAGAGCGAGTAAAGGAAAATAGAGGTAAAGGTAAATGGGGGGAGGGGAGAAGAATTACAAGCTTTGTTGGTATTCACCAGGAGTTTCACCAACTGAAGCAAGAGTGGCCCCCCCAAATGGTGCTGGACTACAAGTCTCATGAATCCTAATCACTATAATCATGAGGGATCATGGGAGCTGTACAACAATATTGGGATTAAGGAAGGAAATGTGCCCATCCTTGAGCTAAAGCTGTATTTGATCTCAGATGTATTAAGCAAGTTTGGAGGCCCTGTATAACCTCACCCACACTATTATTGCAAGGCAAGGTGGCAATTGTAGGGTTCATTCCAAAGGATGGCAGGTTGAGACAGCAACTAGCACACAGTGGATACAGTTTGAAGCATTTGAAATAACTCCTTTTTAGCATAAAGATTTGGAAAGCTATTTACACTTAAGACCTGTTCTAAACCAGGGTTGTTCTATTTGTGTCCTTCAAATTTGGATTGTGTAACTGAAATTTCATCCTTCCCAGCATTACCTGGAGTAACTTCTAGTCCCTGGATTTCTGTTTATCAAACAAATGTTAAAAGCACAAAAGCCTTGCCTCAGCAGAGTGAAAAGCCCACCACATCGTTCCTTTACTTTTTATGGATCTATGTAGTCTAGACAGTCTTCTGAAGATCCAGCAGAAGTGAGGGTCTTTCAAAATCTTTGATAAGAAATTTAGAAGTTTGCAAGACTTAAACGTTTTGTTTACATGCATTATTTATCACTCCAGTTAGGTAAGAGGCAGACATGAAAGACGAGCCTTTTAGTTTCTTCAATAATTTAGATAGCCTTCTCCTCCTCTGCCTGCTTTTCCCAAAGATGCAAGTCAGAATTAAAGAAAATTCTGTTTCTATGGTTACAAAGACCTGCCTGAAGCCAGAAGAGTTTATAATCAATAAAACATGCCTGATGCCTCCTGAAGTCAGGCACTTTGACTAGCCATAAAGTCTGCTGAAAAGTCACTCCATCACCTCTTCCTAATAGTGGCAATTTGTTCCATCAGGTAATACCAGAAGAAAAGAGGGAATGCAGGTTACTCAGCTTGACTAAAACACAAGTAACCTGTAACTATCTTTCCTGTTGACCACTCTAGCTCGTCACTGTAGCAACCAATGCCCGAATTTCATCCCCCCCACCCAATCATATTCCAATCCATTTTTCTTCTGTTATTTTAGATTCTAGGCCTGTGGGCAGGAATTATATTAATACTGACCTTTGTAAAGCAAGCTAGAACAGGGTAAAGCAATGCTTAAAACAAAACAAAACAAAACAAGGATCTTTGAGATATTTCCAGAGAGCTATGAATTAGGTAGCATTAGATGTGACTGGAAGCAGGGTTGTCATGGTCTGATCTGCACATATGGTGCATAACACTCATGAAAATCAACTTTTAGAATAAAGCTGGAACTTTATTTTTGCTCTTAGATAAAAACAATCAATATAAGTCAAAATGAGTAGCTTTATCTAGTGCTCAAGCTACCATTATTTCCAGACCTGTAAATACAATAAATGACCGGTTTCTCTATTTTTCACTACCAAGGAACTTGCATTCAGCTAAGGATGGGGGGGAGGGGAGTTTTGGCAACTGCTGGGTTTTATATTTGGAAAAATAGGGCAGTTACTGTTTTCCTTTTTCCCAGCAAAGTGGGGTTCAAGATACCAAAAATCATCTCAGTTCCCAGTGCAGCCTAATTTGAATGTGTGTACCTTCCTCATACCTTCTGTGAGACCATAACCAGATAAAATTACATGACTTGAGGTCATTTTTTCTTTCTTCTCCTACAGGTCCCACTCTGATTTCTTAACATGTTTTCTAGCAGTTATGGAAAAGTCAAATGCCAGTCACTTTGGAAATGGCACAAATACAAAAACACAGATTTTAGCACTTTCTTTTGAACAACATGACTATTTTTTGCTTTTTCCAGTAGACAGTGTCACTGTTATTGCTTCAGTGGCTCTGAAATCCACAGCTATATTTGGTTGCAACAACCTAGAAACATTAAGTCTCAATTAATCTGCCTCTCCACAACTCTCAGCTCAAATCTTAATTTAATGGATTACTTCCATCCTGACTTAACAATACTGGCAATTGCCATTCCATTCCCTTTGATTCAAAATGACCTCAGATGCCAGAATCTGCACTACTCAAGATGGAAAACACCATCTGGAACATCTTCCACCAATAATTTTATTTCGCAGCTTATTCATTTGCACTTTTTTGGTCAACATTTTAAAAGGTTTTCAAGTAGGCCAGGATGAAATCTGAAGGAATTCTGGTTACTTTTGCTCAACCAACTGACAAGTGGACTTGGCATAATCAGTTGCAGACTTATCCTTGCAATGTACAAAACAGTCAACATCAACTACTATGCAGAGGTTTCAAAAGCTGATAAATTATAAAAAGTATGCCTTGAGTTAGTTTATCTTCATTGTTTTTCTAGCAACCAAGATATAAAAGTAAAACCCCCCTCTTAAATCTGCATCCAGGCTGCCATATCTTCATTTTTATCATTTTCAGCAAATGGCTTAAACAATGACTTCCAGTATAATTAACAGGAAGGATCACTGCACCCTCTAGTGGGTGATATTTTTTGCTTAATTCATTGCAAGGCCATTAATTCTATTAGCAGGACCAAAGTCCTCAACATAAGTCCCTTAAAAAAAAAAAGAAAGAAATTCTGAACACATGCAAATGAGCTGCAAACATTTAAACTATGAATTTCAGAGTCGACAGTTATTTTCTTGGTTATAGTAACTGGCATTGTCCAAGTCAAGACTCAGCACTTCAGTACTAGTAAACCAGACTGTAAATTTTTGTAATCACGAGGACATTTCTATGTTTGAAGACGCATCAGTTTAAAGAAATGGTATCAACACAATAGTTTCAGTTAAAATGAAATAAATACATTTTATGAATCATTCCCATACATGATAAAAGCCAGCTAAAGCATGACCTGGTCAAATCAATATATTCTTCTCTACACATGGAAGGGCTTGGGACTACAAATCACTGCACACAATGTGTTGAATATTTTCCATAAATTAAAGGCCTATCAACATGCCTTACCCACACAATCTGTTCACTCTTCTTTGGCCACTTACATTACTGCAGCATACTCATATATGAAGACATAAAATGCTCAGGTTCATACCTACTCACTATTTTGTACTGCCCATACAGTGGGGTATTGTATACAACTGATTCTTAACAGGAGAAATATGTACTATCAATGATAGACTTTTCTATGTTGTTTGTAACAGGAGCAATGCTATTGAACAGATACTGTGACATTTTTATTTCTATGGTGATCTTACATTTAACTAACACTTCTGATCATGTTGCTCCCCACTTCCAAGAATGATCTTACCTCAAAATCCTTACATTTTTTTCCAATATGCTGTCACCAGAAATTCCAATGGATCCAATTCATCTATATTTGTGTAACTCTGGGGTGAAGCTGACAAGTGGCAAGGAGTGGGCTCTGGCTGCTTCGGCTGAGATTGGGCTAGTGGTGACTGCGTGGCCCACTCTCAAAGCGAGCTGCTGCCATGGTCTCAAACTGGCCACCACCAAGAGCCAGATCATCCCAGGTCCTTTTTTCAGCGACTTTGAACGTCATGCCTCCATAACAGACAGAAGCTATTTTATTTGGCCCGTGTGTTTTGGGCCATTCTTCCTTTTATAGTGGCTGTTGTTTTAGCTTTAAGGATCTAAGCTTGCTAAAACACTGGTATAGTAACCAGGAAGTAAGCATGCTTATGTTGAACAAATAAAATACGTGTATTAAATACAATTTAATATGGTTGTGGATCTTTTATTTTATTTCAGTAACTATGAAGCAACTAGCATTAACGTAATCCACAATCCATCCTGTTTCACTTTTCGTCAGATTACCTTTCTTTGAAGTGTCCTCATCCAAATCCTAATTCTATTTTCATGTTCTTTTCACCCTTTTTCCATTATTCTCAATGCAATCCGCAATCCATCCTCTCAGAGTCACATCATTCAGATTGTCCCCCCTCTGAAGTCTCCACCCAAATCCTAATCCTGTTTTCTCATCCTTTTTCTGTTTTCCCATTATTCTCAGAGCACCTGTCACTTTTATTCTCTCTGCATTCAACAACCACATACAAATTCATCAAACATTCTATTATTTTCACTCCATATTCATACACTATTTTGGCCATACCTATCCTCTTATATTACCTGACAACAAAACATAAGACCACAACCATAACTTATGTAACATCACAGATACCGTTTTCAAATGTGATGGGGCTTCTCAATGAAGTTTGCTAAAAATTCAAAGATTTTTTTTATTTAACACACAAAAACATTTACAACATGCAGGTTGTTAACTATATGGCATCTTCTCCAAACCATTTTACTGTACTCTTCAGTGCATCCTCATGAATTCAGCACAAACAATTGTCTCCACAGGAAGCTTGTCATTTTAAGTCTAAATTTATCGATAAGGTTATGCAAATAATTTAGCTGGTCATCATGAATAAATAAGAGTTCTTTATTGTCACTCAGTTCCCACCCTAAGTCATTTTTAAAAAATGACCTGGAGGAATGAAAGACTTTAAAGTGGAACAGCAATGCATTTAAAATTCTATTGCAGTTAAGGTTTTAAATGTACAAAACCAGGTGCTGTCCTGACCATGCAACCTACTACAGATGAGACAAGAAACTGAAATAGGAATTCTTTTTAAAGTCTAAGTTGCAGTTCTTGGTAAACTTCATAAAAGGTTAAAATAAAAAAAAAAGTATAAAAATGATGTACATTTTGAGCTACATGCTAGCTACAGTTTATTTAACTGCTTTATTACACAGCCATGTCAGCACCAAAACCCGTGATACATTACTTACAGGAATGCACTACCATAAACAGCCATGAGAAAATATCCTGCTTCATTTGAATATAATGTCAGGAAACCAGACTTGGAACTGTGTAAAATGAATCGGGACAGAAACTGTATGGCTAATGTTAAGAAAACTGACATTGGCCATTGCAAATGAAAACACAAATATTTCTTAAATACCCTTTTTCCCTTTGTACATGTCACCTCTTACTTTTCTGAAGTGTTTCATCTTAAGTTTGGAGTGTTTGATTCAAGCAGAAAAAGAGCAGGCCTACATTATGACCATTTAAACTAGCAAGGGTTTGACTGATTAAAAAATTCAGTTTCTAAAGACTACTATTTAAAAAAAAAAGACACATCAGAAGTTAAGAAATAGAAAAAAACCCTAACTTTTCTATTTCTAAGCTCCTCCATAATACAAACACTTTCATTTGTAAAAAAAGTTAGTCAAAGAGCTACAGAAAACCTTTCCCTCCCCCAAGTGCCTGTGAATGTTCAGTAGTAAGATATAAAACTGGCATCAACATACTCTGGAAAAGCAATTATTCAGAATGTCTTCACTGTTGCAAAGTTTCTTCTTTTGCCTCCTACCAATCTAGTGACTAACAAGAACACATTCTAAAACCTTTGGAATTTATCAAGCAGGAACTCCACATCAAAGGCATTAATTGAACCTCATAGCATGTAGTTTCAAGTGCTCTTTTAGGGAAAAGATCAACTTTTTAAGCCAGGACTAAGGACGTTGCTTACAAAAAAATTTGAAAGGCAGCAAGAAGTCCAACAAGATCTCTGGGGAAATGGATATTTAAATATTTTTTACAAAAAAAATTACAGTACATTTCAGTACATTTTCAGTGTAACTCGGTTCTCATAACCATTTGACATATCTGGCCATGTTAAACACTTTGCTCTTTTTATCTCGTTGAGTTTGTTCCTAGTATTCTATCAACTTACATTCTCTTTAAGTTGATTTCTAGGATGAGTTAACTATAATAAAATTATGAAGCATTAGTAAAGCAAGAGGTGTCCTACAGTGTCCCGATTTCTTACTACAGCAGTGAACCAAACTCATATAGCTCTGGTCACCACTAACAGGCTTATCAAGATGAAGCAGAATGTTTTCACCTCATCACACTATTCTGTGTATAGTCAGGAACAGGACAGATGAAAGTCATTGCCAAGTCTTCCCATATAAACTTACATTTACTACTTGCTATACAGTATTAACTCATTCTGATAACAGTTTTAATCAAGCAGTTAAGTAGCCTCACCAAACAGAAAAAAATTAGTTCCATGTTTTTGAGACTTCAGTGCCCAAAGGCAGTCATCATAATCAACCCACAGTAACTGCATACTGTACAAATAAGTTTAGTCTCATATGCTATACAGCCATTTAGGCAAATTTAATGTACAGTGTTGCTCTATTTCAAGAGTGGGACAAGTAGTGTTATTAAAAGTGGTAAAATTGAAAGTTACTTCAACATTGTTTCACACCTCTAAGACCATTAAATATACATAAATTAAGCAAGTAATTTAAACTAAGATGTTGCTTAACATACATTCAACTTGGCACAGTGCAGACTAAATTTAAGACGTGAAGGACAGATCATGTAATGAGAGCTACATTTTAAGTTAGATGTCAATTTTCCAAGAGGAACAAGATTATTCCTAGTTCTGTTGGGAATCTAGTAGCCGAATTCATTGACTGAGGAGAGCTGTACAGACCAGAATAAGTTTATACATTTTTCAAAAAATAATCCTAAAGTCCCCAGGAGAGACAAATAGAGATCATTGCCATGGAATGACTCTCATTGCGCGATATCCAGTCCTCTTCTTGCTGCATATACATTTCAGCATCTAGGAAAAGCCAGAGAAACTTATGCATAGGCAGAAAGATAACACAACAAAACATTCTAACAATCTGAATATAATATGAACTGTTTTCCTAACACAATTATTTATAGCAAATATATGGAGGCAGTTTACATATTTACATCTATAGCAATTTACATATGGAGGCAAGGAAGCTGAGTCCTGCAGGCTCCAAGAGACCAGCACCCATCATCCACCAGCCCCACCCTCTGCCCTGCTATAAAGACCTTGCAGGCAAAAGAGATGGAAGGAGGCAAGGGAAGCTGAGGCCTGAAGGCTACAGGAGACCAGCACTCATCATCCACTGGCCCCACCCTCTGCCCTGCTTTAAAAACCTTGCAGGCAGAAGAGACTGCAAGAGAGAGAAAAGCACCTCTGTGTTGTTTTTTTAATGTTTATTCTTAGTGTTTAATGTTTAGTGATGATTGCATTCTAGTTCAGGGATGAGGGATTGAATTTTAGTTGTATATATTATGTTTTGTTTAGGTATTTTAAATATTTTATTTATTTGCTTATGCAAATTATTTATGTATTTTATGTAATTTTGTTTAATGACAGTTGTATTTTAGTTAAGGGATGAGGGATCGAATTTTAGTTTGAATACGTTATGTACTGCTTGGGTATGTAATTGTTTGTTTATGTAAATAATTTATGCATTATGTGTTTTTTATGTAATTTTGTAAACTGCTTTGATCTTTTGGAAAAGCGGCATACAAATAAATTATTATATATTCATAACTGTTTAGAAGCTAACTTTTCCCCATGATGTTAGTAAAGATGATGTAAAACCAGAGTCTACAGAAAATTCAGGAATCATGACCTTTTACTAAGAATTTACTTGCTTAGTAAACTTTTACACATTATAGAAAACATATACACATTAATTGGTTAGTCCACTCTTTATACAAAACCATTCACACATTCTGAAGGAGAATTCCCACATAAATTGAATAGAATTAATCTTTTAATTTGGTATTACAGTATTAATTGCTTTTACACACATTATCTGTAAACAATCCAAAGACCAAATTTAACCTTGGTTAGGTAGGTGACATGCTTCCTGTTACAGCAAGCACGTGAAAATGATCAGAATGTGAAAGAAACACTAAATAACTATCTGGGACAGTTGCAAAATCTCTTTATTTTGCAACAAATTAGATTTTATCTAATCAATTTCAGATGTTGTCTGAAGATGCTCCAAATCCCCTACACACTCTCCTGTACTCATGCATCTATCAATTTACAACGGGATTCACATGCTGTGTTCTCCAAGAAAAAGCTACATTGTTATTGCTGTGTGCCTTTAAGTTGTTTTCTGACTTATGGCAACCCTAAGGAGACCCTATCATGAGGGTTTCTTGGCAAGATTTGTTCAGATGGGTTTGTCTTTTCCTGCCTCTGATGCAACAGAGTGTGATTTGCCAAAGGTCACCTAATGGATTTCCATGGCTGAGTGGGGATTCAAATCCTGGTCTCCAGCTTGCTAAGCAAACCACTACTTTATGCTGGTTCTCATAAAAAACTATAAACTATAGACAGCACATTTAACAGAATAAATAAATAAAAGACCAACCTTGGTAATGTAAATTTACACCTTCTCCTGACGTGCACCACCTCCACGTACAGCAACCGGTTGGCTGTTTTGAGTAAAAGCGCCTCCCCCACGAATTGCACTTGGATGAGTTGGAGAAGCTGCAGGATGCTGACCAGGACGAATAGGCTTAGCTGCATTAAACAAACCTCAGTATTAAATCTAAAGGCAAAGGTACCTGCAGTATTAAGATTGCTTGAAATGCATAATTTCACATAAAATATGAGAGCAAGAAAACATACTTTAAGACCTCGGAAAGTGTCATGACACATTTCTGTTCAAGAAGACCATTTATGACTAGTTTGACAAAATTCTTTACTGTACAAACCTTTCAGGCTGTGTTAATTTATAATCCCTATTTTATTGTTTTATTTCCATAAGAGGAAATGTACAACAGACTAAGAATCTTGTGGCACCTTCAAGTTTATTACGACATAAGCTTTTGTAGACCAGTTATTTCACACCTCTCCTGAAGCAGTCTCTGGCCAAAGAAATCATACTCCATCATGACTATTCATCTTGTGACATTTTAAATATTGTTGTTTATTATTAGTAATACTTTCATTATATTGTTGGAGGCTGGAACTAAACCCCGCATCTTACTAATGCTGTAGTTACCTGGAAAACAGTCTGGCACGTACAGTAAGCTACAGTGAAAAGGGGAGAGAGTCAACCCTCTGATTCAACTGTTTTGTCAGGGGTCTAACACTGGTCGTAGCACCTATCTTGCTTATTGAAATCTTCCTACAGGTTTACATAAAATTAGGGCACTTGCATGAAAATATGCTTCTGACATTAAGCTAAATTGCTAGCCACAAAAGACAGTTATTCATAATTGTGTGAGAAATGAAGTTATCAATTTTAAATTATATATAACCCATGCATATGTTACCTCAGAGCTTTCATTGTCTAGGCTCTACCTCAATCACACTCATTGAAGTCAAATAACATCAAATCTCCTGTAGGCATTATCCGAAGAACCTGTTGTTTTGATACTGTTTCAGTGTCATTTTATTAATCTCTTTTGAATTTGTTCCTGTGAGCACTGTCCCAAAAGGATGTTATGTTTTGATACCACTTCACTGTCACTTTAGTGGAAAGGTCATAGATTTCAGCTTTTAGCATCTATGGATACAACCAGTAAATGTTAACAAGGACCTGAAACACACAAGACAAATAAAGTGGCTTCTGGCTGCTTTGGGGGCATGGTGTTTAGATGATGTACACCCCCAAAGGAACCTGAAGCCGCTCTGATGCCACACTCTGGTCCAAAGGACCTGATCAAAAAGGAGCTGGAATAATCTGGCTCCCGGCCATGCAGCTTGGGACCTGCAGCTGCAACCCGCTGTGGGAGTGGGCCATGCGATCACCATGGTCCTGGCCTGATTGCGGATGGAGGCCACTTCTTACAGGCAGTCTGCATCACCTCAAGAACACTCCTTGCATACTTAGTTTTGTGAAAAATGCATTACCTCACATGGTTTCACTGCTGAGCAAGCTACATCCTCAAGTTGTGCTATTTCCCACTGATACCCAATGTAGGCAGCAAACTGGCACCCTGAATTGTGCCTCGATAGAGCTCCACCTGAGAATACAACTCCCTCCAGATCAGGGTGGACAACTATTAGAAGTGAGGGGATTGCACTGCTTCAGAGGGACCCTTGAACACCTACACCTCCCCACCACACCTCTTATGTGATCCCCCCCAAATGCCCACCAGGACAATTTTGCTATGCTTTTGGCATACTCTGAGTCATTTTAGGCCTAACGGAGGCCCTTTTTCCCCCAACAGGAAGTGACCAAAAGGAAAGGCATGACAAAATCACTAACTACTCTTTAGGGGGCATATCTGAGAGAATGTATGCATAAATAAATTGAGGGCCCAGTAGGCCACAAAAATGGTCCTAGAGAAACATGTACCAACCACAGCCCACATTTTCCCCGTCCCTATTCTAGATATTGAGTTCTATCACCAAAGATAAAATAGAGGAATCACTGTTTACAAAACAAAGGTCCCTGATGTACTTAACTCTAAGAAACTAACATCTGACTTTCTTTCAGTTCTCCTTCCTCAAAAGTGTCGTTTCCTCTAGTAATGTTTATCCCTCTCAGTGACAATTCTGCACTGTCTTATTTCTGAGCTGTGTAAACTGTTCTGGGAGCTATTTCAGCCAAAGAATGAGCTACAAATTCTTTCACCAGAAATACAGTACTTATTACTGCAGCCAACAAGTACTCTGTAATCATTCTTAACTAATTCTTTTCAATGAAGACTCCAATAAGAATTCAAAGTAAACTAGTGTAGTGACACACCAATAGAAACTACAGTTTGTGCTCTCTCACCCTTTTAAAAAATATTGTACCACTGAGCAATGAAGAAATAGGCCCTGTGAATCAAGTGCATGTCACAGTTGTATTGATTAATGCTTTTTCTCTACTAACCAATCTGTGCAGAATGCGCCTTTCTGATCATGTTCTTTGACCTCACAGCTTCCTTAATACGATCTACTTCTTGTTGATATCGTTTGCGATCACGAGATGCATTCTCTTTGGCTTCCTTTAGTGCTGATTCCAAAGCTTTAACTCTTTCAGCTGTAGCTCTAAGTCGTTTTTCCAGTTTTGGAAGCTCACAACGAAGATCTGCATTATCTCGTACCAACTAAAAAGAAAATACATATGCACACATAAATTTCAGTCAAGTCTTCTGACTTTTTATACATCTGCACAACAAATACAACTGTATGTTCACAAAAATTGTGTAACAAATAATCACCCATGGTTAGAATCCTATTGAGGCTTTACCAAAGTGTAATCAGGAGTTATGCGACCAGATACATTTCTTTACTACACTACATAGGAGGCACATTGTATTCTCCTAGGCAAGATGTTTGCTTGGAAGTACAATGACTGCCAGGTGGTGCCTGGCCCAACTCCACATACCCTGACTAAGTGCTCTCATGTTGTTGTTGCCTTTCATCCTCCATTCTTGGCAACCAAGTCTCTGTGTAAGTATGCTGGTGGAATTTTATGATACAACATTTTGGTCTATGCTATTAGTTTACAACCTGAATAAAGTAAGAAAAATCCTAGATGTTTCTATAACCTAAGAATCTATATTCGGTGTGCTCAGCACTAACGATAGATATAGCCAATGCATACGAACTAATCATTAACAGAGTGTTTCTGACTTTGCATCCGAAGTCAGAAGATATTTGTGGAACACACATTTAGTAATTTATCCTATGGAAGATAAAACTCCTGGATCCTTTGATAACTTTAAAAACTGTGACTGGAATTCTAAATAGTACTTTTTGTTAATACAAAAATAAAATACAAAAGTATAGTACCCTAAAATTCTTATAGATTGTTGTGTGCAGCAAAATGGGGTTGGGGGTTGGGGTAGAGACCCTTCCTTCATAGCAGTTTTAAAATCTACTTCTTTCATTGCTTGATCATCCTTGACACATGGAATTGGAATCTAAATGTGGCAACATGTTGTTGGAATTCATTGCCCTAAATTTTCCTCTGAATATATCAGGAACAATAGTAAGATGCTGGCAGATCACATCAAAGAAAGCATTAGGGTAAGTAAAGGATCATATATATAGTAAGGTAAAGGTTTGCCTTGACAAGATTGTCTAGTCGTGAATGACTGTATGGGGTGGTGCTCATCTCTGTTACTAAGCCGAATAGCCAGCATTGGGTATGTAACTTTGGCCAAAGATTTATTGACTTTTACACGTCACACATCAACAATTTCTTGTGGCAATTCAAGGACATCAATCCATAAGCCAAAGTACTTTAGGGTCTACCGAACAGATAAGTCTTTTAAATAGTACAATTATGAAAGCTTTTACAAGCTTTTATGATTACAGAAACAACAGATATGTAAGAATATTACAATTTACCTGTTTGTGGACTTTTGTGAGCTGTTCAAGATTATTCTCAAGAAAAGAAATCTTCTGCTTTTGGGCAGCACTGCCACCAGTGTCATCTGAGTCAATCTCGGCACTCTATGGCAAAAAAATACAAAACCTAAGTTTTTCTCAATAAGGTTCACAAAACACAAATTGAAAGCCATAATTGAGATTCATGTTACCTTTTTAACTCTTGTAGCCAAATCTTGAACAAACAATTTTCTGAGGTTGTGCAAGGTCTGAAGTTCTTTGGCCTAAAACATAAATACAACTTAACTACAGAGTTCTTAACTGAAAAATTCAAGAATCTCCAAGATATGTTATAAATATGTAGCTTACCACAGTCTCTTCCAGACCTTTCAAGTCTTGTCTTGCTTGTTCTCGCCTATCTTGCATAACCCTGAAGTCATACACACAAATATCATTAAAATTATACTACCTCACTTTTTGACTCAAATTAACTTACTATGATGCAAAATATAAATAGTTGGAATATGAAATATAAAACCAGACACTGATGCAGACACAGACCAGCTGTTTTTACTTTCAAGAACTGAACAATGAAAACAGCAGATGGAACAAATGGTCCTTGTTCACATTCAGAAGCCCAAAGTGTTAGGCTGAAGCAAGTCACACAGTAGTAAATTCAACATGGACACTAATCAGAAAAGAATAATCAGAAACAGAACATCAAGATTTCTGCAAGTTACTGGAAAACCATTTACTTAGGTTTGATTAATATGAATTTTGAACAACCTAGAAACACCGAATCACTGGCTTTGGGCTTGATCCAACAATTACTTCTGCAAACTGAATGGAGTGGCTTACTCACTAACCCCATGCAGTTCTTTATGTGCCAAGCCTGCTCAAGCGAGCAGTAATTTGGAGAATGTGAAAGGCCACAGGAGAAGAGAAGACAATTTCAATGTACTAGCATATGTCTGGTAGCACAATCCTAACTACAGTGGGCCTTTGGTATCCACTGGGGTTTGGTTCCATGACACCCCCCCCCCCGGGGATATGAAAATCTGTGGATGTTCAAGTCCCATTAAAGATAATGGCACAGTAAAATGGTGTCCCTTATATAAAATGGCAAAATTAAGGTTTGCTTTTTGAAATCTATGTATTTTCTAAAATATTTTCATGCATGGATGCTTGATGGCTGTATAAGCCTTAAAATACAGGGATGGCTGTATAAGCCTTAAAATATCTGGTCAACATTATGCCACTTTCTCCAAAATATGCTCCAAATGGCCAATTATGGCAGTATATTTAATTTAGAACAGACCCAAATCCGTCCAGCAACCCATTTCAGTACACATGCATACAAATCCAATTCAGTATCTAATAACTTTTGAGATGCTTCTTTTTTTAATTTTAAGGAACAGCAGCTCTTACAGTAGCTTGACACCCTCCATATTTCAACATGGTCCTTTGCTGCATTTCTCACTATAGAAAAATATAACGTGCTCAAAGAACACTAATATTTTGCTGATATATGGGTTATATCAACTGCATAAGAGTTTCCATACATCATTATTAGACATCCCAAAACAGAAAGTGTCTCCATTAACTGTTCCTACTTACGTAAGTTCATGCAGCTTCCTGCTTTTCTCTTGATCTGTAGCTTTCAATTTATCATGCTCAATTCTGAGTCGTTCCTGTTCAAGCATCATCTTCTGATTTTGACTGGATATGGGGGGGGGGGGGGAGATAAAGTTAAAAACATTTAAAAGATTTACACTTTCTGTTTTGAGATTGACAGAACAGGTCATCCAAACAGTCATATTTGAATGGGTGGCTCTCTGTGTGCCAATAACTAAGATCACAAGCCATGTAAGTATTAGATAACATTCTACTGGAGCAGACCATGCAGCTTTAGAACTGTTGACCCCCCCGTTCAACTCTCAATATCTAGAACCAACAGTAAAATTTAAGGAAATTCAAATATAAAACTTTTTATAAAAACAGTAAATCCATGCTAGTAACATTAAGGTTCTATAATTTTAGGAAAAGGTTGCAAAATCAGATCTGAATCAAAGATAACTGATACAAAATCCTATTTCTACTCTTCCACAAGTACACTGCACTGGACCTATGTGATCAGTTTAGTGCCCTCTAATTAACACTTAGTTTAAATATGTAAAATTAAAGAAATTGTTCAATTCAGGAAGAGATTCTGAATGTTATTCCCTATCTTCCCATAGCATCACATATAGCAGTTTGCAAAACTTACTCTTGTAGTTCGGTAATTAGTTTCTCCTTAGCCTCAACCTCATCTCTCAGGCTGCTAATCTGCTTCTGATGGGTCTCACGGTGACTTTGGATCTGCTGCTCAACAGCTTGCTAAAGAACCAAACATTTTGATTACTTTACATTATAATCAGAAATTACATTTTTGAATCTTACATTAGAGCATACTAACAGAGTTTACTTGCCTTGACTTCATTTGCAGTTTGAACCTTGTTTAAATGTTCCTTCTCCATTTCATGAACTTTTTCTAGTGAGGAAAAAGATGTTTTAAGGTATTAGACACATATTCAATCTCAATCTCTCAAAAGGTCTTGGTGTGCCATTCTAAAAACAGTATGTATATTACACAAATTGTACAGTGCACCCGCATCATACACGTGCATGCTATATTAAAGCTTATGCTGAAAGCTGCGCAACAACCAGGAAATTGTTATTTTGAATGGGGCTCAAGAATATACAGAATTTGCCTTAAGCGGGGTGCCTGGAACGGATCCCCCATGTAAGGCAAGGATACACTGTATATACTTTATACAAATAATAGAAGAATATAGTAGAATCAGGCTAGTATCTGATCCAGCTGAGTATTCTTTTACCAAATGTAGCCAGATACTTTACAGAAGATCACAAGTGAATAATGTGCACAGATACAGTAATCAAAGTGATCATATGAGCGATCAATGTATCCTATGCACACTTAATAATCCTTATTTCAATAAAATATGAGACCATGCCTATATTATAGAAATAAAATAGATATGTTTGACAGAGCCCTTGAGAACATCCATGTCTTGAGAATGAACATGGGAATTCCCAGTCTACAATTTATACTCTTAATTATTATATTTGTTAAGGCACAAAAATAAAAGTAACTCATACTCTGTGCTCGAAGTTCAACCAGCTCATCATTAAGAGAATCCACAGATTCTTCAAGCTGTCTTTTCTTCTGTTCCACATTCTGAAGATACTCTGTAAGTGACTTGATCTTGGCTTCATGCTTCAAGGATGAAAATATTAGCATTACAAGATGCTGGTACAAATAAACTCAAGAGTTTTGAAAAATTGGTACTTTTAAACTAGAAAACCAAAATTTGTTGCAAGGAAATAAATACAAGAGAAAAGCATTCATTTTATCTGGAAAATAGCATAACCTTTAAAAGCCGCTGTTATACTTCTTGTACCAAACCAAAATCATCTGGAGGAATATATTTCTCCAAAACCATCAATCTGATCAGTTTCTCTTTTTTTAAGTGTTTAAAGTACAATTCTGCTTCATCAGCAGAAACCATAACTGTACTTTAAAAGAAACTAATCAAGAATGTTGGGGGCTGACATAAGTGTCATTTATATTAATTGGTCTATATTAGATAGGCCTAACATTGATTTTAGTCCTCTGTTTCCAATGCTGAAACATCCCCCCTAAAAAGGCTGCCTCAGAGTGGAGGACTTCCCTTTTCTGGAGGTCTTTAAACAGAGGTTGGATGAGCATCTTTCAGGAGTGCTTTAGCTGTGTATTTCTATACGGTAAAGGGATGAACTAGATGGCCTTTGTGGTTCCTTCCAACTCTATGATTCTAAAAATGGAAATTGTCAGCAGACTTGATGGAATGCCAAGGTTTGAAGATCCCTAAAAATCTTTACAGCCCCCTCAGACAGCCCTCCCTCAAAACCAAACTTCCTTTGGGGAAGGGACATGAAACCAGAGAGAAGAGACAGAAAGAATGAACTGTGAGTGGCTAGAAATGTGCACTACAGTTGTTTGTACAACAGTGAATTGTAGGCCCCACTACCACAGAACAAACTATTTCAAATTAAGTAGAAATGGCTTAACCGGCAGAGACAAAACACATTTACCTGTGATATACGAAGCTGACATGCTGCTAGCTCTTTTTCATTTTCCTCCATTTTCTTATTACTCTCTGTTTGTGTACTTTCTAACTGCTTACAGCGTTTTACCATAGTCTTCACCTCAGATTTCATTTTACTGATGTAGAGTCTTGCAACTGTGAATTCTTCATCTATCATGCCAGTTCCTTCTGGTTGCTATGAAGGAAAAATTAGTGTTTAATTTGAGTAATTTGAAATTTTAGAAACTCTTCCTGCAACAAATTCAAATGTTTATCGAGCAAAGTATTTTCTTCTATCATGTGCCTGCCACATCATCTTCAGACTAGGTGTGTATGTGCAAGTCGTTTCCAAATTATAGTAACATAGGAACTGTGCAGACCAGCTGTTTGGGCCGGCTTGGGGGCATAGTGTCTACATGATGCACATCCCAGGTCTGCCCCTAGGACGGTGTGATGCCCCGCACTGTATGGCGTCACAGTGCTCTTCCAGTGCTGTGTATATATGATGCAGAACCAAAGGAGCGCCACCAAGCTGCAGCAACATGCCTATTGTGCCCTTTGCAGGGCACAAAAAGGACCCACTTTTTGTGGCTCCGTTTTGCTCCCTGCAATGGCCAGATCGGGGCTGCAGCATGCAGTTGCTGCAGCCCGATCCGGCTGTAACACGGGCGGCTCTAGGCCACCCTTCTGGGGCTGTATGTACAGCCTCTAAGATTATGATAAATTTAATCCCTCCCTGCCATCTCATTTGGAAGTGAAACATCAAAAAGAGGACAATTTAATTGTCTTCAATGTCAACATTGGTGCCACATAGCAGCTTTTCTTGTTTATCTTTTAAACCAAAAGACTGAGGAACTTGTCAGGCTATTGACTAGCTATTGTGGTTACCAGTTGACATTATTCCCCTAGCTTTTCATTTTCAGGAGGAGGTTATGTACTTAATTTATATCCTGCCTTTATCTAAAATTGGTACCAAAGCAGCTCACAACATAGATAAAAACAAAGTAGAGTTTTAAAAGTAATTATAACAAAAAGAATATCTAAACTATTACGTAGGCTCTCCTACTGGTTTAAAGCAGAAGGCCTTTCACGATAATGTTACCTGAAAACATCATTCCATGGACATTTGAGTAGGTGGGGAAAAGGCACCCTCCAGGAGCAGTTTGGCAGCAGCTTCCATAGCAAGTAACACACATTTTAAAATCTTTATTTTGAAAGAAAAGTACTGCTACCCATCACCAAGGTTAAGCAAGCACACTCACTGCCCTCCAAATATTCCTTGCAAATTAATCAAGAATACCAGTATTTGATAGGAGAGAAACTACTGACAACCATACTTAACAGCATCATATATTCGATACTGGAAAACAACATTACACATTCACATAAATTTGCATCAGTTTATATGAACATTCAATGTTTTAAACGCTGAAATCTAGGCTAGAGGAAAAGGAAGAGGTTGGCTACATCCACACTGCATAAATATTCCCATTTGACTACTTTAACTGCCATGGCTCAATACTATAGAATCCTGGGATTTGTAGTTTCGTGACACACTTAGCTTTCTCTGTCAGAGAGCTTTGCTGCCAAAACAGACTACAATTCCCAGAATTCCACAGCATTCAGCCATGGCAGCTAAAGTGATGTTAAATTGGATTACTTCTGCAGTGTGGATGCAGCCATAAAGGGGCTAGAATTCAAAAGTATACAGTACTCCGAATTTATATACATAACATACCAACTTAATACAGTTCTACAAACATTTACCTTCACATCGTTATTTCCTACAGCAATTCCTATTTCTGCAAGATCTTTCAACAGAGATGCCATCATTTCTGTTGCACGTTTTTTCTGATGATTGGTCATTTCTTTAAGTTTTTGAAGTTCTGCATCTATACTAGCTAATGTTACCTGCAGATGGAAGAAAAAGAATATATAACAAACAATATGAATGTATATTTAGTATACAGCACACAATTTTCAGAATTGTATCTGCTGGAAACCCATAACATCAGCTTTTCTCAAAGTTGCCGTTGGTGAGGAATATATGTGCTTACTACTTAACTCAGAGAGTGAAACCTTTCCCACAAATACATGCTTTCCACAATGTAACCCAAAGGAGAAATGTATGATAAACTACAAAGAGATAATGCAGTACAGAGATAATGCCCCATCTAAAGGCTTGCCATCTAATTTAAGCTAATTTGTTACAATAATAATGTTTTAATAATAATGTTTTATTTATAGCCCGCTCCTCTGTATCCAATCGGAGCGGGTTACATCAATTAAAAAATGCAAGATAAAATATACATGACCCATACCCAACCACCCGCCCCTTAAAATTAAATTAAACTAACATCAATTAAAATGACATAATAAAAATTTCAATTTAAAACGGCAACCCACTGCATAGAGATCAGGGTCAAGATGTTAAAATGCTAATGGGAGAGCTTAACCCAAACAGAGCCGGGAGGTTAAGAACTTTCTGGGAAGGCCTGCCGGAAGAGATGCGTCTTCAAGGCTTTTTTAAAGCAATCAGAAGATGTAATAAGACGCATCTCGTCTGGCAGGCCATTCCATAGCCTGGGAGCGACAGCCGAGAAGGCCCTCTGGGAGGTCTGCGTCAGTCTAGTCTTCATAGGCTGCAATAAGTTCCTCCCAGAAGACCGGAGTGTGCGGAGGGGTTCGTATGGGAGGAGGCGGTCCCTCAGATAAGATGGACCCAAGCCATGTAGGGCTTTAAAGGTTAAAACCAACACCTTGTACTGCGCTCGGAAACTAATCGGCAGCCAGTGGAGAGATTTGAGCACTGGTGTTATGTGCTCTCTCCTTGATGTTCCCGTGACAAGCCTGGCTGCCATATTCTGAACTAATTGAAGTTTCCGAGTTAGGCACAAGGGTAGCCCCATGTAGAGCGCATTACAGAAGTCCAATCGTGAGGTTACCAAAGCATGTACCACTGACTCCAGGTCCTTTGGCTCCAGGAAAGGGCGCAGCTGGCGGATCAGCCGAAGCTGATAACAGGCACTCCTGACCACCGCATTCACCTGACTAGTCATGTGAAGCGACGAATCAAGGAGTACCCCCAGACTGCGAACAGGGTCCTTCGAGGAGAGTGTGACCCCATCTAGGACCGGGAGGTGTATTCCCAATCCTGGCTTCGGTCCTGTGACAGTTAGTACCTCCGTTTTGTCCGGATTGAGCTTCAACCTGTTTTCCCTCATCCAATCCATTACTGCCGTAAGACAGTCATTGAGAGGAGAGACGCCATCTGAAGTCTGAGCCGACGATCTTGTCATGGAGAGGTAAATCTGAGTGTCGTCAGCGTACTGAAGACACTGAGCTCCATGCCTCCGAATGATCTCACCCAGCGGCTTCATGTAGATGTTAAACAGCATCGGGGACAGGATGGCGCCTTGAGGGACGCCACAATTAAGCTCTATCTTAGAAGAGCAACTGTCCCCGAGCCTCACCCTTTGGGATCTCCCGGAGAGAAAGGACCGGAACCACCGAAGCGCAGTGCCTCCGATCCCCAACTCTCTCAGTCGACCCAAAAGGATGGAATGATCTACCGTGTCAAAGGCCGCTGAGAGATCCAAGAGCACGAGCAGGGTCACACTACCCCTGTCAATGCTCAAGCGAAGGTCGTCGGCCAGAGCGACCATGGCAGTCTCAACTCCATGTCCTGTCCTGAAGCCCGTTTGAAATGGATTCAGATAATCAGTTTCATCCAAGACAGCTTGGAGTTGGGAGGCGACTGCTCTCTCGATGACCTTGCTCAAAAATGGGAGCAAGGAGACTGGCCTGTAATTGTTTTTATCCAAGGGATCAAGGGAGGGTTTCTTCAGGAGGGGTCTAACGGCCGCCTCCTTTAGACAAGATGGTAAAGAACCCTCCCTGAGGGACGCATTGATCACATCCCGAAGGAATGTTCTCACTGCGTCCCCTCCCTGGGCGACCAGCCAAGATGGACAAGGATCGAGAGGGCAAGTCGTCTTTCTCAAACTTCCAAGGAGCTTGTCCACGTCCTCGGTACTTGCAGGTTGAAATTCATCCAGTAAAGAAACAGCAACGGAGTTATCGGACACCTCACCTATGGGCTCTGACAAAACATTGACATTCAAGTCGGCCCTTATCCGAGAGATTTTGTCTGCAAAGAAGGTGTTAAACTCATCACAGCAGGCTGTTGTTGGGTCCAGTAGGGGATTTGGCGCAGGGGGCACCCGCGTCAGCTCCCCCACAACCCTAAACAGCTCTGCTGAGCGGGACTCTGCAGACGCGATGCGTGCAGAGCAGAAGGATCTCCGCGCTGCACGCAAAGCCTCCCGATAGGCGCGAAGATGCTGCCTATGGCGAGTTCTGTCGGAGAAGAGTCGAGTCTTCCGCCATTTGCGCTCTAGTCGTCGTCCAACCCGCCTCATCTCCCTGAGTTCCTCCGAGAACCAGGGTTTGCGATTTGGAGCGGGTTGGAGAGGACGCTTGGGGGCGATTGCGTCGAGAGCCTTGGGAAGATCGGTGTTCCAGGTATTCACCAAAGCTTCGACGGAGTCACCGGCGTTGCCAACCATTAAACCCTCTAAGGCCTTCTGGAAACCAATTGGTTCCATTAGTCTTCGAGGGCGGACCATTCTAATGGGTCCACCACCCCCGGGGGGGGACAGAAGTGGCTTTTAGTTCCAACTTGATCAGGAAATGATCCATCCATGACAGTGCGGAGGTTTTGGTTACCTCCGCCCACGGATATTCCTGTTCCGTACTAAAGATTCCATCGAGTGTGTGACCCGCGCAATGGGTAGGCCCATTGACCAACTGGGATAGGTTCATGCCTGTCATGGATTCCATGAACTCCCGAGCTGCTCCAGATAGATCAGAAGAGCTGGTCTCAAGAGGAATGTTGAAGTCACCCAATACAAGAAGTCTGGGAGACTCCAACAACAACTCAGAGACCAGCTGAGTCAGCTCAGTCAGGGAATCTGTTAGACAACGGGGTGGCCGGTATACTAACAGAATCCCCAAACTATCCCTGGTCTTCAGGCCAAGGTACAATGGTGCATGCACCCATGGCGTATGGCCATTGAAACAAACAGAACTTGATGTCCTCCTTTTTTGCCATGCTTGGGGGGGGGGGGTCAAGAACAGATCCCCTGCATACACAAAGGGCATACTGTAAACACAATTAGCAGGGAGCAACAAATAAGTCAGCAGTTAAATAAAATTTGGAGGCTGAATAAAGAGGGCCATCAAAAACACGTAAAAGTTTCAAAGAAGAAATCCAACTTTATATGAATAAGCAAGAATTGCATATTATATTGTTGCACTGAACAGCTAATAGTAATTGTTGAATATTGGATCATCACATGTTCACTCCAGCACAGAAAACTGCTACATATGTAGATCTTCACACTTCATAGAAATTACTTCTAGTGCCAAAGTAGAAAGTTTGGCTCAAACAAACAACAAAAGGAGAACATTACCAGATATCCTTTCTTATAGCATTTTTCAAGTGTTTTCTAACACCGATAGCCAAGCAAACATACACAGTATGGTGCTGTGAGTGAACGCTTGGCCAAGTGAGAATGAAGCATGCTGATCCTGTTGTACAGAGGTTTATTATGGAAGGGCAGTTACTTGACTGTCTGTATTAATTCTGTCTGACTTTAGATGGCTCTCGTGATTAATTCCTCACTCTTTCCCTTAAACAAGTGGCAAAATATATTGTTGCAGCTCAGATACAAGGAACTGTTAATCATTTCTAACATAATAACTCAAGTCTGAATGTTAGGGCTTTAAAGTTAAGATGACTATTTCCAGTTTATTAACATATGTATGAAGGTCACACATTCTGTAACTAATCCACATGTAAATTAATTCATATGCGATTAAAACTCATCTCATACACATGCTATCTTTCTTTAGATTTTTGATTCTACAACCTAGCTTTTCATACTAACTACCACTGGAATATTCATGAACTGCAGATTCAGGTAACCTAAGTAATGAGCAAAGCCCATATTTGTATCTACAGTTTGTGGTCCACTAAGATATTTATCCTCCACAAAAGATGTAGGCTCTCATCCTTACATGGAAAACTAGAGACTAGTGAATTACTTGCAGATCTTTTGAGAAAAATGTCTTAGCTGAAGGTTAGTATTCTTGCCAAACTGGTCTCATTTAAATGAAAACCCAAATAGCACTTGAAATGACAGTACATTCATGGATTCAACTGTCCACGGTTTCAAAATATTCCAAAAAGATATAAATTCCCAAAAGCAAATCTTGATTTTGCTAGTCTATATAAGGGATACAATTTCACTATGCCATTATTTTTAACAGGACTTGAGCATCACGGATTTTGGTATCCACGTAGCGTCCTGGAACGAAATCTCAGCAGATACCAAAGACCCACTATACAATATACATATTAGCTGTGGTATAGCGCAGTAACTACAGCAAATTAGATAGGCTTCTATTAGAAACGGTTACAGAGAAAATTATAAGGAAACCAGTTTTAAAACTGGGTATTTTTTTAAAAAATAATAAATGCTAATGAACAAATAGGTCACAGCTAATAATGTAGTAAACTAATTCTAAATGAGTATTTTTTTTAACCTTATTAAAATGACAACACTCACTGAATCTGCAATTGAAAATATCAAGGTAAAGAAATGTCAATTGCTTTTTTTTGGGGGGGGGGGGGTGTTTTGTTTTATTTTTTGCTAGTCTAGCAAGGCTTCCAGGCACAATCTGGTTTTAGAGTCCTTGTGCTGAACCCACCAAGCCAATTTTTAAAATGTATTTGTCTGATACCCCATCTTCTCCCAAAAATTGCAGTACAAATGTTTTTAAAAGCATTCAATAATTCCATTAAATCATTACCTTTAAGACATTAATTTGAAAGATAATTAAAATACATCCAATGGGGGGGGGGGGGAATGCAGCTGCCTTGCATCATGTTAATTATGTTAAATCCCCTTAAAAAAAAACCCTGATTTTATTAGGACAGACTCTTGAAGACTTCCTAAAACCCAAAAAGCACAATTTAAAAAAACCACACAATATATAACAGATTACAAGTACCAAAATGTCAAAGCCACTACCATTAAACAAATGCTCTGAGCACATAATTCAACACCACAAAAATCAGTAGAATTTAAGTAGCCTAAGGTCCAAAACACACTGCAAAAATATTCTAGTTTGAGACTGCTTTAACTGCCCAGGCTCAGTGCTAGGAAATTCTGGGAACTATTGTTTTGTGAGACATTTAGCCTTCTCTGTCAGAGAGATCTGGTGCCACAATAAACTACAATTCCCAGGATTCCCTAGTACTAGTGAGGGCAGTTAAAACAGTCTCAAACTGAATTATTTCTGGAGTGTGTTTTGGACCTAAGATTCCACTGAAATACCTTCCCATGCAACGGAGAGTCACTAGGGCATGGGTGGGACTCCTGAGGGCTGTACATGGCCCCATTTTTGCACTCTGCCCCTTAAGCCCACCAAAGTCTCCTCTCTGGGAAAAGTTGGACAAAAATGTGAACAAATGCTCCTGAAATTAAAGCCAATAATTCTCTATTAAAATGAGGGACACATCATTTCTATAGTACCATGAACTCCCATCAAATCCTGCTATCCTGAGCGCCATCTTTTGCCCTGTTGCAGTTTTTATCTATTTACTGACTGACACCGTTCTTCACATCAGCTTAACAAACATGCTCCAACTGCCAGAGCAGAAACCTGAGTGAAACCCCACATTCAGCTTCTACAGGTCCCAGGTTCCTGGCTGCTATTGCCCTTCAGCATTTGCAAGCAACCTGCCAATATCATCAAAGACAAAATATAATTGGCTTTTCCCCTCACAGTGTGAAAGCTGCGACTGACCCTGAAATTCTCCCACAGAATTTACCCATGCAGGTTCCAGTTTAATGCAGCTTTAAGGTTTGAAAACCTGACAAATGAGGCTGAGAAACAAGTTAGGTTTTAAGGAGCCTAAATATACGCCATTTCAACTTTCATGATGATTAAGCCCTTGAAAGAAAACGCCTCCTTTCTGAAGCTGACAACTTTAACATATGACATTGTTGGCAGTGTATAAAATTGTAAGAATGACAGAAGTTCTTCAATATTACAAACTCTTGATAGAGAACCAAAACAACTAATCCTCTCTTCCACAGAAACTTTGTAGTGTTGAATAGCTAGGCTCTTTAACATGTCAACAAGAGTCAGACAAGACAGAGCAAGTTCATGGTGTAACACGTATAATTAAGTAGAGTCCTCTGGGAACTTGTATACTATGGATATAAATCAACCTGGGTATCTTGAAGCAGGATGATTCAAATCTTTAAATATATAGGCATTTAACTAGACCATTACACAAATCTGGACAAACATACAACTTGCATCCCTAAATGTAAGATCCAAAAGGCATACAGCAGTCTAACTTGCAACCAGTAATCAGTAATGCTTGAAACCTGTCCCAGTATATTTGCCTATTAGAAAGCTACAGAAATGCCAAATACATACTTCCTATTTAAATTAAGGCCCTTCAGCTTGGTTTCAATGATAATACTACTAATATGAAGAAATTTAGGAACAACACTCTGAAGGAGCCATTCACTCAATGCCACAACAATGTAAAATCAAGTAAAATTCACTACAGCAGACAGCACATTCTACAGAATGATGACTATTTAGCTATGCAATACTACAAAGACTGCAAAACTATTGGAATACAATTATTTCTGAAGCACATCTAAAATTTCCCTCAATGAACTGAGATGGCTTACTTCTCCACGAGGAAGCATGCAAAACACTTTCCCCCAGTTTATACACAGGTCCCCCTGCAACTAAAATGCTGCATTAAATGGAGAGTAAGACCATTTATTCACAATGAAGAGACAGATGAATTGCTATATTAGCTTGGTTTTATTGTACAGGATGAATCTCCCTTATCCCAAATGCTTGGGACCACAGGTGTTTTGGACTTTGGAATATCTGCACCTGCATATACAGTATGTACATAATGAGGTATCTGGGGCCCATGTCTAAACACAAAAATCATTTATGTTTTATATGCACTTTATACACATATCCTGGCAATAATTTTATACAATATTTTTAATAGTTTTGTGCACAAAGCAAAGTTTGTGTACAGCGAACCATCAGGAAGCAAAGGTGTCACTATCTCAGCCACCCATGAAAAAAGTTTTGGTTTTTGCAATATTTTGCATTTCGAAATTCCAGATAAGGGAGACTCAACCTGTATTGATTCTTTTTGTTTGTCTGTAACTGTGAGAAATTCCCTCCCTCCAGAGGATTTCTTAACCAGCAATTTGAAAAATAAATCAACTACCTTATTCTCATAGTACCTGTGAATTGTACATAGCAAGCTACCTTTCATTTCCAACTCTTTTGCTAGTGCCCTTACTCAAATGTAATGGATGGGATTATACTAGAAATAAGCTATCTAGGAAGGAAAATGATCCTACTATTCGAACGTAGAACAAATTCAAAACATACATCTAAAACACTGAGATAACAAATTGCTGTTATTAATGGCACATAACTGTGCATATATATTTGTACAAATATATATTTAAAATGGAGTCCAGTTAAATTTACAAAAATTACCCTGGGAAGAAATTCAGTTTGTTCATTGTTAACAGCTGCACAATTATGTCAGCTAGCATCAAAGAAGATTTATTACAGATGCTTATCATTCCTTTTCTTGATTTCTTACCGATTTCTGATTCAATTCATCACTAAGCAGCTCATATTCTTTTGCCTTGTCTTCTACTTCCTGTGACTTTTGATCATAGTTGACAGCAAGCTCCTCAAGGGCTTGGAGCACTTCTTTTACTTCCTCTTTAGAGGCATCATTTTCAGCTTGAAGGCGATTTAATTCAGCTTGCATATTATCTTGGTCCCGCCTGGTAGATGCTAGAAGCTATACACAAAACACATGTCAATGGTGTACTGTAAAGCAGCTTTCCATTTAGACCTAAAAATGGCTATATAATTTATTCCTTTCAGAAATTTTAATGTAATTATCTACAACAGCCGATTGTCCTTTTGTTCTTGGTGAATAGTTTGACATTTCCAAATATATTCTTGCCAGCATCCAATCCTGTTTATATTCCCACACAAGTTATCATGCGCAGCAAGCAGAAGATATGCAATCTCTCCTTTCTCTTGTAGTCCTAGAAACCTTAAACTACTTTGGAGGAGTAGGAAATGCTCCAGAGCAGATTTTCACCACTAGAGAAAAGGGAGAGAGGAAGCAGGCAAAAGTCTTGATGCTACTGCTAATGTTGATACTCAATTACTATAGGTTTTAATTAATCAATCTACTGAAGAGTTTTTGAACAAGACTCACTGGCCATCATTTCAAGTCCTAAATCTTCTGCTAGTTGTCAGACTACTGATCAATACAGATTATTATTAATACTGATTAATACAGATTAACTAATTAAAAGATCAAATGGAATTCAGTGGCCTCCCAAAGGGTTTTAAAAACAAGTTGCAGAACACTGACAACATGAGCTATATTTCTCATACTTCTATAACAAGAGCCACAACTCTACTGTACTTAAAAAAAACCAACACTAACCTGTGGAATCATTTATATATTGCCATTATTGTATACTGTACCCTTTACTAAGTGTAACTAAAAAATAAAACAATAACAGTTACCTCTTCCTGATCCAACATCTGTGTTTTTAGTTTTTCTACCAACTGGCTCTGCTGATTAATTTCTTCATCCTGCATTTAAAAAGAAAAAAAACAACAACTCTTTTCTAGAATTCATACACTTCATTAAAGAAAGTATAAAGTATCGACCCCATTTCAAATTTTTTAAAAAAGTAATGGACTTTTTTTAAAGGGTATGCAAATAATTCTGCTTCAATAGAGCTTCTGATTTAAGTGTACAGAATTTCAGGTTTAGACATTTGGATTCTAAGAAAATTAAACTGTCAGATAATTTGAAATACACTCAGTTTTAAAGCATACCTTATCATCTAATTGCTTATACAATTTAGCAATTTCTTCCTCACACTTTCTTCTTTCAGCATCAGTAAAATTGCCAATCACTCCGATAGTAGCAGTAGGTGTATCATTAGTTATAGTAATATCCTTATCCACTGCAAATGCTTCCAAATTAGCTTTTTCCTTGTCAAACTGTTCATCAACAGGTACAGTCTCTCCTTTAAAAGAAAAGTTTTCAAATACATAACTTGCTGGAAATATCTGTACAAACTGACACATTAGGTTAGCTTTAACAGCATGAAAAATGCATTGAACAGCCATTCTTTACCTTTGTACAGCAACCAAGTAACCACAATATCATCTGCTGAATTGAATAGCTCAGCAATGACATAGCTCTGAACCTGGTTTTTTAAAACAGTGTAGTATTCAGTAATTACAGCTATTAACATCTTGGTCTGTTATGACTCATCAATTAACATGAAGAAATGTCTGTTTCACTACTATATTGGGCAAAGTCCTGCAGTATTTATTTTGCATGAGATAATTAAAGGGTTGAAAAATACTTAAAATTCCAGGCAGAAGCACAATGTTATATACCCAGACAAGAGCACTGCTAGATTTTTCTACCCTTGCAACTTTAGATTGATCCGCCATGTTGTGATATACTAGACTGAAAGTAAACATGGCTTGAATATACGGTACATCTGGAGCCAAATTGGCCATATAACAAATTACAATTACATCCAAAATCCACAAGAGTGAACAGTGAATATGTATAACATAACTCACCATTACGCCACCTGTTAAGTTCATTTTCAAGCCACTGAATGGTGTTGCGCAGTGTCTTGTTTCTATCTTTTTCTTTTTCATACTTCTTCTTCCATTGTTCTGCAGTTAATTCTACATTAACACATACTGTATTCTTGATAGTCTTTGCTCTAAAAAGATTAGAAATCAGCCATGTTCAGTGAATATACACTTATTCACCAGTACACATGGGAGACAGGTTCTGATCTAAACCAAAGTCCCTGACCACTGTCTTAAGTTTTTCAAGCAACCCAACCTTAACTGTCATCTCCAAGCAGAGCCAGAAAAGCTATACTCCTACTAAACTAAGTGAAAACCAACCCTACAGCAGGAAACATCAATGTTTCTTCTGTGCAATCTAGCTGTAGTAGATTTAACTAACAGTACTAAACACATTAACAATAATTTTGTAGACAAATCATGCATCAGTCTGCAGAAAGAAAGCCATAGAAAGCATACCATCCCTCCATTTATGAAGCTCCATATCAGCTTGCACTTTGAAAGGAAAAAGAACTCAGCTGAAATATTGACAAGCTTTTAAATAACATCTTTAGAAAAACTGTCATTAGGGAAGAATATTTATTCTTATGAGTAAGCAGATGGACCATCAATATGAATAACTGTCTATTACAATGCTTTCATGGGAACACATTTAAGTTTCTGGATTGTGTTCTATGAATTTAACATTTTAAGCTTGTTACTCACCTTTGTCCAAACAACAGTGTAGATTTTGTTTCAGATTCATTATAGGATGATGGTGAGCAGCAAATGACAATTGTGGTTCTACAGTTGCCACCTAAAGAATCTTGTAAGATTCTAGTCATTTTACTATCACGATACGGAACATATGTCTGTAAATAATGGGAAAAAGTATCTGAACTTTAGTTTATAAAAATATATCTTTATAGTAGACTTTAGCTAAACAATTTATCTGGTACTATGGCCAATGGATAATATTTTAAAAGATAAGCATGAGACACACTGAATTTCTAGCTTAGGATGGCATATTCAAGCAAAGTCTGCACATTTTAAAAATTATTTCCTTGAATTGTTTATCTATAGCCTAGCTGGCAATGCCCACAGGGGAGTTTACAAACATAAAAACACAGAACAATATAGTGCCATACAAATGCTTCTGTATAATCAATTATACAGTCACTTTATTAGTGCAGTTAAGACAGTGTCCTACACTTCATTTCAAATATGCACTGAATTTATCTGCCTTCAATATCTTGTAAAACTAAAACAAAAACTAAATTACTGACTGAAATTATTCAAAGATATAACCATGTTAGTCTGTGGAATCAGTATGTAGCGACATTTTGTAGCACCTTTCAGACTAGCTGAATGAAAGAAATTGGCAGATGAGCTTTCACAGGCTTCAGTCTACTTCTTCAGATGCATTTGATGACTGAAATTATGTAAACTGAATCAGGCATTTTCAAAGTGAAAGATACTTACACTGTTTTCAGCTAAAGCAGAGATGACATTTCCAAGAGCTGACAAAGACTTATTGATATTCTTAGCTTCATCCAGTACGGCACCTTCAGCTCCTGTTTTACTAACCTAAAAAATAATATAACATAAAATGGAAGTTCTAAGAAAGTCTGAACAAGCCATTTTTACTGGATGAACTGAGTCTGAGATCCAAAGAGTCATACACAGTGTTCAGTCTTTCCTAAACCCCTTCTACTGAAACAAAACTACCCCTGCAACAAAAGCTATTCCTGAAGATCAGGCTAAGAGGTGTGGAATCTGCCAACATTTGTATATAAACAGATCTAATTATAAAACCAAACATCCAATGCCTACAGTAACAAGACTAAGGACTCAAAATGTTTATATCCTTACAAAAAACAATGAATTACATTAAATTATCCATTCAACAGGAAATAGCAATTGGCTTGACATATTCCTCACATATACCCATTTTCTAAATAAGTGATGCAAACAAAGACATCTTATAGGTAATGCATTTGCCAAGGTTTGGGTATCAACATAGGAATATTTTTGAGCTGATGTGGCAAAAAATCCCCAAAGCAGATTTCACAGAAGATTTCAGATTTCCCGTAAGGCTGGCATGGGCAAGAGGCTTCTTGGTTACTGCTCAGCCAGCTGCTCAGTTGCTGCTCCCAGGGTGACTGGGTGCAAAGGGAGTAATGACTGAGAAGCCTCTCCTTCATGCCAGCCAATGTAGGCAAGAACCTGCTTGGTCTCTGCTCCCATTGCACCCAGTCACTCTGGGAGTAACTGAGCAGCCAGCCAGCTGGCCTTCCTTTTAATGTAAGGCTTTTAATGTAAGGCAGGGAAGATGGAAGACCAGGCCTGGGTTTCTGCTGCTGCTGTATTCACCCATGAGAGGCTGAGGTGAAAGAGGTGGCAAGTTGTGTTTGAGATAGATGCCATGGGCCAAGTGGCTGCTGCACAAATATTAGAGCTAATATCAAATATCATTTACAGGTGCTAAGGTAGTCATCAAGAGGAAAGGGAGTGGTAGCCCTGAAAGGTTTGGGGACCACTGTTCTACGTCAATTAATATCTTGCAATCTATATGCTACCAACTCTCAAAATTTCATATCATTTTGTTCTATCAAAGACAAATCTAAATCACAATATATTTAATACGATATAAATCCTCATTATTTCGGAAATTCTTAAAGTTGTGTGTTCTTGAATCACAATATGTAAGAGTTTAATAAGTTGCCATGGATCTTGGATTTAGCCAACCCACACAAAGTTACTCTGCATTATTCTATTACCTTAACTGCCAATGACAGAAAAAACACACTTGTGAATGGCCCTGGGTCCCTTTTTTGGAAGAAAGGCAGCATATAAATAAATAAATAAATAAATAAAGTTTGAGTTTCACATATTTGATACAATATGTATCCTCATGCAATTATAAAAATCTTTCTTCAGTGCATCTATAGAGCCAACAGCAAAACTGTCATAAATTCCACTGGATACTCTTCCGCGCATACAAAAAATGAGCAGGACTTAGAGGGAAAATCTCTAAAATATGTAAACAAAAGGAAAATAAGCACCACAGGATCCATTTTCTAATATGAAAGAATCTGCTTAGGGAAGAAGGAATAGCACTTGATGTCACTGAAGAAATAAAGCAGTTTGTTACCAGTTTAGCTGCCATGGCTCAATGCTATGGGATTCTTGGAATTGTAGTTTATTGTGGCAAAAGAGCTCTTTGACAGAGAAGGCTAAATGTCTCACAAAACAATATTTCCCAGAATTCCATATCACTGAGCCATGATGGTTATCAACATGGATTATTTCTGTAGTGAGGATGCAGCCCAAGACCACCAATTACCATCCCTTTTTTTACATATAGGCAAATTTTCTTCTGAAGCAAGAATACAGTACCAGTAAGAATTTTTCACTGCATTCTTACTGTCCTGATTTATCACTGGATCACTTAACTTGCTTGGGGTATAAAGGGCAAGATCAAAATAACCTTCTATAAAGCTGAACAACACTTTTCAGAGTAAATGGTTTTTTGTGCACTGCCTACTTCTTCCCAGATGCAAGCACAGCACCCTCTAAAGGGGGGAAAGAATGTATATACTCATAAAACAGATTCAGCTTCTTCTGATATATTCCAGAACTGGGGAAAGCAGATTACAACAAATACTGAAAATTAAGACAATTTACTCAAATATTCATTGTTTCAAAAATATTACCTTTTCACTCCCTGCCAAGTCTACAAGGTAAAGCTTTCCACTCAGTTTCTGTTCTGTTTGAGTATTTTCTTGTTTTACATTAATGAGAAAGATGCTATGACTTCGAGAGCTATGTTCATTCATATCTGCAAGAGAAATTTTTTACAATTGTAGAAATAAGCATTCTGGCAAAAAAAAAAAAAAAATTAGTAGGAGTACCTAATTATCAAAGTAGAACAAGCCAATCGGGAAACATATAAAAATTCCCTTATATTCTCTTTGAGAACTAATCAAAGTGAACTGATACAGACCTACCCGTTACAGTTGTGTAGATCTTTATAGCCATATTCATCTTTCTTAGTGGAAGCAGAGAAAGTGGAACCTGTACTTAGTTAGAGTAGCAAGGGCGGGGGGCTGGTGGTTTTCTTTGTCGTCTCTTTATTCTACACTAAACAGGTACTGAAGAGCCAACATGGCACCATTCAGATGTGCTGGATGGCAACTGGCATCATTTCCAATCAATATGATCATCCACTAAGCTGATTATAAGTGACGAGGTTGTAGTCCAACACAACCTGTAGTCCAACCATATTGCAAAAAGTCATTCTAGAGTTATACAACAATTCTGCTAAGCGGAAGTCATGAATTGTCAAGTTATTACAAAAAGGAGATACATTGGTACCTTGGTATCTGAGGACTTGCTATCCATGGATCTGAGCATTCGCAGCTCGGCCACATATGGGAGAGGGGGGTCTGAAAGCGATCCCCAGCAGATACCAAGGGCTAACTGTAATCAATAGCCAAATCTATGGAATAGATATGGCTAACTGGCTGCCTGTTGCCTACATCTAAGGAATGTGATGGAGTCTCCTTTTTTGGAGGCTGGATGGCCATCTGCTGGCAGTGCTTTGATTGTGAGTTCCTGCATGGCAGGGGGTTGAACTGGACAGCCTTTGTGGTCTCTTCCAACTCTATGATTCTATGTACCACCATTATCTATGAGCTGCTCCCTTGCACTAGCTGGTGGCATGTTAAGTGGCAAGATACAAGTGCCTCCAAGCTTTCCAGTATCATGTAATGGAATTTCTTATACTCCATTTTGCAGCGCCTGCCAGTGCGAAATAGGTCAAAACAACTGAAGCAGATTATCAAACAGTATGTCCTAATGGTAGCAGCTACTCCCAAGAGGAAATGGGAGACTGTGCCAGAAGCTCCATATTGCTGCCCTAGACAACACCAAGACCTCTTCTTAATAGGAGAAAGACCCCATCAACAGTAGAAGGGGGCCTAAACAAATTTCAGCTTATGAGTTCTCCACTCTTACTAGAAAATGTGGAGAATTATATAACTGGCAGTGCATCTCCAGGCTCTTGTCAGCTTGAAGAGGACAAACCCAACTCTACTCCTCATACCACAAATTGAGAAATATGGTTATCTGTAAAAACAAACAATTTTCTAACGAGAAAAAAGGCAACACTGCACATTTATTTATAAGCTCACTTTATTTAGATCTATTGCTGTGCTTTTACCTTCAGAAAGCTGTACATACAGAACAATATTTAGTACTTTTTCAGATGGCTAATATAGACGTCCTTATGTTAAAATATATATTGCAAAATTTACCACTTACTTGTAACTGCTACATGCCTGTTAGATTTTCCTTCATCTATAGTATCCATAACTTCATCTGGACTACATACAAAACGTTCAGTACAGCCCTTTGAAAATATAAACATCATGTGAGTAACAGGTATAAGATTTCAAAAGTGCTTTGATATCTGCTTAGTTTTTATACTCACCTTCACATAAGGTACTCTGTTTTTGTCCTCATGAACAGAAAGATTGGTCTTTGAGACTGAAAGAAAAAAAAGTATTAAAACAACTAAATTTCTCTTCAGCAAGACAATATTGTTGTTCCTCAGAAGAAATTTTCTCTATAAAAATATTTTGTCTTAATATGGAGGCTTGGTTAACTCACTAACAGCTGTTAATAAACATATGCCTCATAAATTTGTCTAGACCTGCTTTAAAGCTACCCTAGTAGCCATCACCATATTTTGTGGCAACATCTCTATAACACAATTATGAGTTACATGTAATATTTAATGTTACTAATAATGAACATATTAATGACTAGCTTCTTTTCTTCATTTGCACAGTTAGGTATTATGTGATTTCTTAGGAAAAATGTTCCAGTCACATGTATTTTAAATTCTGTACATTTCTCAGTGTCCTTACTGTGTGGAAGTAGTGAGAGGAACATATTCTCTTCAAAATGCAGCTGCAACATAATTTTACAGTATCAGCTATATATATTAATTTCCCTTTCCAAACACTATTGAAGTAACCTCTCACTGCTATAGCATATCTGAGCTGACATTTTCAGTGAACTTTCCATTAGAGCATCAATTTCTCTTTCACAGGTAGTCACAGCAAATACAGATGTGATGATATATAAGTGGAGACATTTTTGCTCGTGTGTACTTGTGCAATGTCATTACAATTTGTCAGACTCTGACATATAGAGTACAGAATTCAGGTTATTTATACTTACAAGGCAGCTAGGTGCACTGACCAAAAGCTAATAAACCTTCAGAATGTGTTACTGAATTCCCACCAGCAGGCTACATTAGATAATTCTTTATCCAATAATCTGATAATTTGACCTGCCTTATCAGATTAATATACATTAATATACATGCTGATATATATGAAGCTGTCTGAGTACTTAGAAATGCATCTCAAGCCTTCCTACATACTAAATCCGTAGGGAGAGGCAGGAAATATATTATTATTATTATTATTATTATTATTATTACTATTAAAGTACTACCATCAAAGTGGTCTCACTGTCATGCCTTGCTCTCAATCTTCCCTTTGATTCTGAACACATTTGGTTCCATTACACCATATTAGCCATACAAGTAGCAATAATTCTCCCTTAAAAGAAAAATAAATAAATTTACTTACCATCTAAAAGGTCCCTTATTTTATCCAGATAAATTTCAAAATATGATACCTGAAAGAATACAAAAACCTTAGAACAACATAATATGTATTCCTTGTCCAGATAGACAATTCAGCAGCAAATGGTATTAATGTGGAACTATTACTGCAGTGGAATGTATGACCTATCTGAAAATCTCATTTTATTATTGGCAACCACACTGAGAATCATTACAGCTGAAACACTGCACTTTGGACCCTTGGTATCTGCTGGGGTTTGGTTTCAAGACCCCCCAGATACCAAAATCCATAGATACTCAAGTATATAATGGCGAAGTAAAGTGATGTCCTTTATATATAATGGTAAAATCAAGATTTGCTTTTGGAATTTATATATGTTTTAAAGATATTTTCAAGTTGTGGATGTACAGGTCGCTTACCTGTAACTGTGTTTCTTCGAGTCGTCATCTGTGCTCTCACACAATAGGGGTTTGCGCCTGCACAGAGATCCCATTTGGATGGTGAAAAGCTGAGCAGACTGGCAGAAGCCCCGCCGCTCCCACTCCCTTGAGAATGCCCAATCCTGCCAATCTAGCTCCTCCTTCACTTCAAGTCCGCCGCAAGGAGCAGGGACCTGACCGAGGAGAGGTAGGGCGGGATTTGTGTGAGGGCACAGATGACCACTCAAAGGAACACAGTTACAGGTAAGCAACCTGTACTACTTCTTCATGGTCTCTGTGCCTCACACAATAGGGTGACTAAAAAGCTTACCTATGGAGGTGGGAAGGTCACTACAGAATAGAAGACAAAACAGCACGACCAAAACTGGCATCACTTCAGGACCTGGCATCCAGCCGGTAATGCCAAACTAATGCGGATGGCTGTGACCACGTAGCCACCTTGCAGACCTCTGGCAGAGGAACACCTCGGAGGAAGGCAGCAGATGAAGAAGTGGCCCTGGTTGAGTGAGCACGGACACCAACCGGTAAAGGGCATTTAGCCAGTTCGTAGGCTAGAGCAATGGTCTGGGCAATCCACTTTGAAAATCTTTGTGAAGAAACTGAGTTGCCCTTCCTGAAACCACCATAACAAATAAACAAAGGCTCAAAGGCGGGTCTCGTGAGCTGTGTGAGCACCAATGAGAGACCAAGCTGGTGCCAATGAAGGCAGTGGCGGATAAAGCTGGTGAAGTCCTTTGAAGAACCTTTTGAGTGTTGGTGATGTGAAGAGTCGAGCTGATGGAGAACCAGGTGACTGATTAGCAACAATAGCTGATAGATATACCTTGAGGGACAAGAAGGCCAAGCCTTGGTCCCGAAGGTATAGTAGGAAGTGAAGTACAGTAGAAAGGCTCACAGGAGAAGAAGACTCGGATCTGGCTTCTGCAAAAGCACAGAAACATTTCCACTTGTAGGCATAAGGTTGCTTAGTGTGGTCTTTTCTGGAGGCTGACAAGACCTTAAGCAGTTCTGGAGAGGTCATGGTCTGATCCTCCATGCTGTCATCCGTAGATTGTGAAGGTCCAATTGTAGGACTGCCCCGTTGGAGTGGGACAGAAGGCCCGGCCACTTCAGCAGGTGGAAGTACTGGTCCTTGGCCAAATGAAGTAGTGGAGTGAACCAGGGTTGTCTCGGCCAGAAGGGGGTCAGCAGTATTGTGTTGGACCCATCTCTGGTAATCTTTGCCACCATCCTGGAGATCAGTGGGAAGGGCGGAAAGGTGTACAGGAAGTCCTGGTTCCAAGTACGGAGGAAGGCATCTCCCAGGGATCCTGGACCTCTGCCTGCTCTGGTATAGAACAGTCAGCACTGAGCATTCTCTGGAGTAGCAAACAGATCCACTGAGGGAGTTCCCCATCAAGATGTCAGAAGATGGAATGCTGGAACTGACAGAGTCCATTTGTGCTGGGGATCTTTGTCCCTGCTGAGGGAATCTGCTAGCACATTGTCCTTGCCTGCGAGGTGGACCGCCACCAGATGGATTGAGCAATGGTGGCACCATGTCCACAGCTGTTGAGACAGGTGAAGAAGAACTGGAGAATGAGTTCCTCCTTGCTTGTTGATGTAACAGACAGTAGTCGTGTTGTCTGACACCACTTGTACAACACTGTGGAGGAGGTGATTCTCAGCTTTAATGACTGCCAGGAGTTCCGGAGCATTTATATGCAGCTTTGCCTCTTCCATGGACCACTGCCCTTGAACACAAAGGTCTTGGAGATGTGCATCCCGTCCTGTCATGGATGCATCTGTGGTGACCATCCTGGATGGTTCTGGAGTCTGGAAAGGCATCCCCTTGAGGATGTTGGAGGGAGACATCCACCACCTGAGGGAGCCTCGAACACGAGGGGGAATCGAGAGTCTCTTGGACGGATTGTCCCGGAGATGGTCGAAAGAGGCCAGAAACCATTCCTGGTGGGGCCTGAACCTGAGGGGCGCCAGGTAAGTTACTGCCGTGGTGGAGCCTAGGTAGCCCAGCAGTCTCTGAATGTCCTTCACCATTGGTTGTTGAGTGCAGAGGACATATCGAAGTTGGTCCCAGAGGGCCTCTGCCCTTCTGGTCAGGAGGTAGGCATGGCCCATGACGGAGTCCAGAGAAGTGCCTATGTAGTCACAGGGTGCAGAACAGACTTGGGGAGATTGATCGTTAGTCCCAGGTCATTGAGGAGGTCCTCTACCTCGCCCGTAGACTCCTCTGTAGATTGGGAGGCTATTGGATGAGACAAGTCAACATAGGGTTGCATTGGGGCAGAAGTGAAGGTTTATGTGGAAGCATTCACCTGGACTGCAGTCACAAATGGCATGGATGTCGACATTGATGTAGTCCTCAACGTCGAGGCCATAGCTGAGACTGGAGCTGACTCAGGAGGTCTCGACACCGTTGCAGTCATCACTGGGGGAGGCGAAATTGCCCTTGACTCACTGTGGTCATGGGCAGGAGAACGGGATCTTGACCTTCTGTGGTAGAGTGGGTCGAAGTAGGGATCCCTCACATAGTACTGGTCCCGATATGATGGAGAATAGGACCTGTATGATGGATGCCTGTCCTTGCAGAAACTCTCCGCTCAATGTTGAGCCAAGAACGAGGCCGATGAGTGAGGGGAGTCAAAGTATCTCTCCTCGTATGGTTCAGGAGACCGTCGAGGTGGAGACAGGAACCACAGCCTGTAGATTCTCTCCGTAGAGGCAAGAATTTCGCTCGGTGGGAGCTCAGCTGGAGGTAGAATAGGCGAAGCCGTAGAGGTCGAAATCAGGAATGATGGTGTTGACATCAATGTTGGAGCAGGCTGTGCCATCGGTTCCAAAGCCTCCAGCACCGAGTCTAGTATAGTAACCGGGGCTGGGGCAGGGAGGCTGGCGGCCGGTGCGGAGGTCAGTTTTAAGAAAGCCATAGCCAGGTCCGCCTGTGCCGTCCCTGTCAAGACGGTAGCAGAAGCCTCCTTGGCCTTGTGCTTCTTTTTTGGATTTCTCCCTCTCCTGGGATGGGGAGCGTTTCCTATGTCCCCGGGCCGGTTCCTCTGAATGAGGCATGTGCTTCTTGGACGAGGAAGTCGATGTCAAGGTTGTCGGTACCGATGTCGAGATGGAAAACATCAATGTCAAAGCCGTCGACATCGAGGTGGCTGAAGTCGCCGTTCTCTGAGATCTTAGGGATCTTGGAGGTGGGTAGGCATCCGAGAGGGTCCGAGTGCAGCTCTGACAACTTGGAGAGAGAGAGGGCCTTCTCTCAAAGATGGGCCTTCAGCCTATCCGCTCTCTGTCAAAGAGTGGCCCGGATTAAAGGCCTTGCAATGCTTGCATTTCTCAGGGATGTGGGTGTTCCCCAGACAGAGGACGCACTTAGAGTGTCTGTCTTTAACAGGGACTTTATTCCCACATTCTGTGCACTTCTTGAAGGGAGCGGCCATAAGAGGCCTAACCATGTGAGGGGGCCCAGCCGGGCCAAAAACCTCGAAAAAGGGGTCCGAGAAGGAAGGAAAAGTGGAGCAGCTCAAGGAGAAAAGTATAAAAAGAGAAATAGGTAAAATAGGAGAAATAGGTGTAGTAAAATCTACTCAGCTATACGCGAAGCGAGGAGCATTCCAAAGGAGATGTTTCTTTTGCAGCAGACAAAAAAGAACTGAAGGAGGAGCTAGACTGGCAGGAGTGGGCATGCTCAGGGAGTGGGAGGGGTGGGGCTTCCACTAATCTGCTCAGCTTTTCAGCATCCAAATGGGATCTCTGCGCAGGCACAAACCCTATTGCGTGAGGCACAGAGACCATGAAGAAGGTTGAATCCATAGATAAAAGGGCCAACTGTATACAAATATATTATAGTAGAGCTGAGCAACTTTTGGCCCTTCACAGGTTGCTGAACGCCATTTCCCATCATTCCTTTCTATTAGCTATGCTCATAAGAACTGAGAAAGTCACAGTTCAGCAGCATCAGGTGGGGCAAAGGTTGTGCAATCTATATAGTTGTAGAACTTCTAAATTAAATTAAATTGGGACACATTTATTCTCAATTACACCTATTTTCAGTGTGGATTGGGGAAAAATTACCTTAATATGGAACTCCAAATTTTCATCCATAGAATAAATATAATTGAAAATATCTTGCACTATCCTTGGAATGATCCCCATTCCATCTGGATCATGTAGTTTCCCCTTAATATAGAAAAAAGGTGGGTTAATTCTTGCAAAGCCTGAGTATTCCAAGCATTCAAAATATAATAATGAGGAACATTTGTTAAATTATTTTTACAACAAATTCATAGCCCACACTAATGGATAGGATGAAGTAAAAATCTAATAAATTGTTAGATATTTCAACTTTGGGAAGATTACTACATGTTAAGTCTCTCCCGGAAAGTAATGGGATGTGCAAGCCAATAATTTATTTATTTAGTCCAGAATTTAGGTTTGCCAAGTTAAATTACACTTACGACATAGTGTGCATAGAATAAGACTCTTATGCTCAATACTGAGTGGCTTATACACATTGTGCATGTGCCTTCAAGTTGCCTTTTGACTTACAGTGACCCCATGAGTTTCATAGGGTTTTCTTAGACAAGGAATACAGTGGTCCCCCGGTTTACAAAAGTAATTCGTTCCAGCACCGCTTTCGTAAACTGAAAAAGATCGCAAACCGGGGGACTACTGTAAGTATAGGAATGAACTGTGTCAAATTTGAATTTCGCGCCGCTTTTTTTTTCGGAACCCGGGGCCGTTTTTCCGGCCCCGGCTCTTTCGGATCCCGGGGTTTTCATACCCCGGGGGATTCGTAACCCGGGGGACCACTGTACTCAGAGGTTGGTTTGCTAGTCCCTTCCTCTGAAATATAGCTTACTGCACCTAGAATTCATTGGAAGTGTCCCATCCAAATACTAACCAGGGCTGACTGAGCTTAATTTCCAAGATCAAAGAGTATCTTACTGAAAATTAATGACTTAAAAATCAAAAGGGAAAATGCAAGGTTAGCATTTGGGAGACCTTTAGATATATATGATGCAACTAAGAAGGCCAAATATATCACTAAATTATTTTGCCTTCAGCAATCCTGGCAAGCTAAATAGCCAGAACATTCAGAAAGAAAGTTCTACATTAGAAAGTTATCCATGAACAATCTAAATAAAGAAAGATACTCTTTAAGAAATAAAATGGTGCTTTGGCTACCTCTCTCCTCCCTCACTTCTGCTTGGCTACCCCATCCCACACCTATTACTGCCCAAGATTAGGGACTCTACAGAATAGACATCAATATGACAAACTACTGCCTATCCAAAACAAAACTTGAAGCACATGCAAAAGCGTTTTCCATTCATGCACAGGATTCGGCGGAATTAATATTATCAAGTCCATAACTCCCAGAAGTAAGCTCGGCAAACATATAGAACTGAACATAAAATTACTTTTTGTATTTGAACACCGAGAAGAAAATGACATCTAAGTGAAAATGACATCTAAGATGGTTGTGATCAACAGTAACATTCTGTAAATTAGTTTTTAATGTTGTGTTAAATTTCAAAGGACTGGTTTACTAAATAAAGGTATTCCAATTTTAGTTTGAAGTCACAGAAAAAAGGTATTTATTCTATCTATATGCATTTTGAACATCTGGAAAGCAGGTAAATATGCCCCAAGTAAGATATAACATATATTATGTATAAGTTTTAACTGACTGTAACACAAATATTAATCAAGTGCTTATAAGAAATCCATTACACAGTAGAAAGCAGTAGGGTTAATCACTGTTCCAATGACAAAATATTTTTTTATCTGGTATTAGCATTTTCTTTCCAACCCCCCCCCCCCCCAACTCTCAAATGGTATCTCTACAGGTTTGAGCATTGGACTATGCCTCTGGACACCAGAGTTTGAATCCGTGCTCAGCCATGGAAACCCACTAGGTAAATTTAGGCAAGTTACACTCTCTCAGCCTCAGAGCAAAGGCAATCCCCCTGAATAAAGTTTGCCCCCAAAAAACTGTGATAAGTTTGCCTTAGTCAGAAATGCACAGAGAAATTACCTGAAAGTACACAGAAACAAGAACCATTTGGAGACCCTGGATACAGATGTTTCAGATGTACAAAGAGAACTGAGGACAATTTCTTACCTCCATAGTGTGAGTCTTCCCAGATGACGTTTGCCCATAAGCGAATATTGTACCATTGTATCCCTCAAGTACATCTAGGATGAAAGAAAATGCACACTAATGACAATATTTTCTAAGAGCTCACGTGAAGTATCACCTCTTAAAACAAATGGTTTTTCAGAGCTTTCTGACAAGTCTTGCTACAAGGACCTCAGTATACTATGCGCAGTACAGGAACTCTTCAACCTATACCCAGGGTCCTAACCCAATTGCTAATTCCAAGTAGAGTAGACACACTGAGTTATTTGCTGAATGGTAAATAAACACTTATTTAACTCTTTTATTCAATGAAACTGATCTAGTGATGACTGCAATTGGATGTAGACTACAGACAACTGTGGAAGGAAGGAAGAAATCACGGATATTGCTCATACAGTGTTTTCTACTCATATGTTTGGACAAGTCTTGAATTGCTTAACACATGACAACCCTCAGTATATTGAAGTCTAACCCATACATGAATTGCTGTCCTGCAACATAGGGGGAATGCAAACAGCACAAAAGAGCTGCCCCTTTTAGACTGGATTGGGGCCTGGGCAAACAGACACAAATCCATTTTATCTTTCACTTGTGATTTTGAGGTAATTCAGCAAGGATAGAAAAACAAAAACAAACAATCAGCTTCATTTATATACTGTTTCATACAGCCTAAGCAGTGTCTAAATGGTTTACAACTGTAAGCTATATAGAAGACAATATAGTTCAGGTTGTTGAGAAGAATGACTTTGGTTCTTAAATCTCACATGTTCAGACCCAATTTTTCCAGTCTATGAATTTTGAAGAATATGCTGAGAATCATGTTAACTTCTTATGGGACTGGGATTTCATCTTTTCTGTATTGTGGAAGGGTAGTGTGAAATCAATTTAGTCCTGATAATTAAAGCAAATCTTGATGCTGAGCAACAGCCCCAAAGTATCCAAAGTAACTGCATGTCTTTTTGCATCTGGCTTTATTTTGTGGATTTCAGGAATTTAGTAAAACACAAAGTAATTGTAAAGTCTGAAGTCTGCTTTCCCCTTGCTAATCCTGTGTTGGCTCGATGCACACCTCTACTCACCTAAGTGCAAGCTGAAGGACAACCCAGCCGTGGCTTAATTAGTCTTCTTCTGGAACTTTGATATGGGATACTAGGACAAATTGGAGGAAGACACTGTCTCTCTATGGGCCGAAACAGTCTGTTTAGTCCCGCTTGGCACTGGCTTGGGTGGCGTGGCGTTTACATGCGCCATATCCCTAAGCCAGACAGAAACTGGGCTGGCGATTACATGCTGGCTGGCTTCTCCCCTGTTTGGGGGCGTGGTGTTTCGATGCCACTTTCCCCAGAGCTGGCTTTTTGTTAGAAGGGGTGGCTTTTTTCCGCCCCAAAAAGGATCAGGTCTTATCTGCTCCTTTTTGGAGCAGAACCTGGCACACATTATGTCCACAAAACTCAATTTGTCACTCACTCTATGAATCGCATGTGCGTGCATGTTAAGGACTCACCTTTGACAATCTTTTTTGCACAGTCATTATATACTTGCTCCTGTGACGTATGTGACTGGAACACACGATCAAATGCATAAGGTTTAGACTGGGGGGAAAAAAGAAAGAAGAGGTACAGTTAGACCAGACTTTTAGAGCATTCTAGTCTTAGTAACCCTACTGATTCCAGCCAATGTAAAAGTATGGTTTCTCCTACACTCATAAAGTACATTTAAAAGGCTGTATTTTCTTTTCAACCTGTTGAAACAGATCCCTGAAGATAAGCAGATGAACAAACCGTTCATATTAAATTGTAGTAAAAAAAAAGGATGACAGCCTCCGAGGTGGTTAATTTTGCTTGACTTTCAACCAAAGGATTTTAAAAATATTTAACATGCCAATACTAGGGGGTATCCAAAAGTTTTTAATGATCATCTTTTAAAAAAATTGACAGAAAGTTTGTTTTGCTTTGTAGTTGTTAACTTATCTCTATGTAGTCACTATCTAGATTTATACATTTTTCCCAGCGTATCTTGACCCTCCAAATACCTGATATTGTAGAAGCCTGCAGATTGCGCCTGATGAGGATTTTACACTTTAGTCACTTCTGCCAGAGCCAGTCACAAAAATAAAGGACACAATGAGCTGATTTTTCTCAGCAATGTGCACTTAGGGACTAATGATAACACTGACAAAATTTCATCCATATGCCATAATAACTTCCAGGTGATAATTATTACTTTACAATACCCCCCCCCCCCATAAGGCGCAATCTGCAGACTTCTACATTATCAGATATTCGGAGGGTCAAGATATGAAGGGAAAATGTATAAATCTAGATAGTGTCAACAGAGAGATAAGAACTACAAATCAAAACAAACTTTCTGTCAATTTTTTAAAAAGGTGATCATTAAAACTTTTGGATACCCCCTCGATTAATCAAAGCAATATGCACCTCTCTTTGCCTATGCAACATCTGAAATTCCGGCATTAACATTTCAAGTAGTTTCTTTAGATAATTCTTTGAATACACAAGAGGAGATATGCCTATTTTACACAATTTAATATTAAAGTAGTTAGCTTGGGGGCCATGCTTAATCAAAGTAGTTTTGATCTCTTCTATTCCTCGTTTTACACGACTAATATGTGGAATTCAATTCCAAGCTACTAGATACTACCAAGCCCCAGTACACCTTTCAAGTGCAAAACAGAGCTTTGTTTATTAAAAGTGGCTTCTTGTTGTTTCATATCTTAAAGAATGATAATCATTACTTCATCTTTTCCTTCATTTTATCCAAGCCAAAAAGTCCACTACCTTACCTGATCTTTACAAACAACTCTATGTACAATGAACTATATATCTTGATTCTGTTCGCTGAAATTCAGTCAAGCCCACTCAAAGCAAAACTATACCTGAATTGTACTACTGATTACAGTTCCAGAAACTGATAAATGCTTTAAATACCACAAAATCACTCAACAAGCAGACAAAAATCACAACACAATGAAATGATGACTATTTATTTTGTAGTTTCTTGGAACATCCTCGATGAAATACTGTACTGTTCTTCTGACACCACGATGAAACATTAATGTATTTAATGTTTACATAGTCAAATATCTACTTGAAGATTAATATGAAAGGATTCCTTAACTGATGAACCAGGGACTGCTACAGGTGTAATTTTAATATTATGTATTTTTTTTCTTTAAGATCAAGAACAGCCAAGTAAAATATACTTCAAGCCCCACATAATAATACATAGGATTTAAAGTGATCAGCTTTAGATGGTCATGTTCAAGCCGTTTAAACTTACACAGGCAACCCAAATAATAACAAATAAACTTTATTCTTATACCCCGCCTTTCTGCGGCTTACATGACTAAAATATATTGGAATAATACATACTCTTAATAAATAAACTGAAACACACACACACCCTTTAAAACAGGATTAACTACAATACAGTTTAAAAAAATCAACCTGTTAAAATGACAATGGTCTTCTAGTAGAGGCAGTGGTTACATAAAGTAGGGAGAGTACAGAAATTAGATTGAACTATTCTGTGAAGGCTTGCCAGAAGAGATCCGCCTTGACAGCTTTTTTGAAGCTGTCTAGGCTGGCTATTTGACCTCCAGCAAGGTGTTCCATAGTCTGGAAGTGGCAGCGGAGAATGTCCTCTGGGAGGCTGCGGTTAGTCTGAGTGCCATAAATTCCTCCCAGAGGACCTGAGGATGCAGGGCGGATTGTACGGAAGTAGTTGATCCCTTAGATTATTATTATTATTAATATGATCACTCCTAGTTTTACCAGAGATCAGCCTAGCTGCCATGTGCCCGTCATATTTTGGACTACAACTTCCACTATTGCTGACCATTAGCCATGCTACTTAGGGCCAGTGGGAATCATAATTCAATTTGTAGAGAATAGCAATTGAATATCTAGCAATTAAACAAGCTGAAGTAAGTTGCATTTATGCTGATACTGTCTAGAAAAGCCTTCCATTTCTCTAGACTCCTTCAATTAATTCTGAGTGCCTCTTTGAAGAACTCAAAACCAAGCCAGAAGATTTCAGTAGGTTTCCTTGGCTGGCTGATGTCAGCTACCTGGGCTGAAGGATATTACTGTGACTCCTGAATGGGCAACACCAAATTGAGGTTGTCCCTTGGAAGTGGCACAAGGGGAAAAGCCAGTTTTCCTGCATTGGGTCAGGTGTCCCTGGCATACTGATAACACCCAACTCTATTACTCCTTTTCACCTAATTCCCAGGAAGCTGCTTTCAAACTGAACCAATGCACAATATTTGTAATGGAGTAGATGCAAGAAAGCAAATAAATGGTTAAGCCAGACAGACAAGACACAAGGTGCTCCTAGTCAGTCAAACGGCAAATCTAGGAATAGAAATTCAGCCTGTGCTGACTGGCATTACACCTGCTCTAAGACAGAGGTTTGCAGTCTGGGTGTACTCTTAGACAGAGACTTAAACCTGGAGTCCCAGATTTATGTAGTGCATTTGCACAGTTAAAGCCATGGCTGCTCCTGTTCTTGGACATGTTTGATCTTACCACAGTGACACATGGCTCCTTACATCCATTTGGATTAATGTAGTGCAATTGTATTCCCCATTATAATGTACGGATGCAAGAGCTGGACAGTTAAGAAAATGGACAAAAAGAAAATAAATTCATTTGAGCTGTGGTGCTGGAGAAGAGTGTGAGGATATCATGGACAGCAAAAAGGATAAGAACAGACCAAGCCTGAAAATTCCCTGGAGGCAAAGATGACTAAACTGAGGTTGTCATACTCTGGCCATGTCATGAGAAGGCATGAATCGCTAGAAAAGACAATCATGTTAGGAAAGGTGGAGGGAAGCAGAAAGAGAGGAAGACCACATGCTAGATGGATGGACTCAATTAAGGAGATCATGGGTATGAATCTGCAAGAACTCAGAAGAATGGAAGATAGGGAGTCTTGTAGATGTGTAATCCACAGGGTCGCCATGTGGTTAACAACAACAACTACAACAACCTGCACTCTACGCGGAGTTACCTTTGAAAAGTGCTCAGAAAACCTCAGATAGCCTAATGAGCTGCAGCTACATTATTAACTGCAGCTGTCTTCAGGGAGTATACAATACCCCTGCTATAATAGCTCCACTCAGTCTGCTTCCACAATGCTTTCCTATGGTTTGAGAGCTGGATTACAACTCTGGAGATCAGGGTTCAAATGCCCATTCTACCATCGAAACACAATGGCTGACTGTAGACAAGTCTCCCAGACTCAGAGGAAGGAAAGGACAAAATCCCCTCTGAACAAATTCTTCAAAGAACACCTTGCCATAGGTTCGCCTTAAGGTAGGCATAAATTGGAAATAACTTGAAACCACACAACAACAATATGGTTCTGGTCCAGGATATCTAATGCTTTGTGTGTTCCTATATAAGACCACCTAAGCTCTAAAATGTTAAAGGAGGCCTTTCTCTCAATCCCACCAATTTCCCAGGTGAGTACAAGGGAGAGGACCTTCACAGTGGCTTATTCCAGACTATGAAGCCCCCTCCCAAACTCCCTCCTTCCACCACCAAGTGTAAAGTTTCTTGTTCCAACTGACTTTTAGGAACTGACTGCAATGAGCTTTTAATAGTGGATTGATTTATTGTTTTACATCCTGGCTTTTAACACATTTGTAAATCCCACAGATTATTTAATTTATTTTTAAATTAACGTATTACTGTTCTTGTTACTTTATGTTATTAATCTGCTTTTAATAACATGGAAGCTATCCTGAGTCCCAGCATTATGGGGAAATGCAGAATACTGTATAAGTGAATAAGAAATAAGAAATTCGTTGGTCTGTGAACTTCTCTCATTCGTGACAACTTGCTTCCAAATTCCAGAAGCAAACCAAAAATGACTATATTTGTACTTAAGTAAATCTGTCATCTACTTAGTCCATAAAATCATAGAGTTGGAAGAGACCACAAGGGCCAATCAGTCCAAACCCCTGCCATGCAGGAAATCACATTCAAACCATCCCTGATAGATGGCCATCCAGCCTCTGTTTAAAAACTTCTAAGGAAGGAGACTCCACCACACTCCGAGAGAGTGTGTTCCACTGTCAAACAGCCCTCACGGTCAGGAAGGTCCTCCTAATGTTAAGCTGGAATCTCTTTTCCTGCAGTTTGCATCCATTGTTTCGTGTTCTAGTCTCTAGAGCAGCAGAAAACAAGCTTGCTCCATCCTCAATGTGACACTCATTCAAATACTTAAACAGGGCTATCATAGCACTTCTTAATCATCTCTTCTTCAGACTAAACATATCCAGCTCCCAAAGTCTTTCCTCATAAGACATGGTTTCCAGACCCTTCACCATTTTGGTCATCCTCCTCTGGACATGCTCCAACTTGTCAATATCCTTTTTGAATTCTGGTGTCCAGAACTGAATTTGAATTGGTAGTATCATTAAGCCAGGTGTCCTCCATCTTATATCTATGCATTTCATTTTTTCCCCTTAAGTGCAGTACGTTACATTTTTCCATGCTGAAATTCATTTTGTTAGCTTTGGCCCAGCTTTCTAATCTATTAAGGTCTTCTTGAATTTTGAACCTGTCCTCTGGGATATTAGCTACTCCTCCTAATTTGGCATCATCTGCAAATTTGATAACCATGCCTTCTATTCCTTCATCCAGGTCATTTATAAAGATGTTGAATAGCACTGGGCCCAGTGGTTCCCAACCTTTGGTCCTCCATTTTTTTTTTTTTTTTTGAAGTTCAGCTCCCAGAAGCCCCAGCCAACTTAGTCAAGAGTCAGGAATTATAGGAGATGAAGTCCAAATCATCTAGAGCACCAAAGATTAGGAACCACTGATCTATCCCAATGGCTCTCTTTCCTCTACAGACACTACTTTGCAAATATATTTTGATTAGTAACAATCAGCATCTTACCAGGCATAGCTATGTCTATCTTGCAAGTTTCTCGAAGGTAACTGGATTATTCACTTGCAAACTTTCCCGACTGTTAAAAAGGTAACATCTGAAAGCATGGTTATAGATTCACAATGAAACTTCTGTGTAAGCATTCACCACCAGACTAGATCCTTTATCCAAACAAAGATGTAATATAAATTGCTGAATTCATTCTGCATTTTCATCTGCAGGAATTACCAGATTTATCACGGACAACTGAAGTTATCCAAGGTTCACACGTATGACTACCAGAATGCCAGCAGCAAATACATCAGGTTCTCCAAACTTCACATAAACCTTGTGCAAAGGTCTCATCACATCTGGATTTATAAACTAGTCAAAATTTATTGACTCCTAGTATCTTTGGACTCAACCTTCTTACAAAGCCTCCTGCAAGTGTACCTAAAGATTGGTAAGGAAAGATCTGGTAAAGACAATGTCTAAATGTGCTTTTAAGTCATATTATCTAGTAAGCATCACAAAGCCCAAACTAAGTTCCAACAGCCTTCACAGTCCAGTGGGCCCTTCACTTATGCAGGGGATGCATTCCGGACCCCCCCCCACACACACACACATAAGGAAAATACTGCGTATGGTGGAGCCCCATTAAAAATAATGGGGCTTGTGCTAGAGGCACGCAAACCATTGCTTCTTCTGGTATGCCATTGCTTCATCCAGCACAGCTTTCAGCATATGCTGAAAGCCGTTTATGGCACGCCCACATTTGGCGCAGGCGCACAATATAATGCACATTTTATGGCCTGAGTCTTAGCTCATAAAACATACCTTCAAAAATTTCAATCATCACTCAAGTACAAGCATTCTATAGCCTGTTCCTAAGAACAAGCATGAACTGTATTTAGCAGACTGCAGAAACACATTTTCGTTGTGCAGCATTTTCTGATATATAAATATTACAGCAAATAATTTTGCAAGATGAGATGTTCTTCATGTTTTGTTAGACATATTTAAGTATGGTAAAAAGTCTGAAATATGCAATTATCCAGTAGACTTCTTTCAAGGATCCCACATTTCAAGTGTCTGGCTAGCCCTGGTTTACTTGTTCTGTAGACGAGAGACTTGCCCAAGGTGACCCAGTGGGTTTCCATGGCCCAGTAGGAATTTGAACCTCAGTCTCCAGAGTCTTAATCCAATGCTCAAACCACTACTAGACCATGCTGGCTCTCATGGTTGAGAAACTTAACTTTAAAAACAGATGCCTGGTAAAGAAACATGATGACAACACAGGTTTTGTTTCTGCTAGAACTAAGTATCAAGAAAAGACTTCACTAAGTTAATGAGTTTTGAATTGGGTTCCACAGGGCCCACACAAGCAACACAGATGTTCTAGGAGGAATCTGGGGCGCAAGGAAAAATCTGTGGCATTTAGACAACCTTTACATCTGACAGGAAAGGTGAGCTCAAGGAAACTGCTGATTCAAAATGCCACCAAAACTTTCAAGCTTCAGCATTATCATTCACTATCTATTCATCCCATACACAAAGGATTAGTGAAATCTCGAAATTCTGACTGGCAAAGCACATTGCTGAATCCATTCTGCATCTTCATCTACAGGAATTACCAGATTTATCACTGCCAACTGTAGTTATCCATGGTTCATACGTATGATTACCAGAATGCCAGCAGCAACTGTAGGTCTTTCTGAACCTGTTTAACACAATGCCAATGGATCACTTCAGAACTGCTTCAAAGCAGCTCAAAATGGAACTTATTCATATTCTCAGAAGGATTTGGGGTTTCAGGGAGGAGTTAGGGCTTCAGCAAGTCATACAAAGACGTCTCATGATCCAACTTCAGCATGGACTGGAGGTTTTCTATTATTACTTTAGGAAGTTACCTGCTTAGATCCAAGAGTCAAAATATTATTTATTTAGCTGAAGGTTATTATAGTTTCACCTGCAGCTATACTAAAGGTAAAGGAAGTTTAAGAGCAGCAAGATGTAGTGGTTTGAGTGTTGGACTATGACTCCAAAGATCAGGGTTCAACTCCCAGCTCACCCACTGGCAATTCACATGGTCTCAGCCTTGGGGGGTGGCAATGGCAAACCTCCTTTGGACAAATCTTGCCAAGAAAACCCATGATAGGTTCACCTTCAGGTTGCCATAAATCAGAAGTGACTTGAAGGAACACAACAACAGCAACAACAATAAAGTTTACGTTCTGTATTTCACTGGAAAATTTAAACAGCAGTTTGCAAAGTGGGATGAAACAAACTAACAGAGTTAGAACTGATATATGAAAAAAGAGACAGATGCAACATTATGGGAACTTTTTGAACTAAAGGGCAAAGAACTGTGTGTAGAAAGAGACAGAAAAGCAAATAGAGTGATTTGAGCAGGGTCTGGACAAGGAAGGTAACGTTTTTGACAAGAATGTTCAATAGATTTCAGATAACAGAAAGAAATAGATTTATTTTGCCCTAGAGCAATAGGTTACTGGCTCACACCCAAGCTTCTCCATTTCTATTCCAATTCCTAGTTGCAGGGTCTCAAATACTCTTTATTTTATTGCTCACTAATATCAAGATACTTTTTAAACCACTCCTCATCATCTCCCTCATCATCTGGAGGCTATATTATGAACTGCATGCCAATAAGTATGACCTATATGGAATACTCTTCCTCATCCAAGGCTTGGGGAGGACACAATGTATTCTTTAATCCCTTGGAAGACTGCCATATGTTTTATAGCCTTCATATTGTTCATCTTCACAGCAGCCACTGGAAATAAGGTTAGTGTAATTCATGTTTTGCTTATGGTAACAGAAAAGAGATACTGGATTTCTACAGCCCATAGCTGAGATGCATTTGAATCAAAACTCAAGTCTAACACAGCCAGCAGCAAGTCCCTCCCATAAACATTATAAAACTGTATCTGGAAAAGCATTTTTGTGCCACTGACAATACTGCTCTTCCATATTTTTTCACATAGCTCACCAGAACCATAAATTTAGGTTTTTGGCCTGTACCATACTTCTAACTACTTCTTCCATAAATAGAAACAAGTTTATAGCCAAGGCATCCAAAAACACTGAAGAGGCATACTAGGCTTCTTCAGTGAAATGAACCATGGGTCCAAAACATACCTCAGAAATAGTTTAGTTTGAGACCGCTTTAACTGCCCTGGCTCAATGCTAGGAAATCCAGGGAATTATAGTTTACTTTGGCACCAGAGCCCTCTAACAGAGAAGGCCAAATATCTCACAAAACTACAGTTCCCAGAATTCCTCAGCAACGAGTCAGGGCAGTTAAAGCAGTCTCAAACTGGGTTATTTCTGCAGTGTGTTTAGGATCATGGAGGCTTGCAATGGCTTGTTACAGATAAACCTAGTCACTGTTCAGAGAGCCAGTTACTAATAACCTGGTCCATTCCCATGCAAAGAATGCAGAGCATAATCTCAGTAGCAGCCAAGTAAATTATATTCAGCCAAGGAAATAGAAACACAGTTTACCATCTTATGAAGTTTTGAAATCTAAATAAAATCTTTCAATTCAGAAAACTGTTTAACAAAATTATTTGGGAGATGCCAAATGCTGTTCTTGTGATATCATACGTGAGACTGAAAGACACAGGCTGAAGACCAACAAGAACGTTTATTAGAATCATTTTTTTTAAAAAAAGAACTCTAGATTTAGGATGACATTATAGGTTTGTAACAGTACAGTCAGGATTCCATATCCACTGGGTCTTTTTAACCACAGATCCAAGCATCAAGGTTTCCAAATAGCAAACCTTGATTTTACAATTTTATATAAGAGACATCATTTTACTACTTTACTGCATGTAATGGGACTTGAGCATCCATGGATTTTGCTATCCACAAGTGGGGAGGAGGGCCAAGCCCAGTGGATACCAAGGGTCCACTGTACATAGCATTTGCCCTCAGAAGAGAAAAGGTTTTTTTAAAAATTACCTCTCCAAAATTACTGGACATTAACCTAACTGTTTTGTTAGATAACAACTATTAAGTGAACTGTCAAATTGATACTATTTGTATTACTAATACAGTACAATTAATTTCTCCAGAGCTTCTATCATTATTCTCTATCCTGATATTTTTTTTTACAAAGTGATGGCTTGTTTTCAAAGTATTTAAGCATCAACCACTGATTCAGTCACAGCAGAACACTTTTCTTCTAAAAATACAAGTTTTTCCTTTGGGAGAAAAATACTAATGTTGAATGCTTTTAAAGTATTCTTGTGTGTCTGTTTCATCAATGTTTGGAAATATAAAAACTTAATGGAAAGAGACTTGTGTTTTTATTATTCTCCCTTTATCAGTAGTAACTTGCATAATGTGCTAGATATTTTTAAGGCTTTACAATGTACAAGAAGCCTTATTAAATGGTTTTGTTTAAACTGTAACTGTCAGGTTTAGAGGATGATATTATTTATCAGTCATTTGACTAAATACAGATTTATTCACATTTAGAGCAGACCAAGTGAAATTACTGGAACAAGTCTGTCACACTCAAGTTCATCTCCGTTGATTTTAATATGTCTACTCTGTGTCTGAATCTAATCCAATGCAGTTTCTGCTTAAATATCTGCAGTATGTTTTCAAGCCAACTTGTCAGATACTGTTTAACAGTCTGGCCACCACCTCAGTTTATAGACATGCTTCAAGTGTATGGTTTGTTGTTTTTCAACTACCCAATTATCCAAATACTCTGAAGGCACCCATGCCTGTCTATTCTTGGGAATTAAACAGGGTTACCTATGGTTCATACCTGGATGGAAAATCACCAAGAAAGACCAGGTGTTGTAGGCTGACAAAACCATTTCTGAGTGATCCTTGCAAAGGAAGCCCTATGAAATTCATGGCGTTTCCATCAATTGACAGGCAACTTGAAGGCACACACAGAGTCCCTGAGTACCTAAATGTGCTACATCATTTTTCAAAAGCCATTATTCCAGTGACATTTGTTTCTACGTCCAGCAGGGACTGTTATGGCCCAGCTAATATAAATTAATTGTGTCTCAGAAGGACATATACACACAGTATTGCTGAAACAGAAATATTTACCTTAACACATAAGTATCAGCTGCTATCATCTTGGGAATGGAAAGTGAACTGTGAAACTGTCAGGACAATTCCTACAGACTGTTGAATGGTCAGTGTTCACACAGTTGTTACTGCCAGCATTTTCTGCTTTTTTTTCCTCAAGCATCACTGCCTGCAATCCTATCTCTCAACCACATGTACTGCATATATACTGAAAAACTGGATATAATTGCATGCATTTTACAAAGTAGGCTACCCTACTTGAGAGCTTACAATTTACTAGGCAACATTTTGTTGTTTTTGTTATTGAAGCTGTTTTGCAAAACAGCTTCCCCTCTCCAGCACGCCGTGTTTTTAGGCCTGCAACCCTGTCATGTATGGTTGATAGAGCTGGATAGTAAAGAAAGCTGACAGGAAGAAAATCAACTTATTTGAGATGTGGTGCTGGAGAAATGCACTGAGAATACTGTGGGTGGTCAAGAAGTCAAACAAATGGGTCCTAGAACAGATCAAGCCAGCATTAACCCTGCAAGCCAAGATGACTAAATTGAGGCTGTCGTACTTTAGCCACATCATGAGAAGAAACAAGGATAGTGGAAGGTAGTAGAGAGAACAACCACATGTCAGATGGTTAGATTAGTTCAGGGAGGTCATAGACCTGGGACTGCAGAATCTGAGCAGAGCGGATGAAGACAAGAGGTCTTAAAGATGTCTCATCCACAGGGTCACCATGAGTAGAAGTTCACGCCAGGGCAGTTAACATCAATAGAAAACCCTGGCAAGCACAGCAGCAGAATCACTCAAGCATTTTTGTTTCTTTGTTTGTTTGTTTTAGAGGTTTATGAATGCCCACTTGCTGGATGAAGAGCCAGCATGGTGTAGTGGTTTGAGCATTGGACTACAACTCTGGAGATCAGGGTTTGATTCTCTACATGAGCATAAAAACCCGCTGGGTGATTTTGGGTGAGCCAGACCCTCTCAGCCTCAGAGGAAGGAAACGGCAAACCCCCTCTGAAGAAACTTGCCAAGAAAACCCCATGATAGGTTCACTTCAGGAACACAAAAATTACTTGGAGACACACAACAACAAATGCCCACACTGGCCCACTCAGCAACTTAAGTTCATAAAATCATTTAGATTCTTCTTTCCCTCTAAAATTTTATCTGTATGTATATCCTACATCAAGAGAGACACAGATGACAGCAGCAGCTTTCACAGTCACTTCATTTGCCACAAAATAAGCAAATTACAGTGGGCCTTTTGTATCTGCTGGGGTTTAGTTCCAGGAATCCTTGTGGATGTCAAAATCTGTGGATGCTCAAGTCCCATCAAATGCAATGGCACACAAACGCTGCCCCTTATATAAAATGACAAAATAAAGGTTTTCTTTTTGTATAATATGTATGTGTATATGTGTGCGTGCGTATTATGTATATTTTACATATAATATTTTCAAACAATGAACTATACAGTGGGCCTAAGGCTTTCATAGCTGACATCCATAGTTTTTTGTGGGGGGTTTTTGTGGCTATGTGGCCATGTTCTAGAAGAGTTTATTCCTGATGTTTCGCCACCATCTGTGGCTGGCATCTTCAGACAACAGTGGACCCTTGGTATCTCCAGGGGTTTGGTTCCAGGACCCCCCTGCGGATACCAAAACCTATGGCTCTTCCCTGTCCCATTAAATAAAATGATGTACCTTAAATAAAATGGCAAAATCAAGGTTTGCTTTTTGGAAGCTATCTATTTTTTTAATATTTTCAAACCACAGATAGTTGAATCCGTGGATACTGAGGGCTGATTGTATTCGGGGATGTGGCCCTGGGATGGCCAGCACCCATCCCCTTCAACGGCCTCTCTCTGGGGCACAGCCTCCTTTAAGGTCCCCTTTCCTTAAGCAGCCACACCACCAGCTGATTTTTGTGGTGGTGGTGGTGGTGTGCCTTCAAGTCATTTCCAATTTATGGCAACCCCAAGGAGAAGCCATCATAGGGTTTTCTTGGCAAATTTCTTCAGAGGGGGTTTGCCATTGCCATCCTCTGAGGCTGAGAGTGTGCCTCGTCCAATATCACCCAGTGGGTTTCACACCCGCTCCCCACAAAAATCTCAAACTCTACTTTGTGCCCTAACAACAGTTCTCCCCCTTCAACTGATTTTGCCCCATTCATGCTCAAAGTCTAGGTTGACCAGACATCCTCTTTTTCCAGCACGTGTCCTCCATTTCAACCTCCCATCCAGTCAGAATTTCAAAATGTCCTCCAATTTGATTGGGACTAAAAAGCATAAATTTCTATCTACATTGTTGTTTTTAGTTTTTATGGTGTCATGTCAAAGGAGGATGAGGAACCGCAAAGTGGGCATTACAAAACAAAACAAAAGAAGCTAAAAACACTCATGTAAATATAAATTCATGCATCTTGGCCCTGCGCAACATGGAAGGCCTTCAAGAATAATGGAGGACATAACCAAATAAAAAGCTAAAAGCACCCACAGAAATACAAATCCATGCATCTTAGTCCTGCTCAACATGGAGGACCTTCTGGGATCCCTCCTAGACAGAAAAAGGAAAAAATGGAGGATTTGACCAAAATAAAACCCTCCTGGAAATGTCAATGCTTGCTTCATAGCCTTGTTCAAAATGGAGGACAGGTCCTGGGGGAAAAGGAGGACTGCCGGTGTTGTATAAATAAAGGCACCAATGAAAAGGAGGACCCTCAAGAAAAAAGTAGGCCATTACAAACTGCAAAGCTCAAAACCATCCTAGAAATGTGAAGCCCAGGCTCCTTAACCCTGCTCAAAATGGAGGACCCCCTGGGATCACTCCTGGACAGAAAAGGCTGAATTGGAGGACATGGCCAAATAAAAGCTCAAAACATTCACAGAAATACAAATCCCTCCTTCCTTTGGCTTGGAGGATGTTGGAGGTCATGCCCTAAAAAAATAAAAACCCTCCTAGAAACGTGAAAAACCCTGTATAAATATAAATCCAGGCTCCTATGCCCTGCTCAAAATGGAGGAGGTCACCATGAAACTGTGTTGTCTGGCTCACTTGCTATGGAATTCTGGGAGTTGGAGTTTGTTGTGGGGCCCAGAGCGGAGCGAAGCTCCGCTCTGGGCCCCACAACAAACTCCAACTCCCAGAATTCCATAGCAAGTGAGCCAGACAACAGAGTGAAAGCGTTTCCAAAGCGGTTTATTATCCGTGCGGCCAGTCTGGTGCTGTTCCACCCACCGCGATGACGACGGTGTCCTCTCCCTGGAACTTGGCGATGTACTTGTCCCCCCGGGAGACCTCGGAGTCGTTGAGGGGCCTGAAGCGACACATCACTTTGATGTTGCACTCCGCAGGGTCCGCCATCTTAGGCCCTCTCCTCTTCCTCCTCCTTCCCCTTCTTCTTCCCTTCTTCCTCCTCTTCCCCCCCTCTGGAGGGCCACCAACACCACCCTCAGCAACGAAGGGCGGCTGCTGCTGCGATGACTCTCTCTCTCTCGCTCGCTCCTTCTCAGCAGCAGCGGCAAGAAAGGCCTCCTCCCTCGCTCACTTCCTTTCCAATATGGCACCTGCACAGAGAGAGCAGCAGCTCAGCCGGCGAGAGAAGCCCCGCCCCCTTTCCCTCCCCTCCCTGTATGTGGGAGGAGCCAATCATGGTGACGTCACCCTCTGCATAGGAGGAGGACGACGACGACGACTGCGCATGCGCGGAGGCGCACACATTGGAAGTCTATTAGGAGGGGGAGTCAACGGCGTCTGAAAAAAAGGACGTAGTGCGCATGCGCGTAGGTGGGGATACAAGGGAGTGGGAAAAGGGGAACAGGGCGCATGCGCGGACGGTTTGAAGCGGGGAATAAGGGACGTAGTGCGCACGCGCGTAGAAGGGAAAACATTGAGGGGAAAAAAAGGGGCGTGGTGCGCACGCGCGGCGACCGTTTTAATAATAGGAAGGGCTACTAGATTACCTCACGCTCTTTTATAGCGCTGCTGCTGTTTGACCGTCCCGCCCCGCTGCATTCTGGGATTTGTAGTTTAATAAAGGTGTTTTGTTTTTTAGAATCCTCAGCCACAACAGCAAGGCTTTTATTATCTTAGGCCTCGCTGGACTGCAAGCCCCAAAATGCAAAGGGAAGCTGTTTGTTTTACAGAGCAGTTAATGGCAGCGCTCTAAAAGTGTAGTGTGGCAATATAGTAAAAAAAAATTATTATTTATATATATCCTGCTGTTCCCCCCATTGTTAGGACAGAAAGTGAGTTGCACGTTTAAAAACAACAACACACCAATATGGTTAAAAACATACAGAAGTGAGCATTAAAACAGAATTAAACTAGGGATAATATTAAAGTACATCTTCGGTTGTTGTGTCCCTTCAGCTAATATTAAAATACATTTCTTATTGTTCTGTCTCTTCAGCTAATATTAAAATACAGCTTTTGCTGTTATCTCCCTTCAGCTAATATTAAAATACACCTTTGGTTGTGTCCCTTCAGCTAGTATTAAAATATTTTTTTTGTGTCCCTTCAACAAGTTTTGTTGTCATGTCCCTTCAAATAGTATTAAAATATATCTTTTTTGTTGTATCCCTTCAACTAGTATTAAAATACATCTTTAGTTGTGTATCTTCAAGTCTTTTCAGGTTTATGGTGACCCTCAGGCCAACCACTATGATGGGGTTCTCTTGGCAGGTTTCTTCAGAGAGGGTTTACCACTGCCACATCGGATCTCTTTTTTGATAAAATTACCAGCCTGGTGGTAGATAGGTCGTTGAATTGTTTTAAATTATACGTTTTAACCCTGTTGTACCCCAATCCGATTGTTTTCTACAGAGGAGAGGGCTAGAAATAAAAAATAATTATTATTATTATTATTATTATTATTATTATTATTATAGATGAAGGGAATACTGTGGATATAATATACCTTGATTCCAGTAAGGCCAGTTCAGAGAATGCAATAAGGTCGTTTGTTGACTTTCAGGGTTTCTTCTTTCCTGTCGAAGTTGTCCAGGTGTTCGTGGATTTCAATGGCTTCCTTGTGCATTCCAACCTATAAATATTTTTAATAATAATAAATATTTATTCATATTCCACCCCTCTGGCGGAGTACAACATTTGAAAATACATACAGTTAAAATAACAATTAGGTCCCCCCTCGCACCCCTTAAAAATAAATTAAACTAAGGATAAGGTTTAAAACATTAGACATTAATGGCTCTAACTAAAATTGGATAAGTGGGCATCCTCAAGAGTATCAAATGTCTCAATGAATGAGACTGGAGGGATAATAGATGACAGAAAAATTAGTCGTTTTCTGGGAAGGCCTGCCGGAAGAGATGCGTCTTGGTGGCTCTCTTAGAGCAGTCCAAAGTTGTAATAAGGCGCATCTCATCCGGCAGGCCATTCCATAGCCTGGGAGCAACAGCAGAGAAGGCCCTCCGGGAGGTCTGTGCCAGTCTAGTTTTCATAGGCTGTAGCAAGTTCCTCCCAGACGATCGGAGTGTACGAGGGGGCTCATATGGGGAGAGGTGGTCCCTAAGATAGGATGGACCTGAGCCATGTAGGGCTTTAAAGGTCAAAACCAGCACCTTGTACTGTGCCCGGAAACTAATCGGCAGACAGTGGAGAGATTTAAGCATAGGTGTTATGTGCTCTCTCCTAGATGCGCTGGTGACTAATCTGGCTGCCATATTTTGAACCAGTTGAAGTTTCTGGGTTAGGCACGAGGGTAGCCCCATGTAGAGCGCATTGCAGTAATCTAAACATGAGGTGACCAGAGCATGTACCATAGTTTCCAGGTCCCTCATCTCCAGGAAAGGGCGCAGCTGGCATATCAGCCGAAGCTGATAACAGGCACTTCTGACCGTCACATTCACCTGACTAGTCATGTGAAGCGACGAGTCTAGAAGTACCCCCAGACTGCGAACAGGGTCCTTCGAGGAGAGTGTGACTCTGTCTAGGACCAGGAGTTGTATTCCAAACCTGGTTTCTGGCCGGTGACCGTCAGTACCTCCGTTTTGTCTGGATTAAGACTCAATCTGTTTTCCCTCATCCAATCCATTACCGCCGCAAGGCAGTCATTGAGAGGGGAGATGCCATCCGAGGTCTGAGCAGATGATCTGATAGTTGTTGGCATGGTCCAGAATTTCAATGTTTTCAAACAGCATTTTATGCCCAGGATGGTTTATAACATGTTCTGCTACTGCTGATTTTTCTAACTGACCCAGTCTGCAGTGTCTCTAATGTTCCTTGATTCTTGTTTGCACACTCTGTTTGGTGGTCCCTATGTAGACTTGTCCGCAACCAAAACACCTGGACAACTTCAGCAGGAAAGAAGAAAAAATGAAAGTAAACAAAGTTTGGCCATCAGTGCTGAAAAACAGGGGCCTCTTGTATCGTCACTGATATGGACCTTATCAGACGTTGGAAATTGGAAGTATAATCTAATGGCAATCCGAAGGCTATCATGGGGTTTCATGTTATTGCGAATTAAAGTATCTCACGCAATTTTGGGCAAACAGGAAGTCATTCCGAACGCAATCATGGGTTTTACGTTATTGCGAATTAAAGCATCTCACACAAATTTGGGCAATAGGGGATCATTTTCGGGAAATGGGAAGTAATTCTGAACGCATTCTGAATGCAATTGGAATTCACGTAAATTCACTAAACTAGCGAATTAACGTGAATTTGAATTGGCTCCAATTGGCTCCACTTGCAATAAAGAGAAATTCCTCCCATTTGATAAGGTCCAATGTGACGGAGTGATGGGACACAGAAGATTTTTCTGGTAGCTTGATAACTCAAAATAATATTTTTATTTTATTTTTTTGAAGGTACAAACTGGAATATGAATAAAAACAAAAAACACAAGAAACAAACAAATACAGACACAAACAAGCAAAAGTGTAGCCATTTAAAAGACAGCAGCAGAGATTCGAGGTTGTGTGTGATATAAAAGGACAGCATTAAATAGAAAAGAGGGCTCAGAACAGTGATGTCCCTAGAATTGGTGTCACACACCCCCATTGACCTCCTCCCATTTCACGTCATACAAAATCCTTAGTAATTTTTTTTGCACTAATGTTACTGATAAATCATAATTCCCATATACCACTGAATGTCATGGTAATAGCTTTGACATAAACGACTAGCAAAATTAAATTTATACCTTTAAATTACAATATCATACAGAATAAATTTTAAAAAACCCTTGGGCCTCTCCTTTCTCCCCTCACTGAGCCTCACCCCACTATCTGATGAGAGTTAGAAATATCCAAATAAAGAATAGCATAATTTTATTTACACACACACACACAATATTCACCCTAGATTTTGACCAAGTGACTTCAAGGTTAAAGATTCAAATGAAAAAATACTCAGCAGTCTTTGTTCCTTGGGCTCATCACAGAGGTTAAAATGTTTTTCTTCTCATTTATGCAGTCCAAAGGAATTTGGGAGTTGGAGCCAAACATTTGTTTTGCCAAGCAGCAGAAAGCAAGTTCCTTAAAATTATTCCTTCTCTGTAGATTCGTGTACAGTCATCCCTCCCAATTCATGGGGGATTTGTTCTGGACACATACCCCCGGCGAATCTGGAAAAATGCGAATATTCAAGTCACCATTGATCTCAATGGCAGCGCGCTCCGGCACATGCCATTTTGTCCCTCCCTGTTTGCTATCCGTGAATGGGCAAGACTGCTAACTCCAAGTCTGCGAATCAGGAGGGATGACTGTATTATTCTGGTTTATTGGATCAACTTCAGTAATAGCTCTGGTCTACATTTTTTAAAAAAAAAATTACTCATGAATCAAGATGCAAATTTACATTTACATGTTGAGTTCACTTTAGGCCACTCACATTTGGCACCTGTCTCTGTTGGAGCATCTTTTAAATGGGCTTGACATTAATAAAGTATGAAGGAAGCTCTGTCTTGGCAAAACAGAGCTATTTTGAATGACTTAAAAAAAACCCACAGGGCATTTCACTCCAAGCATCTGCATTATTTGTTATGAGCTATGATTGCAGATAGAACTGCATACTATTTTGCTAAAGTTTGTTCTACATAGTATAACCTAATTTTCTCAGTGTTTGTTGTTGTTATATTTATTTGTACCCCACTTTTTCCCCAGAATTGGTTAGATGGTGTTAATCTGAAATCTTAATAATAATGCTATTGCCTTATCATTTTGACCATTGTCCAGGCAGATTTTTAAAAAGCTTGCATTGAATGGCCAATGGGGTATTTGCTGACAGCATGGGAATTCCAAGGTATTACCAGATGATGATGATGATGACAACGTTGATGACAATAATGTCCTGTATCCACCAAAGTGTTTATGTATGGAAAATCAAAGGTATTGCACAATATCTGAAGATCCAGAGCCAGAAAATATATGTTCTGAGGTAGAACATTTATTCTGAATATTTGTCTAACTTCTTTCTTTTCTTGCAAAAAAAGTTACCAATACGTACTACTATTATTTATTTATTGGATTTATATCCAGGCTTTCTCCTGCCTGCTACTACTGACTCTTAGGAGTTTATCACACGAAGGGAATTGGAAGTATAATTCAATGGCAATCTGAATGCAATCATGGGGTTTCGCATTATTGCATGAGAAACTATCACACGCAATTTCGGGCACTGGGAGGCAATTTCAGACAGTTCTGAATGCAATGCCGTGTCAATACGCAATCACATAAATTTGCTGAACTAGCGAATTTACTCAATTCCAAACTGGCCTCCCTTCCATTTCTTTCAAAATTGAGAGAAATTCCTCCCGTGTGGTAAACTCCTCTAAAATGTGCTACTGTTTTTTTCCCGACGCAAAGCAATCAAAACCTTATTTTGAGCCCATAAAAATTAGGAAATCACAAAAGGAAAACTGCTAATATTGTTCACTTGTAGGAAAAACTAATGTTATTGATATTTATATATTTATTTCTACTCTGCTCTTCAGCCCTAAAGGCTATATAATGAGACAATTTTCTGCCACAGTCATAAAATACTCTGTGCCAAGGGAAACATTCCCCTAATGAAAGTACTATTATTACTTGAATGCTGTAGTAGTCTTTGGAGGTAAATTCCCCACATGTAGTGTGCCAATGGCTGGTTTTCTTATTAATTCCCCTGCTGCAGAAAAAAAAACAACAACTTGTGTCTGTTTTGTTATCCTATTGAATATTGCAAATGTATGTTAGGTCTTAGCAGACCTGTTTTCCATTGCACATTAGATAAAGCAAACTGGGCTTCCCATTGTCTAGATAAATATCTTTCTTTAATGGATATGATTTTACCGTTGTACTAGCACTATATTTTATGCCGTATTTTCCAGATTTACTTGGCATATGCTTCTGCAATTGACATTTACCTCTGAACTCAACAGATATTCATTAATACTTAGATCTATTATTGTTGTGTACCATTTTAAAAGTTAATTATAGACCACTTAATAATAATAATAATCTTTATTTCTAGCCCGCTCCACTGTGAAACACAATCAGAGCAGGGTACAGCAAGATTAAAACATACAGATTAAAACACTTCATCAACCCATTCCCAGCCAGCCCCCTCTTAAAAATAGATTAAATTAGCAATAATTTAAAACCATAACAACATTAAAAGCATAATTCATCCTCAATAGTTCTTAGTTCAGGAAAGAGATAGCACCAAGCAAGGAGTCAGATTCAATTAATAGGTCCCGTTTCGGAGCCGGGATCTAGGAGGCTTCACTTGCCTCCAAAGATAGCCCACCCATCATCCATCATCATTTTTTTTTCCACAAATGCCTTGCGAGTTCTCAAAATGTCTCTAGGGTCACTGGGACACAGTGCCACATTTTACATTACCAGTAACTAAAAGATTTATACACTTCCCTACAGCACAGCTTCAGTGGTGGTTTACAAAAACAAGGTACAGTAATTAAATATACCAATATTTTAAAAGAAGAAAAAGTAAGCTCCATTTCTGCACCCACTGACTTGATAGTTGAAGCGCATAGGAATGCACTGTACAGATGTTATACTGTGCAGTGCAATCCTGTACTATACAAATGTGTATGTGCCTATAGATCAGGACACAGAGCCCTGATCCATGTGATTTAAACTTTTTAATTTTGATGATAACACCTGTACAGGTTGGTAACTTTGTGTTTATTAGTTATCTCACATCAAATTGAAGTGTGAGTGTGTTTTAACATACAAAGGGACATGGCTCAGTGCACTAAGGCAAGTTTTTGGTCTTCCCCAATGAAGATCATGTTGCAACAGGTTCTCTATCTTATGCAGCTAAAGCCTTCAAGCAGTGTTCTCTCTTAATCTGGACAGAAGAGGCTCTACGTCACAGTCACAGAAATGCTGTAGGCAATACTTATTCATGATTAGTCTGTGGGTGTGAACATATCTTTTAAAAGGCCATCCTGCTTTGATGGAGTATGAGCTAAGCTTCTCAGGAGATACAAAATTCTAAATGGTGTCTACATTTTCCTTTTTTAAGGAATAATAATCACTGTCACATTCATGTGCAGAGCAAGTTCTTGCATAGACATTTTGCGCATTTATGATCTTGACATACTTTTACATAGCAGGGTTCTGAAAAGTCTTTTTTTTACTACAGCTCCCAGGATAATAATAATAATAATAATAATAATAATGTAATAGTGCCACTCTATTCTGCTTTGGTCAGGCCCCACCTGGAATACTGTGTCCAGTTCTGGGCACCACAATTTAAAAAGGATGTGGAGAAACTGGAGCATGTCCAACGGAGGGTGACTAAAATGGTGACGGGTCTGGAAACTATGCCTTATGAGGAAAAACTTAGGGAGCTGCAGATGTTTAGCCTGGAGAAGAGAGGGTTAAAAGGTGATATGATAGCCCTGTTTAAGTATCTGAAGCGATGTCACATTGAGGAGGGAGCAAGCTTGTTTTCTGCTGCTCCAGAGAATAGGACCTGGAACAATGGATGCAAGCTACAGGAAAAGAGATTCCTTCTCAACATTAGGAGGAACTTCCTGACAGTAAGGGCTGTTTGACAGTGGAACACACTCCCTCGGAGTGTGGTAGAGTCTCCCTCCTTAGAGGTCTTTAAACAGAGGCTGGATGGCCATCTGTCAGGGATGCTTTGATTGGGAGTTCCTGCATGGGAGGGGGTTGGACTGGATAGCTCTTGTGATCTCTTCCAACTCTATGATACTATGATTCTAAGATATCCAGCCCTTCTCCCAGTGCTGGGACTCAGGGCGGCTTACAACCTTAAAAAACACCATACAGTTAAAAACATAAAAAATAGTATATTAAAATAGATTAAATTACTACAATAATTAAAACAGATTCCCTGTTAAAATCAAGTACTTTAAAAGATAAAAATGCTAAAAATACATTAAAACAATATAACAACACCCCATCACATACCTTAAAAACTATAGCCACCCTAGTTGGGACAGTCCACAAGTTGTAGTCCAAAAAGTCTCTTTTCCAAGCTCTGGATAATGTAAACAGTAAATAAACTAAAAAGCAAATAGCCCGGGCTTTCCTGAGACTAGTTTTGAAGTGGTCTTTTTTGGAAAACACGATTCTGAAGCGTTTCCAGTAAGTGGGAACGCTGGCCAGAATCGTGGTTTTATTTTTGGAGGGGGGTATTGATCGCAAAATCAATCTTTTGCATTTGCGATCTTGTGCATTTGTGATCTTGTGCATTTGCAATCTTGTGCATTTGTGATCTTGTGCATTTGCAATCTTGTGCATTTGCGATCAGTATAGTGAAGAAAAAGGAAAAAAAACAACAACAACACACACACACACACACACTTGCTCCTGGGGGGGTCCTTTCTTTTTTCCTTCCCCCCTTCCTTCCTTTTTTTTCTCTTTTTCTTCATTATACGGATCACAAATGCACAAGATTGCAAATGCACAAGATCACAAATGCACAAGATCACAAATGCACAAGATCGCAAATGTACAAGATTGATTTTGCAATCAATACCCCCCTCCCAATTAAAAAGAATCCCCTCTGGGAAGGGGTTGGGGGGTTAAGGGCTGTCACCTTACATGGCAGCTCCAGTGGGAACGACAAGTTCTCGGCTAAGAAAGTGGTTCCAAACAAGGTCCCTTTTCATAGTGTGAATGAGGGGCCTTTTGGAATCGCTTTCCTAAGCAGAGCACAGTCCGGTTCCAATATGGGTTTTTCCGCAAGTGGGAATGGGCCCTAGTAAAACAAAGTACAGTAATGCATGCATAATATGATTAAACACAAGTAAGCCTCCAAAATTGAAAACTCCTTATCACTTTACTGATACATTCTGATTTAGATACCACTGAAACTACTAAAAGCAGAGTAAATACAACACACAGGTCATGAAGAGAAGTCTTTGGCAATATTTGAGTAGGTTGAGGTAGCTTCCTCAAACAGTAAGTTCTAGGAACGGTGGCACCATTCATAGCAGCTACCACCATCTTGAACATTGCCTTTGGTTGGAAGACAGATGGATGTGCTGTCTTCTTGTTGTATGCCCTCGCATACTTTCCAACCTATGACAACCCTAAAGCAAACATGCCATGAGGTTTTTTTGACAAGGTTTGTTGGGATGTGTGTGTGATATTGTCTTCCTTCAAGACTGAGAAAATGTGACTTGCCTAAGATTACCAGTGGGTTTTCATGGTTTAGTGGGGATTTGAACCCTGGTTTACCTGAGTTCTAGTCCAACATACAGACTAGTTAATCATACTGACTTCTGTGTGTTTTCTTACACCCCATTAAACTATCCTGCTGTCTTTAGGGACAGTTGAAGACAATTTCTAATCCAGGTGGTTTTCATTCATGATATGCAATGGGAGGGGGCTGTCCTCTTGTCCTTTGCCTTGAACAAATGTTTTGTGTAAATTGTATTGCAGTGAAGGATAGAGGAGTTAAAAGTACATACCAGTACCTTTTCCCCACAGTGATGAAATGTTGGAGGTGTGCTATTTAAATGATATTTTTACAAGCAAAAGGGTGTGAGTAATCTCTAGCTGAAGTAGTCAGACAGACATTCCAGTGTCTGGTTGAAATGGTTTCTTTCAATGCAGAGATGCGGGATCCTAGGACATTTGTTTTAAGGCACGGGATATACATGTGATATGCTTTTAGGAGCTGATGATCCATGCAAAGGCATCATGGCGTGCGCAGCGCGTCTAGCAGATGCGCACGCCATGACGCCATCATGGCGTGCCCGTGTGGACGCCGCCATTTAATTATGGCTGCGGCCATACGTGCTAGGGTTAGGGAGGGTGTGAAAGCTACGCCCTCCCTAACCTTATTCGCGCTGCAAAGAGCCCTAAAGGCGCTTTTTCATGCCTGTCTAGATTGGGCCCATATCTATTTTAACCCTCATCCAGTCATTTTTTTAAAAAAAATCTATTTAATACCTTGATCTGGGGTATTTTCTGACCTCAGATTTTTATGCAGGGCATAAAAATGTCTTAAACCTACAGGAATGTTTGCGAGTACAGAATGAAATGTAATCCATAATACTGAAGCAGGAAACATATATTCAGCTAGAATGGGATATATGTATTAAGCAACTGTCAGTCATCCTTGTTTGAGCGAAAAAATGTAGCCAAGAGCAATGCAATTAACTTGTTTGGACAATTTCTGTCCCAGATATTTTTTGTCTGTTTTTTTAAAATGTACAGAGCAGCTGGCTGACACTGTTTACAATTGTTCAGGTGACTGTTGTAAAATGCCTGTCTTCTAGGTCTAGTTCTCTGCAGCAAAACATGACCCTGGAGGACTAAAATGTTATTTTTTCCTAAACATCTGCTAAAAACCATTATTTTAAATCACTTCTGTTCTGGCCCTGGCTGTTAAGTGGAAATTTGAACTCCAAGGGCCAGAGTTATTGTCAGATAAAAACTCTGATGGGCCTTCAAGTGGCAGTGAAGGTGAAGAATGGTTGAGCAAGTTGGGAGACTGGTCAGAATGGATCGTATTTTGTGAGTATTAACGCCAAAATTTGCAATTGGAGTCTAAGAGTTGTTTTTAGATAAATTCATATTTTTATCCAACAATAATAAGGAATGGATCTAATTCATTTTATGTTAAATGACAGTGGAATTCTGTAAGGACCCAGTAGAACGTACTTCTGCAAAGGCACAATCTGACTCCATATATATGGTGAACCTATGCTTTCCCTGTACAATCCCACGTGTGTCTGTGTGTACCTTTAAGTTGCCTGGCAACGTAATATTGACCCTATCAATTTCATAGGGTTTTCTTAGGCAGGGAATATTCAGAGGTGGTTTTGCCAGTTTCTTCTTCTAAAATCTAGCCAGCACCTGGTTTTAATTGGTCCTTCCAAGATGGGATGGGATCTGGTCCCTTTAGGTCCTTACTCCAGGCTAAAATGTGCAGACAATCACAGCCTCAGTCTTATACACACTTTCTTCAGTTCATGCCACAAATGTTGAAATCAAAATCTATGGTTTTTTGGGGGGGAGTTTTTTTGCTGCTTTTGTCTATTATAGAAACTGTCCCTTTAGGCTTACATAGTACAGTGGTTCTGCCAATTTGGAGGCGTACTGTAGCTATATAATTATGTAATTATCCTTTCAAAATTGGTTTGGCATCAGCAAGTTTGATCTGATATGAAAAATAATTTGACTAAATTGTCAGTACAGGTGCACATATAGGCTCAAATGGAATTCATTTCCATCATCTGGATTTAAAAACAAGTCTGCTGGGTTAATAATTTTGCAGTTCTATGTTAAAACTCAGCATTTGTACAGCAAACAGTATAATTTTTTCAGGATACTTTACAAAGCATACTAGTTTTTAAAGGAATGCTTAGCTTTCCTAAAACCAATTAAACATAATGTAAAGCTCTATCAGTGACACATTTTTGTGGGGCTGGGGAATATGTGGTCCTCTAGATGCTGTTTTAATGCAGCACCCATCAGTCCTAGGTGTGCTGGCTACAATTGATGGGTTTGCATTACTACATTTAGTGTAAATTGTCTTTTTTCAAGCATTTGGTTAGCTATGAAACATTTGGCATTATATACTCATGTGTCATTTTAACATGTTCAGAAATAGGTCTCCCCAAGTTCACTGTGATTTACTCCCAAGTACGTGGACACAGGGTGACATACCTAAACTACAACCTTGTTTTATGCTTATTCATTGTGTTGTGCTATGATAGAAAGCGTATAGTGAAATTCATCCTAGCAGAGCACTCCTAATCTCTGGATCAGTGAGCAGGAGATATCCAGAAATTTGTTTTACACTATACAATGACACCATTTTAAGTCCATATTAACCACCACGGCTCCCTTCTCTGGAATACTGGGATTTGTAGTTTTGTGAAGGATTTAGAGTTCTTTGCCAAAGAGCTGTAGTGCTTCATCAAAGTATAAAACTCAGGATTCCAAAGGATGCAACCATCCTTTGAAACATTGTGCAGTTTTATGTCCCACAGTCAATGGACAATGTGTATCATAGTGTATCTGTAAAAACCCTATGAGTGTAGTGAAGAGGAACCACTACCAGCAGGTGCCAAAAAATCGTTGTTCCAAGGAAATGGTCCTCTACCAAGGTAATTGACAGAGATGTCAATGAGATTTTTATAATATAGCATGGCTTATAGAGAGTCAGCATGGCATAGTGGTTTGAGTATTGTACTGCAACTCTGGAAACCAGGGTTCAGTTGCCAGCTCGGCCATGAAATCCACCAGGTGGCCTTGAACAAGTCACACTCTCACAGCCTCAGGGGAAGGCAATGGCAAATGCCCTCTGAACAAATCTTGCCAAGAAAACCCCACTATTAGGATCACCATAAGTCAGGAAATGACTTGAAGGCACACAACAACAACAATAACAAAAACAAAATGACTTAGAGGAAATCAGAGGATAAGGCAAATAATTAATCAGCGGCTGGATTGTTGTTCTGTACTTTTATGTCATTTCCAACATATGGTGGCCCCAAGGTAAACCTATAGCAGGGTTTTCTTGGCAAGATTTTTTCAGAGACAGTTTGCCTTTGGCTTCCTCTGAGGCTGAAGCCCAGTGGGTTTCAAGGCCAAGCAGTCCAGCACTCAAACCATCACAACATGCTGGCTTTCAAGAGGCAGGATACTCCTTTCAATTCCACCTTTGCAAAAAGAAAACTCGTCTGCAAGAAAAATCTTTGTAAAAACGAACTCAGATTCTGTGCTCTCTGTGGCAAAACTCTTCTTAGGAAAATAAATTTCCCTCCCTCTTATCAAGTTACACAAGGTTACAGAGGAACAATAAGCGTGCTTACATAATCAGTATGCTCAATATATTTTCTTGCAGCAGTGTATATATAACTAACGTAGGGAGGGCATCATATGAGTTTGTTTGCTTGTTGGGCCAGTCTGTTTGTTTCTTTCTTGCATTACTTTTGCGAGAAGTTGGTTTTGTTGTAATGGATGAAAAATGGCAAACTTCCTCTAACCAAATCCTGCCAAGAAAGCCCCACAATAGATTTGCCGTAAGTTGAAAATGACCTGAAGCCACACAACAACAACAATGAAAAATATGAAGAAGCTGATTGTGAAATTCTTAAATCAGGTTGGACTGAAACTCCCAGGATTCCCCAGTCAAGTGGATTACAAACACCATAGAAGCTGTGAAAATCTACACACCTTCTCTCTCAGAATTTAGTACAGTATCACCAGTTTTCTTCTTTCTGCAGGAGACTGTTTCCAGAATACTCTTCTTAATGTATTTGTTACTGATACTGCAAAGCACCATAAAGTATCCATTATCTTTGTGCAAAGGAAATAAAAATTTATAGTGATGCCCAAGGCCAGAGGTGTCACTAGGGGAATGTAGGGATGTGGCCACACTAGGTAATACCTCTGGAGGGGGATGACACCCTAGGTTTTATTTTTAATTAAATAATTGTTTCATTCCTTTACAATTTTCCTTACAAACATCCCATCTTACCAAATTTTCACTTTAACCACATGAAACTATATGCTTATTATTATTATTATTATTATTATTATTATTATTTCTATTCCGCCTTTTCCAGGTGGGGAATCAAAGCAGATTACAACAGGTATTAGAACAGGATCGTATAACATCACAATGAAATTAAAATCCCCTTCCTCTCCCTCCTCCCTCCCCTGAGACATATAAAATTTAAAACATTAAATCTAAAAGAGAATTAAACAATAGAAGGGATTATTTAGGCTGTGCATATGATATTGTAATTTAAAGGTATAATTTTAATTTTGCTCGTTGTTTATGTCACAACTATTACCATTACATTCAGTGTTATCAAGAATTATGCTTTATGAGTAACATTAGTACAAAAAACATTACTAAAGATTCTGTATGGTGTGGTATGGGAGGAGATCAATGTGGGAAGAGGGTGACACTATGAGTTACCACACCAAGTGATGCCAGCCCTCATGACGCCACTGTCCAGAGCAGCCCAAAATACTAGGGACACACACACACACACAACTGCTATAGGCAGGCAGCAGATGTTCAGAGGCAGCAATTCCTTAGTTATTCTTCCCAATCCCAAGCCCCTTGGCCATTCCCTTCTGCTAAAGGATAGAAATGAGTGTGCCACAAGGCCTGTCCTAAGCCCCTAAATTATCCTGGTGGACTCAGATGTCATAATGAATTCAATCCCATCAACTGTATTAAAATAAAATTCAAATGTTAGACCAGTCAGCATCTGTATGTGGAATGAGGAAGGGCATATCTGTATGGGGGAATTTGTCCCTTGCTTCAAGCAACATAATGTCTAGGGCTGCATCTTCACTGTGGAATTAATGCAGTTTGATACCACTTGAACTGCTATGGCTCAATGCTATGGAATGCTGGGATTTGTAATTTTGTAAGATCTGTAGCTTGCTCTGTCAGAGAGCTCTGCTGCCAAACACAGGCCTCTCACTCTAACCAAGACAGTAGTGATGAAAAGGAAAAAATTAATTTTGGTGGCTCCTTGCTCACAAATGACAATAAAAGGGCAAGAGGAGGAACAACACCCAGGGTAATGTCGGTGAGAAAGCAGACTCAGGGCCATCTCAACCCAGAAGCTGGTATCATTTAACTGTTTGTGCATTGCACCAAGAGAATTTGCTCAGGAGAGTTTTGAGACTTAAATCTGTCTTCTAAAAAGCCATTTTTAAAGAAATGTTTAGAGCCCTCTTCAGGCATTCAGTATGCATATACGTTCCACATGCAAGTAGGTGCTTCATCATCACTTTCCTCACATAAAAGCAGAATATTACATATATGAAGAGCCAATTCTATTTGTGGGCACTCCTTGTTGTCCAGAATCCCAGTTTTTCCACATTCTGGATCACATGGAGATGTCCATAGATACAACAAGCTCTCAGCTTCAGATACCTAGGTTTTCAGATTAGTTTTGTATGATACTTATTGGTGTTAACAACCTTTTCATTATAGCAAATATTGCCCAGTTTGGACGCTTATTCTCTAGAAATCAATTGCAACCATGAAACTACATCTGTTCTTTCAGCCAAGCTCAGCTTGGCTTGTTGTCAAGAGAACTAACAAATAAGGTATATGGCCCTCCTCTGGTTGATATCCTATAAAATTTGTTGTTGTTGTGTGCCTTCAAGTCATTTCTGAATTATGGCAATCCTAAAACAAACCTATTATGGGGTTTTCTTACCAGGATATGTTCAGAGGTTTGCCATTGCCTTCCCCTGAGTCTGAAAGCATGTGACAAATGACCAGAGGGTTTCATGGCCAAGTGGTGAATTGAACCCCATTCTCCAGAGTCTTAGTCTAGCACTCAAACCACTGTGCCATGCTGGCTTACCTGATCCTACAAAATAGAAGGTTGCTAATATTTTGCTATAGCTTGCATAAGAAATATAACTTTATTATGTTTGTATTTTGCTATATAAGCATAGGTGATTTACTTGCAAAACAACTAGGTAGCGGTAGGAATATCAGTGCTTAGTAGTGTTATTTATAATTTTGTCTTTCTTAATTTTACTTTGATATGTAAAAGAACTACCATATATACCTTCACTGCGACATCTCTGTGATACTATAATTTGTGTATCTGGTTGGTCACAGCATCACAACATAGTGACTCTTGGTGGGAAAAGGAGACCTAGCTTGATGCAGCAGATGCACAATTAATGATTGCCAACATGCTGACAGTAAGCTTTTAGAGAAGCCTGCACTGAAGCAGAACCTGTCACACCATGCCTGTACTCACTGACTGCAAAGAAGTCTCAGGAAAATTGCTTATTGGACCAGAACTGTTCTCTTCTGCATCACTCTAACCAGCAACCATTTTTCTATTCCTTTTCTCTTCTCCATAAGAGAAAACAATTTTTCTATTCCTTTTCTCTTCTCCATTTCATTATGTAAAAGTATTCAAAAGCAAGGCTACTTTTATCTGGTTTACAAGGACGACAGCTTACATCTTTCTCCATTATAACTGTGGGTTGGTGTGGGAAGTGGGGACAGGTTACTGTTCATCTTCTGCCTTGACAAATTGCTTGCTCAACTTGAGAGAGTCAGTACAGACTCTAACGTTTCCCATCAAAATGAAGACCCTTATGTTGGCCTTCTTTGTGCATACTTGCTGAACACCTGAAAAGGCAATATTCTCTAACTGTTTTGCCATTACTTTTAGCCATGCAACAGTACAAACAGGACTATACAGCAAAGACTAAACCTTAGGAGTACTAATTACATCATTATAGCTCTCATGTGGCAAGAATCTTTCCTTAGGTTATGTTAGGTCTCTTGAACATTAGAAGCCACTGTAGTCTAGTTTTACCTTTGTTGATATATAGAACTTTATATTTGAACTGCAGAGCCTTCTAATACTAGTAAAGCCAAATTTATTGTATGCATTTTGCTGAGATACTTTTTAATATGAAAGACAGGCAATGACCAATCACTTTAAAGATCATTCAGAAGAACAGTGAGCCTGCCAATATGGCATTATTCATATTTCTACAAGGTTCCAGCAACATTACTACTGACTGCAGTCTATTGCAAAAGGGTATCAAGATAATTAAAACCACCGTGAAGTGCACGCTTGTGCAGTAAAACAGTCATCCTAGATATAATGGTATTCTAGGGCACACCGTGCTTGAGGTAAAAGCAATATTTTAACACAGGTATTTATCCAGACAAAGAAAGAAACAATGGCTTTAGGATGATCTCTTTTGTCTATGTAGTGGTTTACAAAGGCACTGCTAATGGTAAAGTGTATTTCACCTTGGCAAAAATACTACATTGCCATGTATGGTTTTAGGAGAGGATCCAAAGAGCTACTTTGGAAAAACCTAAGATGTCCAGTGTACATCTCAGACACTTGAAGAAGGTTAGAGGATCTTTTTAATAAATCTGCAGGTTCCACCCTGGCTCCTGTGCCACTTTAGCTAAGTTGTACACCATACATTTAGCCCACTAAAAGAAGTAGCTACGAGGATGATAATGAAGGGTAGGGGGACAGGTGCCCCTCTGCCCTGTATAATTCAAGAACTGCACCAATTTATTTGTTTAGGAGACATTACGAATGGATTTTAAAGTTTCCTCAGCTCCCTTAAGGTATGCATCCATCCAGTTCAAAGGTCCCTAGGTATGTAGAAATAATAGCACATTTTTTGTTGTTGATTTGCACCTAGCCATAATGTTTTTTGTGTATTTCTTGTAATGCACCTTCAAGTCAACTCTGACTTATGACAACACTATCAGGTTTTTCTTGGAAAGATTTATTCAGAGAAGGTTTACTATTGCCTTTCTTTAAGGTTGGGAGAGAGTGAATTGTCAAGGTTACACCGTGGGTTTCTATGATGAATGGCTATTCAGAATCTGGTCTCCCAGAGTCCTGGTTCAACATTCAAAATGCTATGTATGATGGCTTTAATGCATATACACATGCTATATGTGTACCTCATACAGTCAGTGAAAAATATATTTGCTCACAAGGAAATCCATATAGGTTTATTCTCTATTATATTTTAAGTTCATGCTTTATTCTTATAGTTTATGATGGTTGTTTTATTGTAAACCACGCAGAGAAGCTTTTTTTTAAATTGGGCAGGCAATATATAAATATTGTAAGTAATAAATAAATAAATAAATATCTTTCTAAATAGGATTACAGCTCTAATTTTACCAATATGAGCCTCAAGTGATGAGAAACTGAAACAGTAGCTGTAAGAGAGCAAGCAGCAGTGTTTAACAAGAACACATTGTACATTCTAGCAAAGAAAGTTGTGGGTAGGATGTTGTTTTGTTAAGCCTTTTCAGCCTATGGCCCTAGAGAGCCCTTTTCTAAGATCTTCTGGGAAACAACCAGCTGTTTTTTTCTAAATGAGAACAGTGCTTGCACCTTTGTTTAGATTTCTAATGAAGCACTTGGAGATATATCACACTGATCATACATGCACAGGGTCTGATTTCTTGGATCCTGCTTTTAAACAGATTCTTAAAATGTCATAAGTATCATATAAGTTTATGATACATAAATATACATACCTACCTTCTCTGAATGGTAAGAAGTTTCAGGGACAATGCTAGGTCAGATTGCATTGCCTTTGAAAATTGGGAGCTTATTGATATTTTGTAGTATTTTTTATTTGCATATACAGTGGGCCCTTGATATCTACTGGGACTTGTTTCCAAGACACCCCCCCCCGGATACTAAAATCAGTGGATGCTCAAGTCACATTGAATACAATGGTGTAGTAAAATGGTGTCCCTTATATAAAATGGGGAAAACAAGGTATGTTTTTTGGAATGATTATATTTTAAAAATATTTTCAATCCATGGAAGCTTGAATCCATGGATAAAATATCTGTGAATATTGAACATAGGTGGGATCATAACCTAAGCATTCAAAAAGATAAACAAAGTCCATTGTTTGCACATCAGGTCTCCCATTAGACAATGTGGCAGTGCCCCTGAAGCTCTCAGTTTACAGATTTCATAATTCCGCTTTCTGTGTCCTTCTTATTCAGTCCAAAACTGTAGCCGGTCTTTATGTACAGATTCCTGGCTTATACCTTCTTAAACAGGGATGGGGAGAAATATGTACCCTTTGGTCAAAATGTTTCTCATCTTCTGATGGACTCTCCAACTATTCCTTAGTCATTGGAAGACAGCTATTGAGAGCAATTGAGCAACTGCCTTAAGAAAGGGAATGTATTTGAGAAAGCTGACAAGTTTATTAAGGCAAGTCCATTAAAGCAATCTCCAGCAGTACTTCTGGATCCATTAAGCTCTCCATCCCAAAGCTTACAACATTATTTATGAGAAGATGTGTTTAAAAGTGCAGTGGCCATGTTCAGTGGTTACATTTATGCATAGTACTTATTGAGAACAAACCAGGTTTTGTTTTGTAATCACAATACAAAATTAAAAAATCTTTTGATGCAGCAAATAAACAAATAAGATACCAGTAGTATAATTTCATATTCACATCCATGTACAAAAAACATCTATGAAGTCACTAATGTAGAGAAGCCATAGGTCTAAGACAAAGCATACTTTGCATGCATGAGGACCCAAGATCATTTACTGAGCACCAAGAATATAGGAGGCAGTGTACCAAATATGAGACAAACGTGAATGGGGAGGATGGAGATTAATTCAAAAGACTCAAAAGATGGGCAAAAAAATAAATAAATCCATGTCTCAATAGCAAGCCATCCAGAAGAGAAATAGTGAATGTTATTGTTAATGTTACTGTGATTGTTATTGTAAAAAAAATTTCCCCCCTTCTGAATTGATACCCAGATGAAGTATTATATATTAAACACACCTAGAAAACTATTGCTGAGTTGTTCCCAAAAATTGTATGGACACATGGTTTGCACAAATATATCTATTGTGGCTTTTACAGTCTGGCTAGCACAAATATGTTTCCCCAGAAAGAAATACTGTACATACTCATGTATAACTCAAGAAATTTTAGTCAAAAATTTGACCCCAAAACCCTGTATCGACTTATCCATGGGTCAATATAGTTATTTTAAAAAGGAACCATACTCTGGTGAAAAGTAAGAACATAATCTCTCCTGGAAGTACTGACCCTCCTCCATTTTCTCATTTATACAGTCTTTGGTATGAGCACAAACAGTTAATATCTGCTGGAATTTTGTATGTTCTTTGATATCGTTTTCCTTTGCATCATCCTTTATATCTTTTGTTACATGCCCTTAAATTTTACTCTTGACTTATCCATGGGCCATATCAAAAACCCTAATTTTGGCCCCAAAACCTGCCCTTGACTTATGCATGAGGTCAACTTATAGTCAAGTATATAAGTGTGTTTAGGATTGTATTAGCCCTCCCACAACGACCAGTTGTGAAGGATGATCAGAGTTGCAGTCTAGCAAAATCAGGAAATGTACATGTTCCTCACACCTGCTTAAGGTTCACATAAGCAGAGCCTGACTGTAAATAATTTCAATTAACAATTTGTAATTAATTCCTTCTAATAATTAAAGTGATTGTTGTTGTGTCTTCAAGTTGTTTCTCACTTGTGGTGATACTAAGAGAAGCCTATCTATGGACTCTTTCACATGGGAGGAATTTCTCTTTATTGCAAATACAGTGGTCCCCTGGGATACGAATCCCCCGGGTTAAGAAAACCCCGGGATCCGAAACCGGCGGGACTGCGATTGTATCCCCCGGGATCCGAAGGATCCCCCGGGATCCGGAAAAAAAAAAAAAGAAAGATCCCCCGGCGCCCAGGCCTCGGAGGAGAAGGGACGGCCTTCTGCCGGCTGAGAGAAAGGGAAGGCCCAATCCGCCGGATCGGGCCGTCCCTTTCTCTCTGAGGAGGCCTCCTCTTCGCCGGCTGAGAGAAAGGGACAGCCCGATCCGCCGGATTGGGCCGTCCCTTTCTCTCCGAGGAGGCCTCCTCTTCGCCGGTTGACAGAAAGGGACAGCCCGATCCGCCGGATCGGGCCTCCCTTTCTCTCCAAGGAGGCCTCCTCTTCGCCGGCTGAGAGAAAGGGAAGGCCCGATCCGCCGGATCGGGCCGTCCCTTTCTCTCCGAGGAGGCCTCCTCTTCGCCGGCTGAGAGAAAGGGACAGCCCAATCCGCCGGATTGGGCCTCCCTTTCTCTCCGAGGAGGCCTCCTCTTCGCTGGCTGAGAGAAAGCGACAGCCCGATCCGCTGGATCGGGCTGTCCCTTTCTCTCCGAGGAGGCCTCCTCTTCGCCGGCTGAGAGAAAGCGACAGCCCGATCCGCTGGATCGGGCCATCCCTTTCTCTCCGAGGAGGTCCCCGCTCTCTTTCCCCCAGGTTACGAAAATTTTCGGGTTACGAAAGGTAATCCGGAACGGATTACTTTCGTAACCCGGGGGACCACTGTAGAGCCATTTCAAATTCATGTGAATTCGCTAGTTTAGCAAATTCATGTGAATTCCAATTGCATTTGGAATGCATTCAGATTGACTTCCCATTACCCGAAAATGACCCCCCCTTGCCCGAAATTGCATGAGAAGCTTTAATTCTCAATAACGTAAAACCTATGATTGCGTTCGGAATGACTTCCCTTTTACCTGAAATTGTGTGAGAAGCTTTAATTTGTAATAACGTGAAACCCCATGATAGCATTCAGATTGCCATTGGATTATACTTCCAATTTCCAACATCTGAAAAGGTCCATAGAATTTTTCTTGGCAAGATTTGTTCAGTGAGGTTTTTGTCAGTGTCTTCCTCTGAGAAAGAGAGAGTATGACTTGCCTAGGGTCACCCAATGAGTTTCCTTGGCTGAACGGGGATTCAAACCCTGCTCCCCTGAGTTGTAGTCCAACACTCAAACCCCTACACAATGTTGGCTCTAAGTAAGGTGCCTGACTGAGTGATAGATATTGTCGCTCCTTTGTGGTGCAACTATAATTGCTTTGCGGCTTTATAGTTTACAGGGGTGTAACCTGACTAAATAGTGGAGAAGGCATATCACAGGATTCATGTAGTCAGTTACCTTCTGCCTCATGCTGTGTTGTGGATGTTGAAGCGATGGCAAGGTGGAGGGGAAAGTGTGTTTTGCAAAAAGAAGAAAAAAGTCAGAGCTTGTAGCACTCTGCTGTTCTGCAAAAACAGGAAAGTAAATGGGGATTTTTAAAAAAAACCCAGCTATAATGAAATCATCAACAGGAGAACACAGGACTATAAGTAATTACTTTTAAAAAGTCATTTCCAAGCTCTACAAGTTGGGCTTCTCTAATCATGTGGCAATCTGAAAGTGATGCAGTTTAGTGAAAAAGCCATAAGGAACATGAGGAGAGTTGCTGTGGAAGGCCTTTTCCAACCCAGCATTGCTAGTATGGTAATCTTTTGACAATGCAATCAACTTATTTATATAATTTTGAAATGAGTCAAAGACACCAGGTCAACAACACCACTTGGTAACTGAGTGCTGGTCGATTTTCTAGGCTGTTCTGCATAGCAATCTTGTTGTATGATTGTTGTATTCCATCCTCATTAGGATCATAACAGGATTTCAGCAGAATTGTACCAATGTTTGTTCTCTGCTTATCAAGGCATGATGTCTCATGATCCAGTCAGATGCTACTGATAGTTTCACTATTTATTTTTCCCTCAGACAGAAGGGAATTGTAGAATGGGTTCTTCCCAGAGTTCTTCATGGTTTTTTTTTTTAAATACTGAGTCCTTTTTTAAATTTTCATGCAGCTATCTGGACAAAGATTAATTGATGGATTAGGTCTCAAGTTTCTCTTACAAAACAATCATGGAAATAATCAAAAGTGTATTTCCAGGTCTTTCTTTCTTCTTTCACATTACACAACAACAGTAATTTGATATGGGTAGCTGCCATGGCTCTGTCCTATGGAATCTTGGACCTGTACTTGTGTCCAGAGAGCTCTAGTGCCTCACCAAATTACAGTTACCAGGATTCTGTAAAATGCAGTCATAGTGAAACGCTGTAAACCATGAAAAAGAAAAATGTTTCATTGTGGATGTGTATAAATTTATTATAACCAGCTGATCACAGGTAGCTGCCATGTGGAGAATATAAACTGTGGGAATCTGCATACAATTTGGACTGGAATATAGAGGAGCAGTTATCTGATTCCACCTAGTTTCCACCACAGAAAGGTGATACAAATAGATTTAGCATCAGTAAGACTTGTAGGAATGGATTGACTGCATGGCTGATGAAAACACTCACATTATTGCATTCATCATATTCTGAATTCTCCTTACCTTTCCCTAACCCATGTTTTCATTTTACAGATTGGGTTTCTTAAGGCAGTGGATTTCAAACTGAATATATTGGAACCTTACTTTCTCAGGTGCCTTACCAGATGGCTACTCAAAGAAAAGACAAATAATGTCAGTACCTCTGAATAAATCTTGCCAAGAAAACCCCATGATAGGTTCAGCTTAGAGTCGCCATAAGTCGGAAATGATGTGAAAACACACAACAACAAACTGCTACCAGTGTCACCTGTAATGAGCAGTTCCAGGAGAGCATTGTGTAGTTCCTGGTCACTGCTTCTCACATTTTAGTGCTCAGATGTTGTTTAACTGCAACTCCCAGAAACTCCACTTAGCATGTCTAGCCAACCTGAGTTTGGGAGCCAGTGTTCCTAAAGCACATGTTGCCTGTTCATAGAGGGCAAAGGTAACCTCCCAGCAGGACTGGCCAGTACCATATAAAAACAGAATACTCAGCATAACCATGCCTCAGAATATTCTTCTGCAGTGCAGTTTCCGTGCCAGGCAGGTTTTGGGGAAGATATTTCCTTGAATACAGAAAGTTTGAAAACCTCTGGCCTAAGGGAACCACCCACAAAGCCCATCCAACTTCTAGAGGACTTTTATGATGCTCATTTGTCTAATTTCAATTAATAATAAACCCATTCCTTATCCCAAGTTTTGCTATCCACTCTGCCTTAATAGATTACATATTTTGTGAATAGCTGCCTAAGATGACATTCCTTTCATCTTCTGCCTGTTTAACAGATGTTGTTGCCTATTCACAAATGTCAAGCGGGTTAATTTAAATTTTGAAGAGTTTATTAAATATTTCATATTATTCCATCACCAAAACCACATTTCCCTATGCTAGAGAAAGCATGGGATCTGGTGATGTGTGATAATTTAAAATTGCCTTTGGATCCATTATGCCATTCTTTCTGTGCTGACATTCCAAAGCCGCATCTGAATCCAATTTCTGTCTGCATAGTCTTTTCCTGCACATAAATATTAGGTTTTGGGTTTCTTATTGTTGTCTATACTGTTTTAATAATTTTAATGCCTATAGAGTGTGTTTCATTTGTTTTTCTATTTTAGTTGCTGCATTGTTATTTTATATTCATTTTGTGTTTTTTAAATGGGCCACAGGTCCTTTTTTTGGAATACATGTTCTAATGTTGTTGTTTTTAAATGTGTTTAATCTTCAGTGCTTTCATTCACTGAGTTGTGACATCAGACTTTCTTTAAAGAGCTATGGCAGTTTGGGCAAAAAATTTCCCACTGTCACGGGGAAAGCATCCCTGTCATTGCTGACATGTCAGACTCTTAGAGTCGTGACAGCTGGCAGGATCTGACAGTATCCCACTGTCAGTTTGCTAACTCCTGTTCAAGTGTATTTGGATGCATTCTGTGCTGCTGTAGAGCCAGGACTATAGAGTCATAATGCTGGGAAATTTTGAAAAGCAAGGATGATGCCATCATCTGCCATCCCTTTTAGGCTCCCTTATCAGTGGACTCGCTGAGGTTTGTGTCAAAGGGTTTTTAATAGGGTTGTGCTATTAACTTTGTTTATTACTGTGTTTTAACTGTGTTTTGTAGTGTTTTAAACCAAATTGTTCATTTTCCAAAAACCATTTGTACGCATAATTTTTTAGCCGTACCCTGTTTTGGATCCTGAACAAGGAGAGGGATGGGGAGCAGAAAAGAGGAAGAGGAATAAATACATAAATAAATATAATGAATACATAAATATATTCTGCAGCTTTCTAGGAAAGTAAAATACTTTGGTGTGTAGGATTCTGTAGAAAGCTGTGGAACAGAATAGTCTCTAAACAGTTCATTGTTTTTGCCTGATCTGAGCCCTGATGTTTTAGGGAACAATGGTAAAACTGATTTTGATATAATGAAATAGGTATCACACTTCATATTCAGTTTAGAATTTAAAGAATTTAATGGACAATAGATAAGAAATCCTGCAATGGCTGTTAGCGTCATCATCCTTGATATCATAAATGAGGAGTGAAAGCTCAGTCATTTGTCATTCAGTGAATGTGAGGCGGAAATGAGATTTGAATTAGAAACATTCTAGATAATTTTGAACACAGACAGAAAACATGAAGTTCATCATCTCAGATATTTTTATGTGAATTATTTAAGACCAGAATGACACATCAGCCAGAAATAATTTAGCTCTTAGTAGCTGAAGTTGAAGCCAGCTGACAGCACATCAGCTGAAATGCCCAAAAGAAGTAGTCAACAGTTTTATCTTAAACACAACACTCACAAGATGCTTTGCTGGTTGGCTGGCATCACAGTGACAACTGTGGAAATAGTTGTACTACCAGAGCTGTACCACAAATGCCAAAAATAGTGTCCAGTGGTACTAATTTCAAATGGTAGTTTCCCACTACGTCCCATTAACTGTTTGACATTTCTGAATGTATGACTTATAAGTAGATCAAGCTGAGCACTCTATTGCATATTCTTTTCTGAGCACATTACTTTCATTAAACATAATACAAACCTTCAATTAAAAAAATGTTGCAGCTGTGTTTAATGTATTTTTGGGTGCTGGATTAAAAAAAAACAACAATAAAAATGTCATACCACACACAGTTATTTCATAAATTAGATATTTTTACCCATTCAGCTGTTATGCAGCTTTGATTAAGTATGGATGGTGCTGTTCCAGCACAATTTCTTTTAATGCTTGTGAATTGATTTTTGTACTTCTTATCAGCGAATTAAAGTGTTTTAAAAGTCTTTTAGAAGACTTTAATAACCCCTTTCTTACTTTTTGCAAGATCATTTCATTCAGTCACATATTACAACATAGAAATGTCAAAGCAAGTTGTGAAAAAAAAAGACATGATGGAGGAATCAGAGGTCTTTTTTGGATTTAGAATGCCAAATTGCTATAAAACCAGTGAACATGTTTTTAAAAGTTTTTATAACCTTCAGTTTTTCAGCCCCATGTAATTGTTTTAGAAATGCTTACATCTGTAATATCAAAAATATTTTTTAGAAAAGATATGCATGTACACATGGATTTGTAACTATTGTCACAATTATAAATACTTCCTTAAAATTCAGACAATATATGCCCACGGCAGATGCTCCAAGCAATGGAAGCTTATGGCACAGGTGAGTGGGGCACTTGAGGAAGACATGACTAGTCCTCTCCTGCCCCAAGAATAACTAGCTTTATGTATAAATTAAAGATATAGCAGTGTTAGTCTGTATAATCAGTATATATAGAGATTTTGTAACACATTTAAGGCTAACTGAAAGCAAGTAAGAAGTTGTCAGCATGAACTTTCATAGACTCCAGTCTACTTCTTTAGCATCTGAAGAAGTAGACTGGAGTCTACGAAAGCTCATGCTGACAACTTCTTACTTTAGTTCAGTTAGTCTTAAAGGTGTTATAAAATCTTTCTATATAGCTTTATGTAGTTAAGAATGCAATGTAGGATCTTGGCCTGCATTTTTAACACATGTTCTGCAGATAACTTTCTTGGTCTTTAACTCGATCAGTTTGGCATAACCAATCATGAGGTAATGTTATGTGATCTGAAATCCAACAGCATCTGGAGGCCCCCAGTTATTTAACCCAAATTTAAATTATAGACAGTTCTTGCTAAGCTGGATCCAAATGTGGTTATATTTAGAGCAACCCCACTGAAATTAAGGGGACTTAAGTTAATAATGACTAACATATGTCCAATTGATTTCAGTGGATCTGTTATAACTATAACTAAATCTGTATCCAATCTGTTGTCTTGTGTTAAATGAATAGTTGCTAAATCTTTACAGTAAGAGACTCAGTTACCCCACAAGTGACTTATTGAGTGATTTCATTCATAAACTTGTATAATTTTTCTTAAACATTTTCCCATTCTAAAATAAATGCCAGTTTAGATACCTCAATCCTTTGAATTTCTTGAAGTTATTTTTGTGATTTCACTATTACTATCTAAATTTCAATATGTACCTTTATCTGACTCCATGTTTGTGTATGTACATTCAAGTTGCCTACCAACGTATGATGACCCCATGAATTTCATAGGGTTTTCTTAGGCAAGGAATATTCAGAAGCGTTTTTGCCACTTCCTTTATTTTATTTTTATTTTTTATTGGATTTCTATCCTGTTTTATATTCCAAAATGGTTTCAAGGCAGTCTTGAAATGTAGCCTATGGCACCTGGTATTTGTTGATACTCTCCCATCCAAGTACTAATCAAGGCTGACCCTACTTATTTTCCAAGATCAGGTGAGAACTTGTGCCTTCAGGGTATTTAGGCCCCATAAACCCATGTTTGAGCATTATTCATTTCCTGGGCACGCCTGTCAGTCTCTCAGTTATTAGAGCAGTTGGTTACATTTTAATAGGGTTCATATTTCAAGAGTCAGATGTAGTCTTTCAGATACATGAGTAATACAGTATATACGTTTAATATCTCTTACAGATACATGTTTAATGTTGTCTAAATTTAAAGCAGCATATATCAGAGTGGTCCATGGATTGGTACCAGTCCCTGGTGAGTTTCCAGAAAAGAAAGAAACAGTTGTAGCCAAAAGATACAAATATGGTGTCGGTCCCTGACACATTGAGGAAAATATAGTGCCCAGTCTCTCACATCAAATAGCCTGAAAAGCACTGGTTTAAAGGAAAATAATAAGGAAACCAAACCAATATTGTCATTATATTAATAAAGCTAGATCTTAGAATGCATCCAGATTGATTAAAAAGACTAGTAAGTCTCCAATTTTGTTCCTGTTCTTTCTGATTTTATTTTGTAAATCCATATATATTTTGTTAATCCCAAAATATTTTCTGTCTGCTCCTGATATGATCAGGGATTTTTTTACTAGCTCCTCAGGTGGATCTATTTTAACCCAGTATAAAATAAAAAAGGAACAAGAACAAATTTGAGGACTTTTCAATCTGTCTGGATGCACCCTAAATTTGAAAAGCAGAATAAAGTGAATATATCTGCCAAACATTTCATCATGGTCCTTGAGTCTCAAATAAATGTACACATAGAAAATGGTATAATAAAGCCCTTTCTATAGACTCTAAACAGGGATTGTAGTATATTATTGCTGGAGGCTTCCTTGAGGCGGTGTAGGGATTAGGATCCAGGTTGTCATTCACAATAGTGGCCATGGCCATGTTAACAAACTACCCATGTTAACTCTGGTCTTGTCTGCAAGGGGCCAAAAGGCCCATTTCCCCACCATTCTGGTGTTATGCTGTTTGGATTATGCACAGCCCAAGCACCGATTCTGATGCAAGTAGCCCGGACGATGTCCAGTATATTCTGGACCTGAAGTGGGTTTTAACAGGAGCCCTGGTGGCACAGTGATTAAATGCCAGTACTGCAGCCACAACATTGTGAGTTCGATCCAGGTTGACTCAGCCTTCCACCCTTTTGTAGGTCGATTAAATGAGTACCCCGATTGTTGGGGCAATTAGCTTACAGATTGTAAACTGCTTAGAGAGTGCTAAGAAGCTGTATAGATATGATATTGCTATTGCTATTAACAGCCTTAAGTGGGGTTTTAAAAATATTCTTGTTGCTCTGGATCTTCTGGGAAGATCCAGAGTCCACTGTTCTTATGGTGCAGTGGATGTTTACACGGATGCCCCACTGGGTCACCAGGCACATCTGCTGCTGCTGCTGCCAGTCACTCATTCTGAGGTCAGAACAAGGTGCCCAGCCATGTGGCTATCATCAGGTGCCACGTTCTGACCTTAGAAGCAAGTGACCTGCAGTGGTGGCAGATGTACCAGGAGGTTCAGCAGGACATCTGTGCAGACAGCCATCATAAAACGTTAATGGAGTCTGCCCCCAGAATATCCTGGCTAGTGCAGACAAGGCCTCTGTGGATGCATCTGACATTTTTAGATAATTTCTGGTATCCTCCCCAAATCAGAAGAGGGATCATGCTGCATTGTTTAAAGCTTTTCCCTCCACTGCAATGCAGATCAAGAATTCCTCCCTGACAAGTTCTGAGACCCAAGCAGAAACATGTCATTTATTTTTAATTAGACTAGTTTCTGTCCCTGTCAATAAATATGTTTATTTTTAAAAATTGCTGTGTGTGTCTTTATAATAACCTTTATTCAAAAGCCATAGAGTGCTGCAGCTCTGCCCTCATTGGCTAGTTTAAATGTCAAAATTCCAGAAGCAGAAAACAGTTTTGCAGGAAAATCTCGTGAACAATTGTAAACTATACCATCTAATGGGGACGTTAGATGCACATTGGTTTGTATGCTAAGTGGGGCAACCTTAGAATTAAGCAATAATGTTTTTTGTGTGCAAGTATGTGTGTATCTCCCTAGATTTCAGAAGTATCTAAACTGAAAGAAAATGAAAACAAAATTAGACAACATTGCCTTACAGGAAGGTGTAAGGTCACAGAAAGCTGGTGGCCATTGAGTCTGTAGAGAAGATAGGATGGCTTATTGTTGTGTGCTTTCAAACCAGGGGTCAACTTGACCTGGAGTAAAGGCTATTTACTCCAGAATCAAGGCAGATCATTGCCCAGTCTGGAAGGACTGAGCCCAATTCTGAACCCTGGTGGCGCAGTGTTTAAATGCCTGTACTGCAGCCACTCACTCAAAACCATAAGGCTGCGAGTTCAAGACCAACAAAAGGGCTCAAGCTCGACTCAAGTTTGCATCCTTCCAAGGTCGCTAAAATGAGTACCCAGATTGTTGGGGGAAGTAGCTTACAGTTGTAAACTGCTTAGACACTCCTTAGGCGGTATGAAGCGGTATATAAATGAAGCTGTTTGTTTTGTTTGTTTTGGCCCTGGGGTTTTGACATGCATTGTCCTCTGTGGACAAACCCAAAGTGAGTCAAGTCTTTTCATATGTTCAAAGTATGATTGTTTTATTTTAGGCATTTTGCTTTCTAGGGAGAATTCAGGTTTGATTTACTCTAGGACCCATTTATTTTTCTTTTTAGCAGTCCACAGCATCTGTAGAACTCTCCTCCAGCACCACATTTCAAATTAGTTGACTTTCTTTCTGTCAGCTTTCTTCACTGCTTTCACAGCCATACATAGAAGCTGGAAATATGATGGCGTGATGATACTAAATGATATATCTTTACACTTCAGGATCTTGTCTTGTTCCTTCGTAGCTGGGCTTCTGTGTCCTAGTCTTCTTCTGATTTCTTGGCTGGTGTCTCTATTTTGATTAATGACTGATCCCAATGACCGATAAATGATATAACAATCATCCAGGATCAGTGTCAAAAACATTAATTAAAATTAGTCACTGAGTAGGAAAGATTATAAAATTAAACGCTAATAATATTAATTACAGATTAATAATATAAAGATAAAGAATAAAAATGTGCCTTCCTATCAGTAGTTAATTAATGGTTACAAGTTACAACTTTACATGCAAACTGTAATACACTTTGCAAAGAGATCTTGCAGCACCTTTGCTTTGAGACTAACTGAAAGATAGAAATTGGTAGCATGCTCTTTCATAGACTGGTGCCTACCTCCTCAGATGCATGTGGAAGTAATCTAAAGTCTATCTGCTTTATCACACTAGGGGGAAAACGGGATTTAAACGACAGTTAAATGAGAGCTAAACAGGAAATGCCTGTTTATCATAGGCATTTCCTGTTTAACTCTTGTTTAACTCTAATTTAAATCCAGTTTTCCCCCTAGTGTGATAAAGCGGTATGAAAGCTCACATTGCCAACTTGTTATAAAGGTGCTATAAGATTCCAAACTATTTTCCAGACTAACATGGCTATGTCCTTGAACTGTAGTACATTTTGGTACCACAAGATGGCAGAGCTTTGTGTCTTCAAATCTGTTTTGTAAAATGTGCTTTAGGTTTTATAAGCGGGTATTGAAGGCACACAACAACATTTTATCAGAAGGGACACCACCCCCACCCTCACCACAACCTTTTACCGTATTTCCCTGAAAATAATGCTCCCAAAGATGCACTAGGTCTTATTTTCAGGGGATGTCTTATTTTTCCACGAAGAGGAATTCACATTTATTGTTGACCAAAAAAGGAAGAAGAATGTTTATTATATACTATATATATATATGTATATATATATACATACAGAAACTTTGCTAGGTCTTACTTTCAGGAGAGGCCTTATATTTAGCAATTCAGCCAAACCTCTAATAGGTATTATTTTCAGAGAATGTCTTATTTTTGGGGGAACAGGGTACCTAGTTAAAGTAAGAAAAAGAAAAGGGAAGCTGATAGGAAATTACATGTATGTAATATTATGTATATACTGACTAGAGCCAGTGTGGTTTGAGTGTTGGACAATGACTCTGGAGACCAGGCTTCGATTTCCAACATGGCCAAGAAACCCACTAGGTGAACTTGGGCAAGTCACATGTTCTCAGCTTCAGGGAAAGGCAAGGCAAACTTCCCTTAAATAAGATCTTGGCAAGAAAATCCCATGATAGGTTCACCTTAGGATTCCCGTAAATTGGAAATGAGTTGAAGGCACACAACAACGACAACACACTGACTAACTTGCGGTTTTTCCAAATTTGCATTTCAGGATGGTTTCCTCTTTGTTATTTCCTTTCTGTACATCTTGAGCAAAATGGCTGTAATTTTGGTTACTTTGTCAAAGTATGAGGAGTTATACACATGGATGGGATGGGAATCATGTGGCCTCCAGATGCTATTGGGCTGTAATTTGCAGCATTCTTTATGTCTGGTTATGCTGCCCCAGGCTGCCTGGTAGTTGTAATCCAACAACATTTTGGTGGCTGCATGACTCTCACCTCTGATTTAGCTACTGACAGTCAAATGCTATCCCATATAGTGACAGGAAGGGGGAGAGCAATGCTCCTTGAGCTGAGAGCAGAAGCAAGATTCCTGCCAAACTACTTGCCAAAGTAAGTGCCAAATGTGCAGAATATGTATGCAAAGAGGAAGCACACCTTGGTAAATACAGGTTCTCAAACAAAGAAGGAGATCAAGTGAATGTGGAAGTACAGGGAATATATGTAAAGTAGAGGGAGAGAAGATCTGTGCCTTGTCCTAGTGGCTAGTGAGAAGGTCTCCTTCTATTCCAACTGCCATTACTCTGGCCTCTGATGGGGGAGATGAGTGGCCCCCATCTCTTAGATTTAATCCCTCCCTCCACTACCATACAAAGATTCTGTGTTGGAGTCCAGGAAGAAATTGATCACACACCAAAACAGAACTTGTTAATCATAGGCTACTGGAATGCAAAAGAAGGAAACAGAGCAGAATCAAAGACTGTAGGAAAAATTGGCCTAGGATGAAGAAGTGGAGCAGCAAAACAACTGATTTAATTCTGCAAGGTCAACAGTTTGTTCATTTGAAACACATTCCTCCCCATTCATTTTTTTAAATCTCAGGTTCTTTCCATTAAATTTATTTAAAACTATGCAAATTTTGAAAAGTTCTTTTCAAAAACGAATGGAATAGAATTTTCAACCAACTGCATTGCAATTCTCAACCACTGGTGCTGGCCAACACCATCTGCATTAGCTGAAATCTCTCCAGCATGAAGGAGATTGCATTGTGTACTTGGCCTGTCATGTAGCTGTTACATACACGGCTCCTGTCGGAAGAAAGAGATGACAGCCCACATGCAGCATCGCAGCTAGAGGTGTTTCATTTTGGAATTCAAACAAGGATAAACATTCAAAGCTCTCTGCCTGGATATAAGTACAATTGGCCCTCCACATTTGTGGCTTTGATTATTCACTGATTTGATTAATATGTTTTATATAGGAATCTCTAGGTTTTCCAGCATGACTCTGCCAGAAGTTGACCATAGAGTTGTGCTGGAGAACCTGGAGAGAAGTTTTCCCAGGTTAATTTTTTTTAAATTTGCATTTTTTTCCCCACTTTCACAAGACCACGTGCACATAACCCCAACAAATGTGGAGGACCCACTGTACTTTCCATCCGATTCATGAAGAAATTAGCAAGTTTTGGAAAGTTCTAATGTAAAAATGAATGGAATGGAATGTTAACACATCCCGGCAGGTACCTTTTCTTTCAAGAGCCTGCACACACCTTTCTGTCCTTTCTTTCAAGACTCTAAACACCCCTCTCCAATGTACTTGAAGACAACAAGAAGAAGAGATTGAGAAGCCTGCCTGGTTCCAGTCACTGAGAATGAAGGACAAGGGGATCAAGCTTTTTATAATTCAACAGTGGGATTTCTATCTACAAGTGCCATGGAAACAAAACGATAAAAAACGCTCAAAAGCAGCTCCAGCAATGTTTCCACTTGATAAACAAACCAACTGATAATGGAAACCTCTTATCACTGAAAAGGAAGACAATTTCCAAGTGGCACTTCTGCTTTGATTTTCACATTTGGCATAAAATAAATTGGCTGTGCACAAAAAAAAAAAAAAAGTACAAAATGCTCAGTTCTCAAGTTGTTCAAGCACTGACACTTTGCACTTCTGCTCTCCATTTCTTGACAGCAAAATCATTGATCTTGCATGTCAGACAGGAACCAATATTGTTTCATTGGCCTTTGACAAGCGGATGGGTTTTGGACTCCTTCTAACATTATGGCCAAATGTTAACAACTGTTCAGTGCCATAGAAAGCGACGGTTTGTATTTAGTGACTTATACAAGGGCTGAGAATGGACTAGGGGAGTGAATTTTCCCTTTTAGCAACTTGCTTGTACAGTTGCCATAGCCATGGGGGGTGCTGAAGGGTTACACCTGCACACTGTTTTTCTTTGTTCACTATATACAGTAGGCCCTTGTTATCCGCTGGGGTTTGGTTCCAGGATCCCCTGTGGATAACAAAATCCATAGATGCTCAAGTCCCATTAAATATAATGGGATAGCAAAATCCTTATATAAAATGGAAAAGCAAGGTTTGATATTTGGAATTTATACTTTTTAAAAAACATTTTCAAGCCGTGGATGCTCGAATTCGTGTTTTGAAAAAAGTCAATGGATAAGGAGGGCCTACAGTAATCCTTGGGAATCCATCTTCCATCTGCATGACCCTGGAGAGGAGCTGCACCCTAAGCCAAGGGTTCCCCATATCCATCCATGAGAAATTAGATTGCCAGCCAGGGAAAGTCTGGGTACAATTAATTCTTTAGAGACCCAGTTCTACAGTTGTCTATGAGGAAATATTAGACCCCATCAGTTAAAGGGCTGGAAGACTCATTTACCACCAATAAAGCTTATATTATAGCAGTAATGTGTGCCAACATTCAGTACCAAACAAAATCTTGGGCAGGCCTGGAACTACATCCATTTTCAGAGCAGAACATCCCTCCCATATTAGAATATGTACAATACTAACTGGTGGCTCCATTCTCAGTGGAGCAATGCATCCACTCTGGGTTTCAGTCTGAATTTTAAAGGAGCTACACCCTCTACCCAAAATAGATTCAGCACCTTGGATAGTTCCTTTGGAGTTGTGACTTAAACCCAGAATGGATTCCCCACTCCACAATCCCTGGTCACCCAGCACCCTGAGCAAGTTTTTCTGTCCTCTCTGAGCTTAGCTGCAATTCTCACAGTGTTTAGGTGGGAAAGGGGCTTAAGAATGGATTTTCCCAACTCCAATACATTGTCATGAGCTAGCCTCATTGTTGTAATGTAGTACTGGAGTGGCATCTGCATTGCAGAAACAATCCAGTTTGACACCACTTTAACTGCCATGGCTCAATGGTATGGAATTCTGGGGTTTGTATTTTTGTGAGATACTTAGCCTTTTGTGTCAGAGTACTCTGGTACCACAACAAACTATGAATCCCAGAACTCCTTAGCACCGAACCATGTCAGTTGCCTAACTGCATTGTTTCTGGAGTGCAGATGCAGCCTTGGTTGCGAAAGAGCAATTCAGACCAATTCACTTTATGGAGGGGAAAGAAAACGTGAGTCTTAGTAGAAGTGAAAACCAGTAGATCTGATATATTAATACAGATCAAACAACCACCCATTTCTCAGCAGGGGGGCCATCTTGGTTCTGGCTCTGTGGCTTTGGGCCATTGCTACCTCTGAAATTTCTCTAAATCAGAGGAAGAGCAAAGGCAAGCATTGATTGTTTGACCTGCCCTTTCCCTCCAAACATTAGCAAGAATTGGACTCAGAGGGAAATGGAGGTCCACTGAGTGCATCTTCCACAAGGAACTCACAAAACATGGGAGCTAGAAAAAGTTGCAGGATTGTTCATGTTGTGTATCTTCTACTATGTTGTTGGAGAGGAAATTATTTAACAAGAAGATGTGATGAATATATGCCTTGTTCTTCTTTCAGCTTCTCCCTTGACAAGGCTGCACGTGTTCTACTTGATGTACGTTGCCAAGGAATCTAGAGTTTACATTAGGCCTATGTAATATGATTGCTAGATTTTCATATTTTAAAATGTCGATTCCCTGATGTTTTTTAATGCAGTGAACAAGAAGCTCTTGCATAAGCAAAAACTTTGGTAACTGAATGAGAATGCTGTCCAAAATTGGGAGTGTTGTCTCCTGATGGCTTCTGCCCAAGGAAATGAGTGATTAACCAAGCGGATTAAGAACCATTTTAAGAACCAGCTATACTTGTGAGCTGAATAAAAGATAAGACTGTATCACCACCATAGCTGCATTGTTTTATCAAAGAATGGGCCATGTCCCTATCTTGTTTATACACGAGAGCCTTCTCTACAAGATATTTGGAGGGAAACTGGCAAACTGATGGATAATTTGTACATTTTTAATTTTTTCCCTACCTCATATGGCTTTTTCATTAAGGCTGATATATGATCAAAGCTTGGTACACAGTCACATCTACTAACTCATGCTGACTGGGGGATTCTGGAAGCTGTAGCATAACAAGTAACTTCTCCATGCTCTACAAATCACAGATGCTTGCTTGTCTGAGATGTGATCAGTGTAGAGATATTCAGTAAGCTAGTGTAGCTTTTCTCATCCTAATGCTGCCTTGAGCAGAGCTGCACCCACTACTTAATGGTTAAAAGCCTGAGAGGAAAACAGCTGGCAACTCCTTGATGTGATTTCTGTTTTATAAGTGGTTGGAGCCTAGGGGGAGAATCAGAGGCAAAAAAGAAGATAATCTGAGAAAATGGAATGAGGAGGAGATGGATGTGTGATTTAGAACTGATCTGGACAATTTACTGCCTAATCTTGAAGCAATATTTTGATGCTGGAAATCACGCCTTCTCCTTTCCTTGCCACAAACACAGTGTTTTACAGAAAGGATGAACAAGGTGTGACCTGTATATATAGCCCCCTATCCACATCCTGGCAGAGAAAATATCAAATCAATCTCAAACCCCTTGCATTCTAGGGGGAAAAACACACTTCTGGTAGAAAAATGTCTCCAAAAGGCCAGGTTTTGATCCTGGAGGTTTCCAGAATCAGCAGATTAGTGGAAAAACACCCTCACTCTCCAAAACATCACATGAAACCCAGAAGTCAGTAACAGAAGTGGTTTCTGCTTCTGAAAGTTGGCTGGAAATGTTTTGGTAGAGCAGCCATCCTACAAAAGAAATTGGTCCCCACTTCTGTCACAGTGGCCCATCCCTGTACTACTGGGATGAAACTCCTGCTCCTCAACTATGATAGCTGTCTTTGCAATCAAGAGTGAGGAACCAAACCAGGCCTTCTGAAGTTCCTTAGATGGCCCAGCCTTTCCCTGTGATACCATTGTTTCCCAGTTCCTCACCATGCTCACAAGTAAGCCATTACTGAGACTTACTTACTGGCAGAAACAAGTGTAAGCTAAAAGATGATGATACTTTTGATCTCCACCTTTCTCAGAGACTAAGAGAGTGTGACCTGCCCAAGATCACCCAGTGGGTTTCCATGACTGAGCAGGACTTTGTATTCATAGTTCCTTGGAAATAGTAACACTGAATTCAGCTGGACCTAATTCTGGAGAAAAGCAGCCCTAAGATCATATGACACATATCTGACTCTGTTTATATTTCCGCCCCACAATTCTAACATTTAACACAAACTTAGAGTTTAACATGAATTATCTGAGTCTTTTCAGCTGAATCTATGCTGGAAACAATTCCTGTTGTATCTTTTCCTACACCACTGTTTTCTTCTCTGTGCAAAATGAAATTTTGATGTTGCAATGCACATATTCAGATACCAGATGGCACCTTTTCTTCTTTTCTCATGCTCTAGACAAAATCTCAATAACTCAGAACTCTGATGATGTCAAGTTTGCAAGGTGTGCTTCGTTGTTGTTCTTTCTAGAATCCTATGTTCTGTTAACCAGACCCAAGTCAAAAATAGCAATTCATGAACCAGGTTTTTGGTTAAGGAACAGGATGGCTTTGAGCATATGCCAGCCCAGGATTTAGTTCTTTCACTCACAAACCCACTCCTAGGGTATATCCCCACTGCAGAATTAAAACAGTCTGACACCACTTTAGCTGCCATGATTCTATCCTACAGAATCCTGGGATTTGTAGTTTGGTAAAGTGTAAAGCCTGGTGTGTCAGAGAGCTCTGGTGTCTCACCAAACTATAAATCCCAGGATTCTGTAGGATAGAGTCATGAAAATTTGAGTGGTGTCAAACTGTTTTAATACTGCAGTGTGGATACACCCTCGGAGCTGGTTTGTGAGTGAAAGAACTATGAAACTGCACACTCTACACCAGTTGTATTTTAGTTATGATGATGGTGCATGGAAATAATCCTACTTCTTCATGTTGTACAATTCTGTTCTTGTTCTACTGCAAAGTCAGTGGTCAGATTCCAAAGAACCACATAACTAGTCCTGCACAACGGTATTCTGTCTATACAAAACCCAAGAGCACTGTGCTCAGAAGGAAGTACATCCAGCCCTCCATTTCAGAAACAAGATGCAGTTGAAATGGATATATAGTGAGTAGAAGTAACAGATAATATCTGAAGTTAGGATTATTTCCTAATCCTACCCGGAGATACTGGTGGTCTACCATTCATGTATTAACCAAACTTGATCCTGCTTGAATGACAAAACCACACAGGATTGAATGTTTTCAGGATATCATGATGATGGGACTCTGTATCATCCTGCCATGTCATTATACTCATTCATTTAAAAATTAATTGCCCAGAAAAACCCCTTTCCCATTTCTGTGTGAGTCAATAATTTGAGGCTGCTTGAAAGGTGGCTAGCCCAGATATTTGACACACACAGACTCCCCTTTGGAGGCAGACAAATCTGACACATCTCTCCATCTAGAATGGCTGTAACCTTCAAGTCAAAACTGATGCAGAGCCAGGCTTTGAAAACAGCAATGAGGAAGGAACAGTAATGCAGAATTGATGATCAGGAAATAGGTATTAAACACCAAATGAAAGAATTATTTCACTTAATTTAGCCATGTATTTCTCTACAAAATGAGCATATTGTTCATGTTTATAAATTACATGAAGGACATATTTCTCTGTTCATGAAAGGCCAACACCTAAAAATACAGGGCTTTTGGCATCTTGTTCAGTCTCTATAAAAGGAAAACTTTTCCAGCCCCAAATTGTGAGCAGCCTTTATATTAAGAGACAAGTTTACTCACTCTCAAGAGACATCCCTGAAAATAAGACACCTGACAATCTTATACAGAGCGGTGGAAGAATCATCCATGCAGTCCAGCTCACACACCAGTTGAGACTGTTCAGAATAGAGGTAAGGTAAAAGCAAGGAATTCCTGCAGAATTCTTGTGACATAGATCCTGTTCTCCAAGTATATGCGACAACCACAGAGGGAGAGGAAGAAATTGGGAGAGTTTATGAAGGAATCCAGGAAGAAACTGACACCACAACAACAAGTCAGGATTTCAAGCTAATCATAGGGGACGGGAATACTAAAGCAGGCAGTAAAGAACAATAAAAAAACCTAGGAAGATTTAGACTAGGAACAAGTAATGAAGCAGGAGAGTGACTGACAGAATTCTCTGAGACCAACAACCTATTAATTGCAAAGACCTTTTTCATACAACCAGAGAGGAGACTACACAGGGACATCACCAGATGGTAAATATAAAATCAGATAGAAGAGAATCAAAAGAAAAGGGAGATAGGAATAAAACATAAATGCAACTGTACAATGCCTATTCTGCAAGGATAAAGAGAACAACTGTAAAATTCTGTCCTGGGCCCAGTGCTATTCGACGTCTTTATCAATGACTTAGAGGAAATAATAGGGGACATGCTTATCAAATTTTCAGATGACACCAAATTATGAGGAATAGCTAATACCCTAGAGGAAATGATCAAAATAAAAAAAAAAATCACCTTAATAGATTAGAAAGCTGGGCTAAAGCTAACAAAATGAGGAGTCGAAGGCTTTCATGGCTGGCATCCATAGTTTTTTGTGGAGCTTTTGGGCTATGTGGCCATGTTTTAGAAGAGTTCCTTTCTGATGTTTCGCCAGCATCTGTGGCTGGCATCTTCAGAGAAAGATAGCCTGGCAAAGGATTGAATATATATATCCTGTGTGACCCTGGGAAAGAGTAATTTGCAAATGTATTGTTCTGTTGCTAATGGCAGTCCTCAGGGTGGGAGGATATGCAAACAAGGATTAATGTCTGCTAACTGGTGCTCATTGTCTGCTGGGAATCCCCTGGCCTTAGGCTGTTTCTCATTTGCATAGGTTGAGTCTTGACCTTGCTGCCCTTCAGGACTGGTAGCCAAGCCTTGTTTACCCTCAGGGTTTCCTCTTTCCTGTTGAAATTGTCCAGGTGTTTATGGATTTCAATGGCCTCCCTGTGCATTCTGACATGGTAGTTGCAAATTACTTCTTCCCAGGGTCACACAGGATATATATATCCAATCCTTTGCCAGGCTATCATTCTCTGAAGATGCCAGCCACAGATGCTGGCGAAACGTCAGAAAGGAACTCTTCTAGAACATGGCCACATAGCCTGAAAGCTCCACAAAAAACTAACAAAAAGATTTTCAACACAGAAACATGTAAGGTACTGCACTTAGGACAAAAAAAATAAAAAAATAAAAATGCATAGATATAGGATGGGGGATATCTGGCTTAAGGAAACTACATGTGAAAGGGATCTAGGTGTCCTAGTAGACCACAAGTTGAACATGAGTCAACAATGTGATGCGGCAGCCAAAAAGGCCAATACAATTCTAGGCTGCAAGAATAGAGGTATAATGTCTAGATAAAGGGAAATAATAGTGTCACACTATTATGCCTTGGTCAGGCCTCACCTAGAATGCTGTGTCCAGTTCTGGGCACCACAATTCAAAAAGGATGTTGACAAGCTGGAACGAGTCCAGAGGGCCACCAAAATGGTGAAGAATCTGGAAACCATGCCGTATGAGGAGAGACTTAGGGAGTTGGGTATGTTTAGCCTGGAGAAGAGAAGGTTAAGAGGTGATATGATAGCCTTGTTTAAATATTTGAAGGAATTTCACATTGAGGATGGAGCAAGTTTGTTTTCTGCTGCTCAAGAGAATAGGACCCGGAACAATGGATCCAAGGAAAAGGAATTCCACCTCAATATTAAGAGGAACCTCCTGACAGCGAGAGCTGTTCAACAGTGGAACACACTCTTTCAGAGAGTGGTGGAGTCTCCTTCTTTGGAGGGCTTTAAACAGAGACTGAATGGCCATGTCAGGGGTGCTTTGATTGTGAATTCCTGCATGGGGGGAGTTGGACTGGATGACCCTTGTGGACTTTTACAACTCTATGATTCTATGAATGCAGAGAAAGAGAAGACAATAACAAAAAAGGAAGAACAAGGGACCTCTTCCACAAGATCTAGGAACTCAAAGGGAAGCTGAAACCAAGAGTTGGGTTGCTCTATGAATCCTCCAAGTCATTGTATTCCCCATCACAATGTATGGATGTGAGAGGTGAACAATGAAGAAAGTGGATAAGAAAAAAATCAAATCATTTGAGATTTGCTGCTGGAGAAAAGTGCTGATGATACCATGAACAGCCAAAAAAGACAAACAAATGGGTCCTTGAACAGATGAAGTCTGAAATTCCCTGGAAGCCAAAGGCCCGATACAAACGAACATTTTAGGGTGGCCTCATCATGTGCTAGGGTTGCCCGGGTGCGGAGCCAATAGACACTCCGCAACCCTAGCACGTGACAAGGGTGTCCTCGCTCCACAGTGCCATACAGATGGCATGTGGTGTGACGACATCACAGGTGTGCAGCAACCAAATGGAGCTGTGCAACTACTGGATGTAATGGATGCACCCTATGGCGTTTTTTGCCTCGCAACTGCAATGCAAAAAGAAGCAGGTGGGGGTTTTTTTTTGGCTTTTTTTCCTGCTCACCTGCAACACTCTGTCTGGTTCCTGCAGCGAAGGTGTGCAGGAAAATGAGGTGTATCTGGACTGCCCTTTTTGGGCAGTCTGTAAAGCCCCAAAATGATCAAATTGAGGCTGTTGTACTTTGGCCATACCATGAGGCATGACTCATTACAGAAGACAATGTTAGAAAAGACAATGCTAGGTAGGGGGTGGTAGAAAGAAAGGAAGACCACACGCTAGATGGATAGATTCAATCAGGGAGGTCATGGGCATGAATTTACATTACCTAAGTATAACAGTAGATGGCAGGGATTTGGGGTGATGTCTCATCCTCAGGGTCACCATGAGTCAGGTCAACTCGAGAGCAGTTAAAAACAAACAGATCCTCTTTTGTGGGGTGAGTGGATGGGGAATTAAGGAAGTTATCATCTAATGCTTTTTCTTTGTGCACAAAAGTTTGGTTATTGCACACTACTGTGGATCAGCCCCACAATTTATGTCTCTATCCATGATTCTTAAAAGCTGTGGGAATCCACAGAGAGAGAGAAATATAAGCAATTAATACATTCATTGGCCACAAGCCACTGTAAACACTTTATTAGACGTGTACCCAGAGGCCTGATACCAAGAACTGAAAAGATTATGCAATTTGATAAATGGCTATTAAGTATGCTGATTTATAGCAAATGTAAATGTGTGCCAAGGTAGCTATTTTGATGCTACTGTTTTCTTTAGCACACAACAGTAAAACTTGCACTATAATAAAGACATGCTAAGCACAGCTGTAATTTCCACCTGCTTGGCTATTGTTAGTTTTGTTACAAGGGGATAATTTCCTACTGTTAGCTGGGTAGGAAGTGTTTATAGCAAACAAACCCAAATTGCTGGTGTGGTTAAATGCCGAGTCTTCATGGGTAATTGTAATTAGGAAATGCTGAACTTGTTCATTGAATTTTCCATATCCACAGGAAAAAAAACACACCACGATTTAACATCTGTTCAAGCTTAATTCATTAACACTTAGCATGTGTGAATAGAATACTTATTCCAGAAAAGGCAAATCAGTGCAAGAGCTGGGAACAAGGCAGACAGAGACTACGAAGCCTCTGTTGTGGTTTTACAATGTATATTCTTCCTTGTGAAAATAACTGGCTGGTTAACAAGGCTAGCAAATAAGAAAGGAAGAAACACTACACTGATGGACTGCCTTTTTTCAAACTGTCAGAAAAGCAAAATCAATCTACCCCCTTGCTATTTACTTTCCTTGTATTCTCTCTGGTGTCCGTTACTTTTTTTCTGCATTGCGAAAGTGTAAACTATCAAAGATCCCAAGTTAGTTGGCACAATAGCATCACCAGCACTACTATTTGGGTTCTACAATCAGTGTCTACTATAAGGCGCAAGTGTTTGTGTTACTAATGTCAGATGCCAAATCTATAGTCACAATGCAATAGATGGAATGACTTAATAAGGACATATTAACTTTTTAGCCAAAGGGTTGGTATACTTCACACTTCAAACATGGCATTACTTTTTTAATGCCAGCACTAGCCTGCATGTCTGCTGCTTAGTAAAAGCTCATTCCTCCAGCCTTTGGCTATCAATCATGGGGGCCAGAAGCTGGCAAATTACCTTTGCCAAAGGGGATGGTAATACGTTACTGGATGGAGACAAGTGCATACATTCTTTGTATTCAGTTTTGGGGCTAAAATGTAGGATGAAGTCTCTAGTGTCCGTAAAGGAACTACACCACCTACCTTTTCCCTCTTGCAGTATGGGCTGGATTTAGAGGTTTGCTTCTGACTGCTTGTATAGTCGTCCACTTTGCAAATATTCTGGAACTCCTTACCAAAATGCATATACTGCATTTCTTACTGTCTAGTGGTTTGAATCTTGGGACTATGACTCTGGAGACCAGGATTCAATTAACAACTCGGCCATAAAATCAACTAGGTGACCATGGGTAAGTCACATGCTCTCAGCCTGAGAAGGTAGCAATGGCAAACCTCTTCTGAACCAAGAAAATCACATGATAGATTCACCTTAGGGATGCCACAAGTCAAAAATATCTTGAAAGCAGACAAGTCCAGTGATAGCTTCCCATTTCAGCAGACTAGTGAATTTGCTCTTGAGCATAGCGGAGGTCCTGCCCACTATCTCTAATGGCAACTTCCAAGTTTGAACTAAAATCCAGATTCACCACTCCACCAATGTGAAATCTTGGAGCATGGCATTGTTCTTTTCAGCTTTCTAAATGTTTTTGCTGCTTAAGAGTTCTTTCATGAAGATCATTCCCAAGACGCCATCCAGGTTAAAGTTTGGAAAGTAACTTTGTAGTTGAAATTTTTCAAGTTGAACATAATTCTTTCCCATCACTCACTGTTGTTGTTATGTACCTCCAACTTATGGTGACCCCATCTTAGGATTTTCTTGACAAGATTTGTTTGGGGAGGGGGGCGGGTTGCCATGCCTTCTTCAGAAGCTGAAAATATGACTGGTCCAAGATCACTCAAGTGGTGGGAATTATGTGGCATATCAAGGACTATTCCATGGCACCCAGACCCTCTCCTCCATTACTGAGAGAAATGGATCTCACAACAGCCAACTTTGCCTCAAGACTCCTAGGGTGTTTAAAACCATTTAGGAGACCCAAAATTACATTTTCAAAAATCAGGGTGCAGCTGGTACAGGAAGTGGAAAATGGAGCAGGCATAATCCTTAGAACACTCTGCAGTTGCCCACCCTTGCCATATATAGTGCCTAAACCCTTCCACAAAACTACAAGGAGCTGAGGACTTGAGGTTAATTTTTTCTCCTATTGCTTTTCCAACCAACCATTGACAATCCAGAATGCCTTCAAAAGCATTGATAGGTCCTTATTGGGCCATGTATCAGAATATTTAGCATATGGTGTGGCATAGTGGTTTGAGTGCTGAAGTACGACTCTGGAGACCAGGGTTCGATTCCCAGCTTGGTCATGAAATCCACTGGGTAGCCTTAGGTGAGTCACACTCTCTTGGCTCCAAGGAAAAGCAATGGCAAACCTCCTCTGAACAAATCTTGCCAAAAAAAAAAAAAAACCCATGATAGATTTGTCTTAGGATCACCATAAGTCTGAAACGACTTGAAGTCACACAATTAACAAATAATGCTTCCACATACTGGGGGAAAAAGTCACACCATGCAAAGAAGCAAATGTAATTATTTTTTCTGTAAGAGAAGGATGACCCCATTTAAGTGATAAAATATGCAAAGGATGACCCATGGTTAGAACTGGTAAGGATAAATGGAATTTGCAAAATGCTGCTGCATAGAATACAGAAGTTCAAATTTGAAGGACTCTTGATTCTCTCTACCCATGATCTGCTTCCATTTCATGAACACTGGACATGCATAGTCTTTATATAATTTGCTAAGGTTGTTTTCCAAAGTTATTATTTTTCGAACCTCGTTTCCCCAAACATGTACATACCATCCTCTTCCCAAGTGGTGCTATTTTGACTGCACAATTAATGGAATGTGCAGATGGAATACTGGAGGTGAATAATGCTGATTCTAGAAACCAATTTATAGATATGAAACATTGATACTGTTTTTGCTGAATGGTATTTCTCATGATACAATTATATAATTTATTCTTCTTACTGAATTTGGTTTCTCAGGTTCCAGACCACAAT